>JAHDVE020007134.1:0-456553 GCA_022606495.2 Halesus radiatus
GTTAGAACCGCCATCTTCGTCAGTTGGCATCATTAGACAAAAAAATTGCTAAAACCGAGAAGTTGGATAACGATCATTTTATTGAATTGGTCAGGGAAGATGGGTTGTAAAATAATAATAAATATAGGAAGAGGATTATGAAATCCTCAGACATGTTGTGGTGGACGCTATCGACAGACGTACTCGTGTCTGTGCGGTGCCTGTACTGTACCATTCTGCTCTGCGCAATACTGGTAGACGTGAATAGACCTTAGTAGGTACCTACTTAACTATATTCAATAATGAGATCCTCTATGATTAAAATTCACCTTTTGCCCCATATGTTCTAAATAAACAACCCTAAATCATTATTTGTAATAACGGTTCAACAATATAAACATGATGCGATAGCAGTACAATTTATTCAAAAAATTCTATTCACTTTCGAACCAACTTTGATTTAATATTTAAAAAAAACTATATGTATTTAGGTAGGTACCTACAATTAATAAATAATTTAGGCGGGTAGTTGGCAGTGGTGTGCAGTCCATAAAGGATGTAAAGCTGTGCCTACCCTAAGAAAAATGAACCATAAGAAATTTTGGAAAATTTTGAAAAGGCGACAATTTTTTTAATGATAATGTATTTTTTCAAAGAATTTGGTAAAGAACTTGAACGCTCGTTTATTCAGTTGGCCATTATAATCAGCGAAATATGATAATAAAATGCCAGCTTTCAAAAATTCAACGCACTAATCATTTCCGATATTTTATGGAAGATGCACTGAGGAACTAGGGTCATTGATCCCTTCGGCTTCGGTGCATAGTCGGGAAAAACTAGTGAAACATTGTTTGTATATTCGACAGTTATCTAATATATGAATAAAATATAGAAGCATTGCTTTTTGTGGTGGGGACCATTGGCGTGCTTAAAATTATTCGCTTTATTTTTAAACTATTTGATTGTAGTTCCATTTTAAAGAAAACTCAATAATATACCCAGACACGTGCCTAGTCTATCTCTGCCTACAATTAGTACAGATAGGGTAGGAGCCTATAATATAAAATTGACGTTTTTAGATAGGTACCGATAAAGAAAATGTAGGCATAGTCTAGTCATAATTGATTTCACTAGGCGATAGAATGAGTCGGAAACTTCGAGGAAACCTTTAAAGGGAAATATATAATCCTGCGTCAAAATGTAGGTAATTATGACGGTGGTTTATTGGGCAATAAATAATAATGACATCTCGGCACACGTTCTCCTGGTGAGGTGTTTATTACTCAAAAAAGGTAAATACTCTTTAACCGTAATTTAATCCACACGCTAACCTTCAAATCCGCAATAATTTTTTTCGACTATTAACTAATCGGGGTAATTAAGGGTAGGCAGAGAAGATGCACAGCCATACAACTCTCTCTTGGTACACACTCCTCGCTTCATTCACATTAATATATCGTCGCATACATAGGTACTCCCCAGTGGTGTGCATTGCTCTATTACTAAATGTATGTTGTATGTAGTTTTTCAATTTGTGGTATGAATTATGAATTTATCATTTTAAAATAGCCATTCTATGATCATCTTCCAATCATTGTTGTAGTCAACTGAATAAATGAGCCTACACGTTCCTTATCAAATTCATAGAAAAACACATTTTAATCAAGTATTTGTCGTATTATTTTAATATCTTTTAATTTATTTTTATGGCACGATTTTCTTAGGATAGGCACAGCTTTCAGGCTTTATGGATTGCACGCCACTGGTATCTACTCGTTTTTTTTATTCTGACGTTTGTCGTGACCTTAGAGGAACTTTATTTTTATAGGTCTGTCAGTGGTAATTTTATGTTTAATAAAAAATGTGCATTGAATAGTACAATATTCATTTTATTTTATTTTTACTCTAAGGTGACCCGACTCAAGCATTTAATTCACCTGATAGTGCCATGTCTTCCTCGGGCGTCCCCGACTCCTTCTACAATTTGAAATAGTGTCATGGCCCTATCTCCGTCCATCCGCTTTCAAAATTCAAACCAACTAAGTGTCCCTTTCCTAATATTTTACATCGCGCTTACGTCAGCCTCGCAGTCTTTCTGGACCTCCACATTCGTAATACTGTAATACCTATCTACGTTCCTACACCAGTTCCATTCCGCACTTACGAATGTTAATATTAAATAGATAACGTAGAAATATTATTCAACCTAATGCTAATAACAATGGTAGGAGTAGGAATCCGGAGATTTTCGTATTATTTGTAACAAGATAATTTTGTCTCTCAAACAGAAAAATACAGAAAATATCTAGATTATAATTATAGTCGGATAGAATCGTTCGGTCATATGGAAAGATAGCAGAAAAAAGGAATATATGGGAATTGATTGAAGAAGATATTAACGATTCTTAAATTGAAGTATGATATCGATAAAAATGACAGAAAGTAATAAGGCGGCGTTAGATCAGTTGGAAAGAGTGCTGGTCCCGGTTCAAGTCCCAGATGCGACAGTCACCTTTTTATTTACTTAGTGTCTTTTCTGTATCATATTTCATATGAGATTTGTTAATATTAACTGCAATGAATATCATAATATTACAATGATGTTTATAAGCTATTCCAATAAAAATTGTAAAAAAAAATCGTTTATGGAGAATAGTAACAACATGTCCGTCGTTTCTTGTTTGTTGCAGGCGGTGCCGTGAAGCGCGAGCTCGGCTTCGAGTGCTGCGTGGGGTGCGGGCGCGCCATCCAGGACCGATACATCGTGCGCGTGGGCGATGCCTCCTACCACGAGCGCTGCCTGACGTGCTGCGCGTGCGGCGTCTTCCTCGAATACTCGTGCTTCATGCGCGACGACAAGCCCTACTGCAAGAGTGACTACGATAGGTATATGAACTTACAATGCGGTACGGTCCTGCCGCTTAGAGCTCCGTCGTAACCTGTCTTTATGTTACATGCGTCGTTTTTTAGGGAGAGATCACAACGTAGCTCTTAGTGGTACGCCTTTACTTATCTAACTACCAAATAAAACTTCGAATTATATTTGTGGGTTGATCTGATTAAACACATGAAAATAAAATAAACCTAACATTCCCCTATTCCTTCACCATTCTGCCACATATCTAACTGCGGGGAAGCTCGGACGGAGTAGGTAACTACCAACATTACACAAACAACTTCAGCACTCACGATAGATGGTCAAATAATAACAATATAAGAAAGAAATGATCCACAGGGTTTTTTGTATATTCCGCGTACATTAAAGGCTTTAGTCTTAAAGAAGAAAAAAGGACGTAATTACGTTTTTGACTTGTACATTTTTCTTCAGCTTTTAACCTCTATATATATTTTTGGAGAGTAAATAAATTTGGTCGAAGACGGAAAAAAATTCAAGCTAAAATGTTTCATTCTAGAAAATCGAAATATTGTCACAGCACGCCCATGGTATTTAAGTTTATAAATTCCAGCTTGCTTCTTTTCACATTAAATTTTATCAATTTATTTAATGTGGAATGTTTCTCTGGGTCATTCAATTTTTTTTAATGTTAACCGCACAATAGTGCCAACTGCTCCCGACCGTCTGGAGCCAGTGAAACTATGGCATCCCCAATTAGTATGTTGTGAGGATAAAGGCTGTAAGGAGGGGGGGAATAAGATGGGTAAGAGGAAGGTGGGGAAGTATCTGGCTATACAGATCTAGTCACCAAACACGGCCAAAGCCATTTCAAGCAAATTTTCGATTCTGAATGGTTGTCTTTTACCAGGGCGATACTGTAACTATCTACCACTCTGGAACGTGCCGCAAATATTATTTTTAATGAATAAATGATGAAATAACACGATTTAAATTATGTTAAATATACTCGCGCACTCCAGTTTCGTAGCCGAGCATCGTAACCCACTCAACCACTCAACCACTCAACCACTCAACCACTCAACCACTCAACCACGGGGGCCGTAAATATAATATAATCTCAATTAAACGTTTTTACGAAAACGTAAATAAATACAAAACATTTCTTTTTCTTCTTTCATAATTAGAAATATTTTTTGTGATGTGTTGTTTACATGGCGTTTGTAGGATTTTATTGGCGTAGTATTGACCATATGTGATGATTTATTGGCGATTTTTTTGCTGGCATGTTTTTGCGAGCGGTATGCGAATATTATATATATATGATTATTATTTGTTATCTTTATTATTTATTGTGGATGTCGACTACCGGCAAGCGTTTTTTATTTTGTTTTATTTAACAACAATAAATCTTGAAATCTGGGACGTAAATATAAATATATATTCCACATAAAGGTGGAAGCAAACATACAGAATCGGCATTCATAAACATCTATTCACATCTAAAGGCACGTGACAGGCACGGTACAGAAGGGAGTATTCACATTACGTCGTGCGTGAATGTGTTCATAGATTCATTTTAAAAATAATAATGTCTTTCCGCTTCTGTGGCGTGCCTGCCACTGTACGCGTCTGCATTGCGCGGTGCCGGTAGATGTAAGTTTATGAATCAAGTATAGGCACATTTTATTGTGGCTTACATAACAAAATTACACAAGAATTACACATGGTCGAATTTACACATTGAGATAATTACACCAACTAGAATTAGACTGAGTTAAAATTTGAGGGTATTTAAGATTACCAAATAAAAAAATATATTTTTGAACTGTGTAATTCCGGTACGTGTAATTCTCTCTATGTGTAATTTTGTCCACGTGTAATTCTGGCAGTGTAATTATCGGTGCGTGAAATTCACGCCTGTATAATTTAAACCTGATACCTTTATTGTAATAAGAAATATATACCAGACTGCTTAAAAGTCAGACGCTTTTCTGTGACGTGATGAATTGCATAACAATAAAATTAACAGTTTTAATTAAAACATAACCTAAATAATTTTAGTGCAGACATTAATAGGCATTTTGTTGTTTTTTATTTCTCCACGTATAAAAATGTAAGTTTGTCTGTATGTCCTCGATTTTCTCGAAAATTACTAGATCGGTTTCGCTGAGAATAGCACAGTTTGATCTTATTAGTGACGGGAAGGTTTAGTGAGTAATTTGAATGAAATCCAATATGTAAAACTGTTGGTATAACGTTTTAAAATTAGTATGAAAAACATTTAACCCGCCATGTTGTATTGAGGTTAGCCCATAGAAATATCACTCTGGATAGACACATGTTCAAAGAAAGAAGGTTTGTTCGGGTAGAATATTTTCAAATTGGAAAACCTACTTAAGAACTTTATTATTAAAATATATTTTGATTTTTTTTTTGTTTCTTGGTTTAGAGATAGTAATAGTCACCACAAGTCATTACTATCGCTGTCAAATCAACTGTGGCACTCAAACGACAAGCAAAAATTCACAAGTTTATTAAAAAAAAATAATAATCCCTAATAAGGCTGGGTACACACCAGGTAGTGTTGAATATAAAACATCTATCTCACATTTTTCTATAGAGGAGAAGAGCTTTACGTGTGAAGTTAATAAAAATACTATATATACAAAGCACTTACCTGTTGATTATTAAATGAATACCTTCAATGGCTCCAATTTTTATTATAAGGTTAATTTAAAAAAAATGAAATCAGTAATTTTATATCGAATTTATTTCACAAGATTTGGTACGATACCAAAAAGTTTTTTTTATTGTAACTTGCAGAAGGTTGAGGAAATTGTGTAATTAATTCTTACGTGACTCAATAACCGTAACCAAATTTGTTATAAATGTTTGAAACTTTCATGATTAACAAAATTTTTGTTTTTTGAAAAACACTCTTCAACTTATTTTGTAAAGGTTGTTGTTAGCTGCGAAAATTTGGCCTACATTGTCAGCTGTATTTTATTCAATGAAAACTTGGCATAATTGGAATAAACATTTGGTTGAGGTTATTACGGTTTCTTTTATTCAGACTTTCGTAACTTTTGTAAAAGCAAACACGGGTTAGATTGAAACGTAAGGATCCTTTCATGATTGTGAATAAATTGTTTTACTTCGTATTGAGAAATCTCTAATTACTTTGAAAACTTTCACTCTTTATATATTATGTTTATGCAATCTACTGCGAGTAGCTTGTCAGCAGAAGTTAAAACGATTCCAATATTATTTGTTCTGTGAAATCAATGGAATTACATAATATATATTTGCAGTTCGTATAAACATGGTTATTAGACCTTTTCGCGTCCATCTTTTGATTAGAAACGGACTAAGAATTTTATCCAGTAAGGGGGTGCCTTCCGTTCCATTCGAAAAAATGTACCCTCTATAAAAAATACTTAGAAATATGTACCTTCTTTGGAGGACCGCTAAAATTAAGGAAGTTTCAAAGTTCGCTTATAATTTAATTGAAATGCATGCATAAATGCATCGTGACTACGCGTCTTCTACCTGGTACACAAAGCAAATATGAAACAGGAACTAATTCAGAAGTAATTAATGCTTATCGAACTTAGTTTAGCCGGGTTTAGACCAAACTATCAAGAATGTAGAGGGAGAGCCAGCATGTTCTGTCCCTGCTGGACTCGTGTAAACGCTAGCGGCCGTTCTTCCCAACTTTTCGAATGATCAATCTGAGGCACCGATGAGCCAAGCGTTTTGTTGAGCATTCGCTCTGTTTGTCTGTTTCCAAGCATTTTAACCTAAGTGGTCTGTGGAGGTGCCCGCAGACTTTCGTAGACTGTAAAATAGTTCCCGCCCAATATCATAGACGTACTTTAACGTTTGTCTTTCTTGAAATACAAGACAAAACGTTGCTTATAATAAGTAAAATAAGTTAGGTTCTCATCAGTTTTATGTAAAACATACAAAAACATATTTTGACATTAAAAAACGGAAATAAATCGTTGTTATTCAATATTTGAATCGCAATAAATAGATCTCGAACCAATAATGACGTTTGACATTTTACTGACATTTGTTCACCCTGTTGACACCTTTTATAACCAGTCCTCTGTCGAGGGGAACTTAATCCACAAAAATCGATCTGCTAAATTGATCGTAAATTTGATCGAGAGATTCTTTGGGAAGAGCGTATTTGTGCATTTAAACAATGTTGAGTCAAAATTTCGGCTCAACAGTTGCTCAGTAGGGTTGGGAAGAACGACCGTTAGAGAACAATATCCACAAAACAAGTTTAGTGATGTTTAAATCAATCGAGCGATTACAAAACTATCATTTGTTTGTTAGCGAATGCACGCCAAGTTGCGTTTTGGCTGTTCATTATTTGTTATCGCGCAACATGTCTGACTACGAAGACTTAGTAAATTAAAAGTGCTGCTTTTATTCTTATGCACTAATTTAACAAATGGAAAAGAAAAAGAAGACTTCTTTTGAGTGACATGAGATGCATGAATATAGCGGACAGTTTTGAAACTTTTGCAGAATGTCATCGGGGGATTTTGTCTATGACTGTCTTTGATTAAAAAATAAAAATAAAAACATAATACCAACTACAGAGATTCGATTAGTGCACAACAAAGGTTAAGTGCCTTCCAGACGAGCGAATGACCCAGTAGTGTAGCCGACGGAAAAAGTATATTAACCGAGTTTTTATTTTTTGACTTGGCAATAATGGCAATACTCCTTGTTTCTGCTAAGCGAAGCGGTCTTGAAATTTGAAATTTCGCTATGGAAATTGTTTAACGCTAAATAAAGCGCGATTTCCAAAGCGAAATTTCAAATTTCAAGACCGTTTCGCTCAGCGGAGACAAGGAGTATTGCCATTATTGCCAAGACAAAAAATAAATAAAAAAAACTCGGTTAATATATTTTTTCCGTCGGCTACACTACTGGGCCACCCGCTCGTCTGGAAGGCACTTTAGCGCTGACCACACATTCGATCAACTATCAGAATATGATGTAAAGTGAGATCTGGATTTCTCTCTTTCTAAAACACATGTCTGACCTTAAGAGAAAAGGAGATAGAACGGGTATTATGAGGACCGTTATATGGTTCGTATTCAAGTCGCATGTGCATTTTCAAAATATCAAAATCATTTTGATATAAACGTGGTATAGGAACCATTAATACCAGATTAATGCGTTAACGATTTTTGACGCCCCCTTCTGTGGGAGGCAAGTAGAGACTCCATATTTTTCTTCACCCCTTCACAACGGATACCCAGACCAGTTGTAATCTCATCCCAGGCGTTTTGTTCTCTGGAATAATTTTTATACGTATCGAGTGGGATCCTACAAACACCTTCGAGTATGTTCTGGATAAATCGTCGGCCGAGTGCTTAATTGTTCTATCAGCACTTTCCAGTTTACAGAACAGGGTTTTATAAAATTAATATATCAAACCAGAAATCGTATCAGAAATGATTTGACAATCCCAATGAATGTTACCACGATCTACCAAAAAACACACACATATCTTGGACCTAACATCTACAATAAAATCTCCCCCGAGGTTAAAAACTGCGAATTGTCATCCTTCGGCAAAAATATTGCCAAATGGCTTATTGACCTGGAAAGAACGGAGTCCAAGAACTTATTAAAAAAAATTACTTAACTTTTATATATTTTTATAATAGTACATAATTTTCATTTGTTTCGTTGTTTTTTTTCTTCTTTCTTCTATATCTAAATTTAATTTTTTTCAATTACAATTTCGGAACAGTAAATTACATATAATAAAACACCATACAACTCGATATTTTGATACCCCCCCACATATTTAATTCCTTATAACAGGCAATATGTCGAGATAGGAATTAATATTGATCAGGCAAACATAATGCAATTTCAACTTACATGTACCTCAATTGATGATAAATTACTATGTTTTGCAAAATACAAAATATTTTAAAGGAATTTTCATAATTTTGTCAATTTACACTCTAAAAAAAATGGATTTAACGATTTATGATCAACGTAAAGATACAGATAGACAAAGTTGAAAAAGTCAATTTACCTAAAACTGTTGACAGAACAATTAAGTATTTAGACGAAATTTCGATCCACTGCAAACATTTCTCCTGGTTCCAATCCATTTGAGTACAATAATTAGCAATACTTATGTTTATGTACGCCCGGTGGCGAGCGAAGAACACTGATAAAATCGCTTCGCCAGCGAGTGCCTCCAATCACGAAAGAATGCTCAACGCAACTGAGCTACTGAGCCCTCTCTATAGCGGGAGTTTATGGTAGATCGAGCGAACAAGCGTTCGTAGAACATTCTAGGTACAGAAGACAGAAATGCAGCGACACTCCTTTGTAAATATACCGAATAATATCCGATAACTGAATACTTGTTGATGCTTTTTTTTGCTACAGTTTGCACAATGGCACTGGAAAAAAATACGTAAACCGTTTTAAACTTGCTCTCTTTAACCTTGCTTTTTATTTGGAAGTCAAAAAGCTCCCGGCTTTTCTTTTTCTTCTAGCTAATGAGTGGCTCAAATGTTTGATTTGAGCCACAGTGTTGCCATGTCAGTTATCATTAGTTAGAGAAATATGCTGGGAGCCTTTTAACTCCCAATATGAACAGGGCATAACTAATGTTATAATAAAAAATCTTGAAAACGTAGTAATTAATGTATTACGTTTTTTCAATAGATTGTTCGGTGCAAAATGCTTTCGCTGCGGGGATGCACCACTTTCCCAGGAGATGGTCATGAGGGTGCAGCACCACGTGTTCCACATGCCCTGCTTCACCTGCGTGGTGTGTTTCCAGCCGCTGCAGAAGGGCGAGCTCTTTGTCATGCGAGCTGGCCACCTCTTTTGCCGCCAGGACTTTGAGAAAGAACTAGTTCTGCAACAGGGAGAAGACGACCTCCTCATGGATGAAACAGGAAGACCAAGAGATGGAAGACGCGGACCAAAGCGACCAAGAACCATCCTGACATCAGCCCAGAGAAGGCAATTCAAAGCCTCATTTGAAGTCAGTCCCAAGCCTTGCAGGAAAGTTCGGGAAGCCCTCGCTAAAGAAACAGGGTTGAGTGTGAGAGTCGTGCAGGTGTGGTTTCAAAACCAGAGAGCCAAGATGAAGAAGATCCAGAGGAAGTCGAAACAGGACGTTTCAGATAAAGACAAGGACAAAGATGATAGAATCGCTAAGCAAGAGTCGTCGTCTGATAATGGACATTATTCCGGAATCGACTCGTTGACCAGTCAGCCATTGAATCCCAATATGCCGTTTTCACCTGATGGTAAGTCTTAATAATATTTTTTATTCGTTATATTATTTAAGTGAACATCATTCTTCCCTATATACGAGTATATACTATTTGTAGAACTGGATTTCAAATCTCAGGGGTGAAAGAGATTGTAAATAAATACATATTTGTAAAAAGCATTAACTTTGTGGCTCGCCATAATTTACAATAAAAAACACATAAATTTGTTGTAGACCACTTTTATTTTATCAAAACTCTACCGGTTTCGGAAGCACCCTTCCTTCATCAGGAGAATATTAAAACTAACTTATGATATAGAATATTGACAAGACATTTAAATTTTAGGTGTTGGAGTGGGGGGTAAGCAAATGGGTAGGGGTAATTGTAGGATTTCCGGGAAGAACATAGCGATTTATTGGGAAAATATTCAGAATGGGACTAAAAGCTAAGTTAATTTGGTTATTTAAAATACTAGCATTATTATTAAGGGATTTTCTAATTTCGAGTGCTTCTAAGTTATCCAATTTTTGCTTTTATTGTTACGGTGAAGAATTGTAACCCCTGTGTCCTTGTTAAAAGTGTGATCTTTGGAAATTAGATGATTGGCAAATTCTGAGAAGTTATTATTATTTAAGCATCTTAAATGTTCTGTGACTCTAATATTTATATTTCTAGTTGTTTTACCTATGTAGAACGATGGACAATCATTACAACATAGTTGGTAAATACCTGAGTGGCTTAATTTATGTTCTCTATCTTTGGTATTTTTTAGTAATTTACCTAAATTGTTATCAGTATAGAACGCGGGTTTAATGTGAGAAGGAAATTTTTTTGTGCTAATTGAGGAAAAGTTGGATATATATAAGATTCTGCGCCATTGAACGGGATTTATTATTTTATTATTATTTTCAGGTGTATTAAATAAAAATGTATTTGTTGAAATTAGTTTAAGTTTCTTATTGAGGATTTATACAATTAAATAAATAATTTTATCAATTAAATTAAAATAAATAATGCTCTAAATAATGGTTATTCTACAAATTTATCAATTAAATTTATCAATTAATTCTACATAGGTAAAACAACTAGAAATATAAATATTAGAGTCACAGAACATTTAAGATGCTTAAATAATAATAACTTCTCAGAATTTGCCAATCATCTAATTTCCAAAGATCACACTTTTAACAAGGACACAGGGGTTACAATTTCACCCTAAACAAGTCAGTGCAAATCTATAAACTTTAAAGCACCTGAAATTGTAGGGAAACCTCTTGAAGAATAATGATCGTATTTTGGGGTCAACCAATATCCTATCTTTTATCCTAGTCTCAAACATTTTCCAATAAATCGCTCTGTTCCCACCCATTTTGCTTTCAATTCCAATTCACCCAACACCTAAAATTTAAATGTCTTGTCAATATTCTATATCATAAGTTAGTTTTAATATTCTCCTGATGAAGGAAGGGTGCTTCCGAAACCGGTAGAGTTTTGATAAAATAAAAGTGGTCTACAACAAATTTATGTGTTTTTTATTGTAAATAAATATGTCGAAGTTGATTTACGTCGACTTTCTCCGTCGAGAAGCTTCCGTCTAGTAGCGAATGATTATGTCGGAATCCTTTGCTCAACTTTTCTTCTGGTTTTGCATAGTTGTTGACCTTACCCGCAAGTGTGTTTTTTATCTACAATAGTCATGGAATTATGCCACTGCCACAGTGCTGTTAGTTTTCCCACCTTGATCTTTAAATTCCTGCATTATGAAATTAATACGTCTTTTTCTGTTTGATATTTGTAGATCAACGCGTAGAAAAATTTTCTTTAAAACTTTTACATTTCTTTCCAGGCTATCACGGCAACTCTGTCGACAGCTTTGGCAGCTCTGAGATCTCCCTCGACGGCAGCACCTTCGACCAGATCGACGAGGGCGCCTCCGACACCATGTCGCAGACCAACATGGATAGCCTGCACCATGGGCCGGGGCACGGGGCGCACCACGACCACCTGCCCTCCACCTCGGTGGCCTTCATCAACCCCATCGACAAGCTCTACCTCATGCAGAATTCCTACTTCAGCACGGACAACTAGTCACACTGTACCTTATTTGTTAAATGTATATATCTAGGTGGGTAAACTGCTCTCAGAAGGATTGATATACAGATATTCAATATGATTGAAAAACTAGCTATCGACGAATGGTACCTATTGTTTTCTTCTCTTCTCGGCGATTTTGTATAATGTGAAAACCATTTAGACCAATCGAAAATATCCTATTGTCATTTTTCAAACGTTTATGTAAAAGCCGTGGAATAGATACAGGACCGTGGGTAAGGCAACTCGGGCAAAAGTGCGGGCGCATAAACTTGGGGGCGCCAATTCTTGGAATATTTTTCTTTCTGTGGAAGTCTAATGCCTAAACCACACAATCGCCCAACGTCCCAACGCGAATTCGGTTCGGAGTTGGGACGTTGGCCCATCGTATAGTGACTATAAATCGGGCAACTACACGATCGGTCAACGTTCCAACTACGAGCTCCAAACTAGTGATGCCATTTTAGCAAAAATCTAGCGATCTACCGATATTCATAGAAAGTATACCAAAATTTATAATATTATTGACCCAATTCGTTTCTCATTGGGTACTAATAATACCGGAAATAATTATAACGGATTAGTGTTGCGCCTGTTTTAAGCTCCGTATTTTATTTTTACGCACAGCCTGAGTCAGATTACAGCGCAAAAAAAAATTTACAACTAGCCCCGATTCTACATCGGATTACATGCATTTCGTTATTGAGGTAATTTTTCATGAAAAACTGCCTTTACAAATTATCCAATTATTATTATTATTAGCACAATATGCATAATGCATATTTGGCCATTTATTTGGGGGTTAATTGCATATTTGAGCCTTTTTCGTCATTATAAACATAGTTCAGTAATGTTTTATTTTTCTCGGAGCACATCCGTTGGAATCGTCTACCGAACTCGTACTTAACGGCCAATGTGTGGTGTGGAGGCCGATTTGTACGAGTTCGGCCTACTATTTTGAAGGTTGGCCCAACTAGTTCACCACCGAGGCGATCTCGGGCGAACTTTTTGTAATTATTAGTGTGACATTACGAGCTTCAACATTAGGTATTTATTGGAATCGGGCTATGTAAGAAGCGTGATTCTTAGAAAATAGTAATTAAAACAGTAATTAAATAGTAATTAAATTTTGACGGCCTCCATGGTCGAGGGGTAAGGCTCTCGACTACGAATCCGAAGGTCGCGGGTTCAAATCCCGGCGTGCGCAAGTAATTTTTATTTAATTAATTTGTGTTGTTTCACAATTAATTCATTTAAAAATAATATATAGTATATTTGCGCACGTTCCAGAGTGGAAGATACTCTCAGTATCGCCCTGGTGAAAGACCACCATTCAGAATTGAAACGTTGCTTGAAATGGCTTTTAGCCGTGTTTGGTGACCAGATCTGAATAGCCAGGTATTTCCAACCCTCCTCTTCCCTTTCTCCTTCCCCTCCCCAATACCTTCAGCCTCACAACATTCCCCAATTGGGAATGCCATAGTCTCACTGGCTCCAGACGGTTGGGAGCAGTTGGGACTCTTGTGAGGTATTCATATAAAAAATAAAAAAAAAACAATAATGAAATTATAATCCAGAAATCAATAATCTGCTTAACCGACTCTACGCTTGCTTTTATCACGACCTGCCGATTAAAAGCTAATAAAATAAAAATAGGTGCCTGCCAAAATACTTATTTCATGGTTTCCCACGGGGGCTTCATGAGGAATAGTCACATAATCAAAACCTATGAATAGCAACCGAAAACTTATTAAATAGACCTACAACACACAGTTTTACGAAAAAAAAACTGTTTTACACAATGTTTTTTACGTCTTGTGCCCGCAAAAAAAGTGGAATTCCCCGATAATTTTTTTTTTCTGAAAAGAAAAAAATCAATAAATAAATAGACCGATCTACTCGTTTGAAGATATTTAGCCGACTCCCACCGTCCTACCTTTGCACTTGTCAATTTTCCTTTTCGGCGTTTGATTTTGATGCGGTGCTTCACAGACTAAAAATTGATATTTTAGGTAATATCTACAAATTTATTTATATTTGGAATATTTTGATTGGTCAACTCCCCAACTCTGTCAAATATCTGGTTACGGGTATTTTGATTGAGTGTAGACAGTAATTTGTTTATGAGATGTTATTTATTTGTTACGTTATGATACTATTTAAATGTTTATGTTGTCCTGTTAAAATTGGCTAGGTACTCTATTAATGGTTACGGTATCTTGTATTAATGTTGCATATTTTAATCAAAAATTATATTTGTTTAGGCTATCATAAATGTAGCTACTGACCTACTTATGAACTGTACACTGGAGATTTTCGGTCAATCTGTCGTCACAGGAAAGTAACACAACCGTAACTATTATAACCTACGGATACACCGTATTTTATTTTACAAAAAAAAAATACCACTGTCTTATAGATAAGAACCATAGGTATTATGATATAGTTTGTCTTTGTAACCAGTTCATAAAATCATTTATTGGTGTGTATTTTTTTGTAAATACTGATATTGAAAAGGGCGTTATAAAATGCATAGGCATTATGTTTCCAAAATAACCCCGGAAATTTATAAAATCTCTATTTTGAAGAACTACAACACAAGCTAAGGCATTCTATATATTAATCAATTAGAACACGTTCGAACCACCGAAACAAGTTAAATTACGTTCGTAAGGGCGATTTTGGAATAACCTACTTATTACGTAATCGTCAAAACGTGGGACATTTAACGCCATTTTCTAACATACAAAAAAAAACTACTTTTTCTTTAAGCACCGGGCACAAAATATTGTAGGTCCGGCCCTGGATCTAAATTGTCAACGAAGAAAAGAATATTATTATTTAGGTACTTTTTATGTAGCCACATGTACATGCACTACAAAGTGAAATGTGTTAGTATATGTTGTTTAAACATAAGTTATTCATAATTTATTATTATTACGGGAATATTTCATATGCACCTAATCAAGAATATTTTCTCATTCATTTGAGATCAGTTTACCAACATAGTTTAAGAATATTGTGTATAGTTGTAAGAAACTGGGAAGTGTCATGAATATTTTTTTTCATTTTTCCCCTTTAACCGAGCAAAAGCTTTTATACTCAATTTTTGAGACACATTTGTCCATTCCAAATGATGAATAAAGAAAAACAAAATGAGAATGAGAATGAAAGCCGTACTAACCATAGACACCTTGCTCTGGAAAACAGCAAAATTCGAAAAAAAAATGTTATGGCACGCCACCGGTCAGAAATTATGAGGATGCGAAGATAAATAGTATTTATCGATGTACTTATTTAAGTTTATTTTGTAAGAATAGATATTTTATGTTTTATTTTATAACATCACAATGTTGGAAAATAAAAATTGCGATAATAAAGAGATTAATCAAAAACCACAGTGTTCTTTTTTTATTTTTTTAAGTGACACCTCATAAGAGCGTGTATGTACAGACCACATCCAGGGAAACTATATCGCTACCCGGTTGGGCAACCTTATGAGGCGGGTTAATGAGGGGGCTGTAGGAAGGGATTTTTTTAATGCTGGCCTTGAAATAGCCTGAATAAAATGTAGGACCAAAGACGGATGCCGGTAGCTCGTTCTACATACGAGCCCATTTAAGGATCCGTTTTCATGAAGCCAATATCAACTGTGAACGGATGTTCCGCTCGTGTCCATTGAGTTTCACGCACGTGCACCGGCGAGGAGGGGATCAACGCTGCTACCTCCTTCGAGCAGGCTTCATTGAAATATCTGTGGAACAGACTCAGAATACCTACATTAGAGATGACATTCGGTCTGTTAAGAACGGATTGTCAATCAGACGAACTGCCCTCCTTTTTTATCAAGTATTTGGGAGCTCCAGACCAGAGATGACTTCCAAATTCGACTGTTGGGCGTACTTATGATTTGTATAGGATTAGCAGCTGGTGACTATTAAAGATTCTGTTAGCCCTATTAATACAAGACGCCCAGTTTATTGGAAGCCAGATTTACTCGGGCTTCTATACTTCCCTGATACTTGAACCCGTCTAAAATATTTAAAATTACATTGACTTTAGTTTTACTTTTTTTATTGGTAAATTATAATAACATAAAAATTCTTTGGGGGATACATGCATCGCATTCGAACACCGTTTGCTTAGGAAAAAGTCCCGACATGCCGCTGACAAAGCATTATTTCAGTACACCTATTCCTAGAGGACACATTATAATAACACAGTTTTCCAATCCCAAAAAAAATAAGTCATGTACGTATATTAGAAACACAAATATAGGACAAAAAACGCATAATAAGTTGTCCCGTACTTATGGAGCAACTTCTCAATTGAACTAATAAACAAAGCAGAAGAATCGGAATGTTATAACGGTTGCGCATATATCATAGTTTATTTATTTCCTCTCCCTTTTAAAAAATACTATTCCTTTCTCTTTGATCGCTCAAACTTAAAATGCAAAGTAAAGAAATGTAATATCAAACCCCAGTGGAGATATGAATTTTCGTCTAAAAATAATAATACACAAGAAAAATATACAACTTAACAAATAAAACGTGAAACAAATCTTCTTTTTCCGTTGAAAATTGAATAAATTCATCGGCAGTATGGAAATCACCGTGCAGCGGGTATTGAATTTTTGTAACAAGCGACCCCAGATTCTCTACTACGATGTTTGCTCGCTGGCAGCACTGTTTTGGTTTTTTTGTGTGGATTATTTACGGATTATTTTCTGTGTATATGGGTGCGGGCGTATGTCAGGCGCGACGTCAAATGATAAAAGAAAATTGCGATTAATGTCTCAGTTGGGCGGTTCGCTTGACCGATTCAGCAATCAATAACACAGCAAGTCGGGCACAAGTGATATCGCGACGTTTCGGCCAGTTATTTCGAAGTTTACCCGCGGCCTAGCCGAGTGCCATTTTGGTACACCACGCCTGTTCAATATGTGTAAATTGCCCCGATATGATTTATTACATTTTCCGCCTTTGTGTCTCGATTAGACTTTTTTAGCGGAGTTTATTATGTGATTGGACCGCGGGACAGTTTTGTAATGCGTTCGTAAATGTTCAATAAGCATGGGGCAGTCAACGTTCTTCTGTGTAGCGGTGAAACTGTTCGTGGCTTTGTCGTGTATTCTGCTGAACAATTTATGCACTGCGACGGATCGAGGTAAGATTGATTTTATTCCCACTTTAATAGTAATGCATTCTCGGTGTGTGCTCGTTTGCCTGGGACCGGGGCTGCATTGTTTGAGTTTGACGTAAAAAGTGGGTGTAGTTAATAGGCACTTAATGTCAAAAAAAAATCAATCATCACAAATAACAATTTATTGTTATCGTGTCATTCTATTCATAATGTGTTCGTACATTTAGCATATTTTAAAATAGTGCTGGAAAATGTGAAATCTGAACGGGTATATACACTCTTAAATGTTTTTTGTTTGTTTGTTTGTTTGTTTTTTTTTGTTGTATATATTATTTTCATTTGTCTCTCTCCATAACATAATATTATGTCACCTGTGGTCAGGTTGCCCAAAGAAAATTATTTCGATTTATATTAATATAAATAGCGCAATTTTTAAAAAGTAGCTACTATTAGTAGCAAAAATGGATAAATTACATATTAAAAAATTCCGAAACAGGAAAACAAGTGCTTCTAATTTTTTGAATCCTTTGTTCACCTTTAAATTACACTTTTTCTTCTTTGTGAAGTCATCAATACAAACATTTCAATGTAATAATATTTATATGATATACCTATGTAGGTACCTGTCATATTTAGTTTATTTTTATCCATCTTTCCTTGATATATGCGAGTTCTCACCTAAAGCTCTTATTTTAACTCTTTGGAACCGAGTGCTATAAATAGATTCATATGAGGTGTACCCACAGAGGTAGATTGCCTTGCAAAGTATACAATTCCCAATAAAGAATTTAATGATTGTACTTCTATACCCTGGTAAAAGGCAACATTGCTTCTGAAGTACGCTTTATGCTTATATTAAAGCTACATTACAGTTTCTCCTTATATTGTACAAACGGAACCTTTAAAAAATATATAATGATTAATAGCATTCTGTTTGACTTTTTTGTGTTTACTAGGTTGAGGGATGGATTATATTGGTGATGTAAATACAAATACGAGTATATGGCCAGTTCTTTTTGTTAATTGTATTCATTCAGTTAAATGTTTATTGAATAATAGTAACTATACAGTTTCACAGGGAAGACAACCATCACTCCATTCCGCTGCAGGGGTAGGAGAGGACGGACCGCCAAACAACTCGGTCTCGGCACACACTCCTTGCTTCATTTATATTCATACATACTCTTTTTATTCTGACTACTGACTAGTCAGTGGCGGAGTTGGCATGGCGTCTGGGTCTCATCCAGACGTGAGTTCAATTTCTCGGCTGGCTAAGTCCTCAATCACGACACAAGCAACATCTTCTGCTTACTGATGGTAGTAGGAGATTTTCAAATATTGTGAGGTTATTCGTAACTTGGGAGTGCTTGTCTTTCTTTTAAAAAAAAAACTAACTATGTTTTCATTTTTTATTGGAAAAATTAAATATGAAACAGATAAGACTCTTCAAGATTCTACCTGAATTTATTTGCAATAGGTATTTATTTGAAGACCGTGAGGTCCTCGGTCGAGTCCCAGATGCGACCGTTGCCTTTGTATTTTCTGTCTTTTCTGTTTCATATTTCGTTTAGATTTGTTGTTATTATCTTCAATATCTATTTTTTTTTACCATGAAAGGAGGTCTGGGTTGATAATAGGGAGGAAGGGAAGCCGGCAGAGCTTTGTGTAACCCCAACTACATCTTATTTTGGTCCTTTTTAGCAGGAACAATATCAGTAAGCAGATTTTTTCTTACAACCTAAACCATCAATTTTGTTTAATACTGCTGTTTTCAGCCAATTGACAATCATTATAATGCGGTCTTAGTTCGTCACGAGGAGTGGGTGGATTATTATTAGCAGCATAATTGATAGCACAATTTATCTTATAGACCATTGATCGCTCCCAATTGAATTATACCACAAAGGTTAATTGAATAGTCCCATATTGCCAAAATTGTTTATTTTTTAGATATGATCAAATTTAACGCCCGGTCAGATAAATTATAACATATCTTTGAATTTTCTTCTTCAGTCTTGCTTTACCCATTGCACGGTATAGGTCTCCTTTCTGTCTTCTAAAGTTTTCCGTTTTGGGCCAGGGCCTGTCATTTTAACCTTCTGCGTATTTTGAAATCATTGGAACATCTCTGCTGCAGTTTTTCTGGTTTTTTGCCATTTTTTTCTTCTGGCCTTCAGTTTAGCAGGGTATTGCACTAATTATCCACAGCGTGGCCTGCCTATTTTCATTTCAGTTCTGCCATTCTTTTTGCAATATCTGTGACTGGAAAATATTCTGCTAAATGCCTCACAGCGACAGTCTATCGGCACAATGATGATTGGTGCCATAATTGTTTTCTCCCTCTTGTCCTAGACGAGGCGCCTCTAGGCATCTTTGTTATGTGCTACTTCAGCGCTCTCAGGCCATTGCAGGCCCAGTCTCTTCTCGCATGGTGTCTGGAGCTGTTCCCCGACTTACCTCTGGAAGTGCCACCAGTATTTTGCGTGGAAGTTGCTCTTCTCGCATTCTGGGTATCTGGCATACTCAGAATACCAGAAAATTTATAGTTTCATCTGAAAGATAATGGCATAGGAAACACCGTGAAACCTAGAAAGTTCATTTCAGGAACCCTTTGTCATCCAAATGAATTCATTCATGAAACATAATGATTAAACATTTATCGTCTTACATATTAGATTCTTACATGCCAGTTCATTGTTGGTATAGTCCAGCTAATACCATGATAATAACCTTGCGCACCGGGAGCAGCTAAAGCGGCACCCTACAGGTTACAATGGAAAGGTCAATGGAGAGGTGAGTTGCCCAAAAACAGACTGAGGGCAATTAGTCCGACGGATGAAATGAGGCAGGACGGTAAACAAGCCGGATAGTTCTTCAGACAGCAGTTTAGAGTGATGTACCCCACAGGAGAGGAATGGAACACTGTTCCAGGTCCAACCTCCAAACGGAACTAATCTGATTTACAGACGGGTCCAAGGTGGAGGAAGGAACTGGGGCCGGGGTCTGTTTGCAGGGACCCAAGAGGGATCTCAGTATACTTCTAGGAATACATTGCACTGTGTTTCGAGCTGAGATGAAAGCCATCCTAGCCTGCGCAGAGGAGAATGTACGTATCGGGTACAGAAACAAAAACATAAGCATATACTCTGATAGTCGGCAGCCCTAATGGAACTGGAAAATAACCGATGCGACTCCAGACTGGTGATGGACTATTCTTGAAGCACTGGCTACCATAAATAAAATTACCCTAATCTGGGTACCAGGGCATAACGGTATCGAAGGCAACAAGCGGGCTGACGGACTAGCAAAAAAAGGGGCGGGAGCACCGTTTGAGGGATCCGAGCCTGCCGTAGGATCGGCTGCTTACCACACCAAACTACATATTGATAGATGGGTTAAATCCCAGCACTAGAAGGAATGGGAGAGGGCACCCGGAATGAGACAATCAAAAGAAATTGGACCTAACCCCAGACGAACCAGGCAACTACTCAATATGGACAGAAACTCACTGAGAGAACTGGTAGGACTACTAACGGGACACTGCCACCTCAGAAGACACATGCACCTGTTGGGAGTGGAAAACACCAATACATATAGGAAATGTGAAGAGGATGAAGAGACTTCAATTCACCTATGTTGCCAATGTTCCGCCTTGTTGGGAAGAAGGCTTAGCTCCCTGGGAAGTCATGTTGTGGAACCAAGAGACAAAACCAAATATCCAATGACAACCCTGGTGAACTTTATCAAATGGACCGGGTTTCTGTCAAAGGAATAAGGTAAAATGGGAGATAGCAAAATGAGTGAGTGCTCACGAGAACTATGCAAACAATAATAATAATCTCAGTTTCAATAAATAAATAATATACGCACCGCATAGTATTTATACCACCATTATAAGTACTGGGGTTAGTTTTTATTTCAGCTGAAGCCAATTGGTTAATAATATACACATATTATATTATAATTATAATTAACCTATTGAAGCTTTACGCTTCATTGTAATATTAATTATTAAAAATAACATCAATGAAAATGTGAAACTGTAGTTCGCAGAAAATTAAAAGATACAGTCGATATACCGGACGGGTCATGTAAAAGTTCCCTCGCTCCTCTCACCACGAGGTCCCCAAATGTGACCGAACCGGAGGGCTAATGTGAAACGATAAACAAATAACCCCCCGCTCAGTATTTACGAAGCCCTACCAGACGCTAACACCGGTCCTCATTTCCCCTCGCCTGATTATGCCCTGAGTGTCTGCGATTGGTTGGTGCTCAGGCCAATACGAGCTCCTCAGGTTTTTGTTCGACGCTGAGACCTCAGCATAACTGTTTCGTACAATATTTAGGTTGAATTTAACGGAGTTCGATCAATAAAATAAAATAATTAATATCGCAGGAAAACAGACCGGACTCCTCTTAGTATTAAAAGGTACGAAAATAATCGATATATTTAGATACAAGAATTATACGTAAGAATTCCCTGATTGTAACTGGGCCTGGGACCTTATATTTTTTCTTGTATTCACGATAACAAAATAAATAAAGATGATAGAGAGAGGCAGTTTGGGTTGAAAAGAAGAATCTAAGATGGCCAATATCATGTAAAATGTAACGATTTGCTGATCATTACACATTGCAAGCCAAGAGCTCATAAAACCCTCGCCTCAGGCGAGTTAGGGACGTTCTGCAACATCTCATCCGGCGTAACGTCCGGAAGTATAAATACGAGCGGATCGTCCATACCAAGGCACTCAAGTTTAATTCAAAGTACCAAGGCACTCTTGTTTCTTCATCCAACCCAACGCTACCTCTTCTACTTGGACAACAGCCAACAACTGCCTTTGACTTCGCTTCCCCTTGGACCTCCGCCTCTTCTCATCCCTGGATACCCGACCAAAGCAGTTCGTAAAATTAACAAAAGTCGAGGTTGTTTCCCCTTGCAAAGGAACAATATTTGGAGACCTGTAGCGAGCCCGACGCCCTGGGCATCACCGCCACCACTACAACGACTTGACCAGTGCCATATTTTACAGTCTATGTTCCAGACCCCGAACTGTCTGGAACAGTCGCGACCGTGACTCGAACTCAGAACCTCTAGTCTATCCGTTAATAATATGTTTGTTAAGTACTTTTTTTGCCTATGATCTTTATATACACCACTTCTTTGTTATAAGATATGTTTTTAAGTTATAATAATTTTCTCCTGCAAAATATTAATATTTTCGATTATTAAATTCTGCCATGTCACTTAGTTCTTTTATGTTTATTTTATTATCAATCTATCATCTGCCAGTCGTATTCAACTTCAAACCTCATCCTCAGACCAAAGAAAGGATAGACTTGATATAAAGTAGCGATGAGTCGTTCATGGACGAGCCGTTCATTTGTGCCGGCTCATTTTGATGCATATGACTCCTGGTAAACCGTTCAATCACGGCTCAATTGATCTGTGATTCTTTTTGACAAATCTTGGAACCACTTGATAAACATATCTCAGATGTTCGATAGTATTCTTACGCATTTCTACAATGACACATCTTTAAATAAGGTTCTTTGTTCTAATTTGTTTATATAAAATCATTGTATACGTGTCTAACTTCTACAAGGCTAAATTATGCCCATGACCTTGGGACTTGCAATTAATATTTGGCGCCATGACGCATCTTAAAGCATTTGTTTTCAAGGCTTCACACATTCGTGTGTAGAGGTAAGAATAATTACCGCATTTATACGTGTGTAGGCACTATACAGTACGTGAATGGCGCCTGACAGTCTGGCATCCGGACTTTTTGTAACTACATCTATATGCTGAGAGCTGGGAGCTGTAGGAGCTGGGAGTCGTATGAACTGGGGTATGAGCTCATGAACTGGGAGTCGACTCTTAATATTTGCCGGCTCTTAAATGAGCCATCATTCAATTGAGTCGTACTAAAAGATTGAGCTGGTACCGTGATTCCCGCTCTTAACAAAATGAGTCATAACCCATCGCTAATCTAAAGCAAATCCTTCGACCCATTCCAGTCCCGTCTAACAAATAAATTGATTGCAAGTAGGCTCTGATATATGTTTCAATCATTGCCCATCCCAAATCACACTTAATTGCTTCTGTATAGTTCAACTCATTTCCAGTATTAATATGTATATTCTGTTGTTTCAGCATCATTCTATGGGGCGAGCTACATCACCTACCCTCTTCAAGAAGCCAAGGGCTCAACTGACTTAAGCTTCAAGTTCCGCACACAGCTCTCCGATGCTCTTCTTTTTCTGGCTGCCGGGAAAATAGACTACTGTATGGTTAGTACTTACTTTCAAACATATCGGCCTCCGTCGTGGAGGGGTTAGGCTCTCGACTGCGAATCGGGGGTTCAAATCCCACCATGCTCAAGTAAATTTTATTTATTTAATTTGTGTTATTTCACAATTAATTCATTTCAAATAATATTTGCGACACGTTCCAGAGTTGAAGATTCTCTTAGTATCGCCCTAGTGAAAGACCACCATTCAAAATTGAAACGTTGCTTCAAATAATTTTAGCCATGTTTGGTGACCAGATCTGAATAGCCAGGTACTTCCCCACCTTCCTCTTCCCTATCTCCTTCCCCTCTCCACTACCTTCAGTCTTACAACATTCTCCATTTGGGGATGTCATAGTCTCACTGGCTCCAGACAGTTGGGACTCTTGTGTTATATTCACATTAAAAAATGTCTAGAATTTTTTTTTTATTTTGAAAAATGGAGAGCATAATATTTGAGATTTCCTTTTCAAAATGATTGAATTTTGCTTTAGCTCTATAACATTTCACTTGTTAAAATAAGCAATTAAATTTATTCTGATGAATTAGTAAAGTTATCAATTTGATGTTTCCGAATATTTTAAATTGTTTCCTTTTCGTTGAAATGAATTTGGAATTGAAATATATGTAAAATTGATAAGAATAAATTAGTAGTCCAATTATGAAAGATTTAGTTTCAAATTGTTTTTTTTTTGCGGGCCTAGTGGGAAAAATTGAATAGTTTCATTTATCCCACGAAGGGAAACACCGTGATGGAGAGTGGTGCACTTCAACATTATGTCTGACATCGGCACGTAATGGGGGAGACATTGAAAATATTTTGCATCGAAGTAATTTGATAATTAAAATGTTTCAATTATATCCAAGAGCAAAAGATTATATCCAACGTTAAATTTAAAACTGAAACAACAAAATCTTAAACTTATCCTGTTATAAACAACTGGCATAACTTCAAGCAGAGATATTTTGTTTTAATAAACAATTTTAAGTCTGGAACCTTTGTTGCTTACTTGTACAGCCTGACATTTAAAAGTAGACAAAAATTGTGGTCGCTGCGATAGTTTAAAATGACAACACCAAGATGGCTCATAGGGAAATTAAAATATCTTTAAAAAGGTACAATGGTCCAAATGCATATTTTTTACTTTAACCAAATGGTCTTCAGAAATTAGTGGTACTTTTCGAAAGGAGATGATTCTACAACATATTCTAACACAATTTTATTTTTAAATCTTTTAAAAATATTTAACGCTTTGCAGGGAAGTAAATTAAATAGAAAGTTCTTTTTTTTTGTATTTCTGAAATGTATGTATCAAAATACCCATTTATTAGACATTAAATCGCAATAAAATGTAATAAATTTAAAAAAAAACACGTAAATAGAACTTACACCCAATTCTCCCCACCCACCGCTGGATGTATTGAATCTTTTACATCTCTCAGTTTTGGTTTCGATAATTGACATGAATGTGTTAAGTAACAATATTAAACGTAATGATTCCTAAACTCTTTAAATATTTTCAACAGATTCGTCTTGAAGGTGGCCGTCTGAAACTACATATCAATCTGGGTGCTGGCGAATCTGAGATCTCTTCACCGCGAGGCCTATACCTCAACGACACCAAGTGGCACCACTTGAGCGTTGTCCGAAGAGAAGCCAACCTCTCCATCAAGGTAAACTGTTCATGCATTTAAACCCTAAATAAGAAACCTTATTACATAATATATTAACAAATTTAATCTACTTGCAAATCATCAATAGGTCAAAATTTGAGCACGACCTACAGTAGATCAGCAAAAAGCTAGCTGCCTGCCCGCATGGCAGCAGAGCGTTCTGGTCGCTAGCGGGCTCCATAGGTCGCAATTTCTGCAAATCCAGTCTGCCGCCTCTTACCAGACTCGACGGTTCACTAGCAAACACTGCTACCGAAAAGGCAAACCTTTTATGGAAAATGTTTGCGGAAAACTCGGCCCTCGATGATCGGGGTGCCATCCCGCCGTCGGTTCCTCACTGCGGCTTCTATATAAAAAGCTGAGGGTACGGCATCGGGATGTACTCCTTGTCTTACGGGGGCTCGATGTTAATAAAGCTAGTGGGCCTGACGGAATACCTGCCCTGGTATTGCAGAGGTGTGCTGCAGAAATTGCTCCAGTTTTGACAAGGCTCTTTAAAATGTCCCTGAAATGTGGCGCTGTGCCCTCTGGTTGGAAAAAAGCAGTCATTCATCCTATACCTAAGAAAGGTGACCGCTCCAACCCAGCCAACTACCACCCCATAGCGATCACATCAGTTCTATCCAAGGTGATGGAACGTGTGATCAACGACAAACTGCTCACATACCTAGAAAAGAACAAAATCATTAACGACCGCCAGTACGGATTCCGGTGGAACCGCTCGTGCGGTGATCTTCTCGCGTATGTGACGCATGTTTGGAGGCGGTGCCTGGAACGTTATGGTGAGATTCAAACGGTCTCACTGGACATTTTTAAGGCCTTTGACCAGGTTTGGCACCGAGGACTTGTCAACAAACTGTCTTCTTATGGACTTCCCGTTTCCTTGTGTACGTGGATTGCCGATTTTTTGAGAGAGAGATCGATTCAGATGGTTGCTGATGGTTTCATCTCTTCCTCGCATTCAACAAATGCTGGCGTCCCACAAGGATCGGTTCTGTCTCCGACATTGTTTTTGTTGCACATCAATGACCTCTTGACATGTGCGCCAATCCATTGTTACGCGGATGATAGTACAGTCCATGATTGCTTTTTGTTTGACAAGCCCCCAAAGGGCACACAAACTCCAACGGCTCGGAGGGCTTTGAAGCAAAGGATGGACGGTTACCTCGAGAGGGTCTCATATTTACGAAATAAATTCACTGGCAGAGAGACGTGTTTACGTTAAATTAAAATTATTTAATAAAAAAGTTTTTCATTTTTGTGTATTTTCACTCTCTTGGGGTAAGAATAACCTCGTCGAATTTAATGTTTCAAAAACCCAATCATGTCTGATTACGTCTAAAAGGGATCTAAATGATAATCTAGTCTCCTTTAATGGAAGCAATCTTCCCAACAAGCCCTCCATTGATATGCTCGGTGTAACCTTAAGTGACCAACTCAGGTATGGGGTCTCCATCGAAGCCCGAGTAAAGTTAGCCTCTCAGAAGCTGGGCGTATGTAGCTGTACAGAGCCCGCAGATACTTTAATAGTACACAACTGCTGACCCTGTACAAATCGCAAGTGCGCCCCACTGTAGAATTTGGCAGCCACCTCTGGTCGGTAGTCCCAAAATATCTGAAAAAACCCTTGACTCTGTGCAGAAACGGGCTGTCCGTTTGATAGATTCGCCTATCTTAACAAACGGGTTGAAATCTTTGGAGCACAGACGTCAAGTGGGAATGCTGTCCTTGTTCTACCGGTATTTTAATGGAAGATGCTCCGAGGAACTAGGGTCATTGATCCCTTCGGCACCAGTGCATAGTCGGGAAACACGCCAAACGCGCGCCCAACATTTGCACACGGTTGACATTTGTCACATCAGAACGGGTCGCTTCTACGATTCATTCTTGTGTTCAACAGCTCGGCTGTGGAATGATCTGCCGGCCTCTGTGTTTCCTCCTCTCTTCAAGACCCAAGTTCACTTCACACAGCATCCCCAAAGATGATATAGGCCTTGAGGGAAATTACTTCCCTCAGGGTCTCCTGTGTGGAGTTACTGTAAAAAAAAAAACCCTTCATTGTAACTTTCCTCAAAGTCTGTAATAATAAGTAATGTATTTTGCTACACTCTAAAGGATTTTTTCAATTTATTTTTTTTTCTTTCAGATTGATGAAGCCATTGTGAAGAAACGACTGCCAGGTCGGTTCTTCGAGCTGAATATTCATTATGGAATCTTTCTTGGTGGACAAGGAGACTTCTCCGAATTGTTTCTTGGCCACATGGAAAATCTTAGGGGCTGCATGGAAGACGTAAATACAAATTTTGAATTTTTGCACGGCTTCGACCAAACTCATTGTTAGGTAAAGTGTTTTCCCAGACTCCACAGATTCACATTTTGAGTCTTGTGAAATTACAAGATAGGTAATGTACCAGACATCAGTGTCCTGGAGCGCTATTCTGGTTCTCTTTAAGGAAGATTCCTTATCTTTTTCCTAAGGCTTAAAGACTTCTTGATTATTTGCCGAATTCCGGAGAGACAGTAAAAAAAAATCCTAAACAGAATATTAAGAGATTATTTGAAAACACAAATTGATGGAATATCTTCAGGTGACACAAGCAAAACTTTTTAAAACAATTACGTTATATTATAATGCATTTTAATACATTTTTATTTTATTTTTAATTATCAAAGATACACCTTTTAAAGCAGTATTACGTTTTGTAAAAAGGGACCTAGATAGTAATCTTTTTTGTCACTAATTCTAAAAGTGACATTTTCTGTCATGGTTAATCTATGCCGACCGTAGAGGTGGGTCATTCCAGTTATTTCACGAACTCGGTTCCAATTCCGAGTTCAGCTACACCGACTCGATTCCTCGGACTCAGTCTTTCGTCCCTTTCGGTCCGCCCGGGTCCGCTGTTCCGGCAGCAAAAATCATTTACACTATTGAATAGTTTCCGACTCCAATACAAAAGCTTAGTCGTTCCTTGAATGTGAGTTCGGAACGAATGAATCCATATTTGCGAACTCGGAGTGAGTCCACCGCCTTTATAATCGGATTCATTGGACTCGGTCCTGCCGGAAATACTCCTATATGCCGCACTTACTGTGAATTGCCAAACATTGTGAACTACAGTGCCGAAAATAAAATGTTTAATAATGTAAGTAAAAATAACGTAATTGGTAACTTACTTATTATTGAGTTTTTGCCTTGTTAAAACTACGCAAATATTGATATTTTTAATGAATGTAATTCGCTTAATCCGAGAGAACCAGAACCGCAGTTAAGCAAGAAGTTTTTAAGCCTAAGGAAAAAGATAAGGAATCTTCCTTAAAAATAACGGGAATTGCGCTCCTGGCAAGCAATCTCACTTTATGGAGATATTTTAGTCTCCCTGAGTAATGTTCACATTTTGAGTTTTTTTTTAAATAACTAGTAAAATAGCACACAAGACATCGATGTCCTGGCAAACAATCTTAATTCATTCACACAGATATGAAGTTACCTTCTTTGAGAGCCCGCAAGGCCTGATTTCAGGTTTACATGGCCTGCTCCAACTTCTCTCCGATTTTTACATTAGTATTGTTTCACCATTCCCTGCTGAGCTTCCTTTTTAATTCCCTTCTTTATCCTACTTATATATTATTTGGCTTTGTATTGTTTCTGTATGGTGATCTTTTCTTCAATGCATTCAATCTCCATCTTGCCTTTCTTGCCACTTATGGGCTTGGTGGTAATACATCCGCGGTCAAGGAATAATGTCCTCAACTATGAATCCGGAGGTCGCGGGTTGGAATCTCGGCATGCGCAAGTAATTTTAAGTAAATTATGTTATAATTTCATAATTAATTAATTTAAAATAATATATAGTATACTTGCAGCACATTCCAGAGTGCTAGATACTCTCAGTATCGCCCTGGTGAAACACCACCATTCAGAAATTGAAATGTTGCTTGAAATGGCTTTAGCCATGTTTGGTAACTAGATCTGAATAGCCAGTTACTTCCTCACTTCTCTCTTCCCCATCTCCTTCCGCTCCCCATACCCTTCAACCTCACAACATACCCCGATTTGGGGATGCCATAGTCCCACTGGCTCCATTTAGCAGGGAGCAGTTGGCACTCTAGTGCGGAATACACGTAAATAAAAAAAATGGGTCTTATAATATTTATAAATTAATAAAAATATTTTGTAAACACCACTTTTTTAATATATAAATATCTTCATCAAAACATACAGAATACTTAATTTATGATATTTTCTATAAAAATCTATTTTTTTTAAAATATTTGTCTGTAGGTACAATACAATGGGGTGAAAATCATAGAGAAGGCTCGCAGTAGAACGGGAGCCGTGAGGGTGGAAGGAGTGACGTGGAACTGCGCCCCTGAGTTTGATGCAAACTACACAGCAGCCATCAGCTTCATTGAAGAGGGCTCCTATCTCATACTCCCCAAAATCAATTCTCGGGCAGGTGGAAGGTATGTTTTAATTCAATTATTTTATGTTTCTTTCCTCTTTACACAATACAGTGTTTGTTAAATAGTTTACCACTTCGAAAGTACGTAATGTGTAAAACTGTGAACAACATTCAATCGTCAGTTATCCCTGGTTACGAATAACCTGATAATATTTGAAAATCTCCTACCACCATCACAGTATGTGGACTTGGCCAGCAGAGGAATTGTACTCATGACCCAGACGCGATGCCAACTCAGTCACTGACGGGCGTTATACCGGATTATATCAATAGGATATTGTATTTGTTTAAGTTTACCGATTGTTATATACATTCAACTTGTATCCTCCTCCAGATGGCAAATAGAGCTGAAGACGATATCACCAGACTGCATAGTCCTCTATAATGGCGGTGGCAGCAAGGACTATCTGTCCGTTGAGGTGCTGGAGGGGATGATCCGCGTGAAGATGGCGCGCGGGCAAATCAAGCACACAGTGCGAGTCAATGATGGCCAGTGGCACAAGCTACATTTGCTGTTCAACCCCTCTTTGATTGAGGTATGGTGAAATTTCACTTAATTTTTGCTCATGTAAATATTGTAATTGTATTATTGAAAAACTAGACTCAAATGATTTGCTTTTTTTTTAAAAAAAATTATTATTAGTTTCTATGTAAAGGTTGTACATGTATGTGACTTTAGTAATAAATAATAATAGTATAAAGCATATTATATAGAGAGTATGTAAGTATATTGCATATTATTATAACACAAATATATATAATAATATATAAGTATAAAGTCACAGTGTTCACAGTCCTCGTTAGAGTTTCCTGTTCTGAGGCAGCCTGCACTTTTTTTTTTACTAAATATCCATTTGTCTTTATATAGTTTGCGAGTTCATAATCACTCAGTACTCTCAGCCATGTTTTGACTTTATTTTTAAAGATATTAATTTCTGTAATTTTTTTTTGATTGATTTGGTAAGGCATTATATACTTTTGCAACGTGAAATTTAATGTTCCTCTGTCCAAAAGATGTATTAAATTAGGGAATAACCAGTATATTTGGACTTATTGTCCTGGTTGAGTATTATGTTCAGCAGTGGAGTATTCAGATATATATATATATATTTTTAAGGTTTAAATAAGACATTTTTTAATAAAGTTTTTAAATATTTCGTCTGACGGGAGTTCTAAGGGAAACTTTCAGAATTGTCTTAATTACTCTTTTTGGGCTATTTTGAGACGTTCTGTGTGAGTGCCCGAGACAAATCCCCGACCAGTTATCCCCTACTCTATTTGTGATTGACATAATAAAAGCAAAGCTTTCTTTTACGGTCCCTTGATACTTTAACTTAAAAATAGTCTAATTTGGAACCCACATGTAATATTTTCCCATATAAGAATTTTTTTTTAGTCTCTAAAAACCTTGTGAGACTTTCACCTTATTCAAATTGAACGAAAATGATATGTTTCTGAAAAGAAATCATTTATTGTTAGAACATTTTTACTAACTGGACAACAAAAAATATATAAAAATATCATAAAGACATAAATGGTTTTTTTTTTTTTTAATTTATTGGATTAGGATGTTTTTGTTTTTAAACTGTATTTAAATTTTTCAATAAATTAATTTAAGTACTAAAACTGTCCTGAAAGTCAAACCGGTGATTTACTTTCTTTGTCGTGTAAGGCCAAAACTATGCAACCCGTCTATTCGCTGGCTTTGTGATCCAGCGGGTTAATCACCCTTTTTTCTGAATGAATTATTTTTATTTCTAGTTGTCTGTGGACGGAGTGGCCATGAGCACCCGTGTGGAGAACACCGGAGCTCGCTACCTGGACCTCTCTGACTCATTTTACCTCGGTGGCATCGAACCGGAGAAGAGGCAGCGGGCTTTCATAAAGGGCATCAAAGCTGCTGATTCTAGTATAATGGTGTGTATTCAAAAGTGTATATTAATATAGCTACCAAAAAACAATACATAATTTTAATATAACATAAAATTACATATTCAAAATAGATATATCGTCGCAGGAATGCAATACTGCCGTAACTGCCACTACCCATGAAAATACTTTGTATACACTATTCTACAGGTTTTTTTTTCTACGTCGATCTATCTGGGTCCCGTGGCTCTACGATGAAAAATAAGACCTGTACGACTTTGGAAAAACTCTTCGTTTTGTTAATATTACATTTTTTAATTGATATAATAAGTCTCAAAATCCTGCTTTTTTTTACATGGCCTTGACTGTTACAACAATATTGCTTTCCTGCGACGATATCTCACCAAAACCATCGTCCTGCTGCTTTTATTGAAACTGGACATCATAAATTTTTATAAATCACAACATCTAGGTATACATACTTATCAGATCAAATCAAGTCAATCATTTTTATAAATAGCAGGAGGAAATACCAAACATATTTCAATATCTACCTGAGTTTTGTGATTTTTTTCTTCTTCTTAAAATTTCAAATTACATAGGAATTCATTAATATATATATCGATACTTGGTTTTCAATGTACCGTGGATTTTAAATGAACACGAATCTACTGTAGTGACATTTTAATCAGTCTCATTGTGCGCTATTAAAAGTCATTATGAAATATCCAACAAACTCTTAGGCTGATGCTGAATTTGGTTTTGTATTATTTTTCGTGCTATAGTAATTATCATTAAATTTATCTCTTGCACTATCTCCAATACCTGGTTCCATGAGAGAAATCTAGCTTTTATTCAGGCAATCAATCCATCGGTCCTCACCGACTTTTTAATAGATTGTCTTTTCGTTTTGAAGCCATCTGCAAGTTTGATTTAAAAGACGTGTACATCTCGAATACATTTACATATTTATGAATTCGTCCACACTCTTCCTAACCAAAGGATATTCTCAGTCTCACGAAGATATCGTAACACTAACTAAATGTAAACACAAATTCCAGGGCTGCATCCGTAGCATAGAGGTGGATGACAAGCTGTACGGCCTGCCGTCAGCCGTGGTGACAAGGGGCGTACTGCCCAATTGCGTGTGGTCGTACCCCTGCCACGACACACCGGCCAACCCACCCTGCATCCCGCATGCCACGTGCCAGCAACACGGCGTGGACCACTTCACGTGCAAGTGCGAAGCGGCGCTGTGCATTAACCCCGATTATGCCGAAAAGTATAAAGTAGGTTCCAGCATAAATTATCAGATCTTTGAACTGATCCCTTTCAAACTATATATGTAAATGAAACAACAACTTTTTTAAGCCACTAAATTGGTTGAATGTGAGCTCTATCAAATTTAACCTTTTCACCGCTACACGTGTAAACAAACTGTGCCCCCAGCGCTAAGCGCACACTTGTATGTTTTCGTTTTCATAGAAAATGTATGAATGTAACAAAAAGTGCAGCACACACTCGTAATTCCAAATACACTGGCTAGCGGTGAAAAGGTTAATGAACTCTAACAATGAAAACTTGAGACATCTGCTTTTTGATGTCTTCATGTTAATTTAACGACTGTAAATCTCTTATAGTTATATTCTGTGTTGTGCCACCAATTTGATTTCCACGATTTTTCAGAGCAACATTAGGCATTCAAGATATTTGAGGCAGTCAACAGAGAAGTGACATAACCTACGAAAAGCATACAAACAATGAAGTTAGCTATAATTGCAAGGGGGTTTATGAATGATGTGTTTCATTGAATAGAAGCGGCTTGATCAACCAATAAAATATAATTCACTAGATATCCCGGAGTTCTTTTATATGAATTGAATAAATTGAAAGTACACATTATTTCTAGACTTTAAATGTGTTGTTTATCTTAGCTCGACATTTCTGCCCTACTACAAAACTCCACCCGATGAGTTTAGTTTTTAAAACCTTTGTTTTGTCCTAGTCTTTGATATAACATTTTCTTACACTTTTTATTTAATTTCCAGGTGTTCTCCAAGCTCCAAAACCAGCTGGAGCTCATCTCGCTCTACCCGCTGGTGGTGCAGGAGGGGGGCGTGGCGCTGGTAATGGCCCAGAACATCGACGTGGTGCTCGACCACCACAAGTACGGGGTGCGGCCCTCGGGCGTGCTGCTCCACATAGTGCAGCCGCCCCAGCACGGACGCATCGCCATCGATCTGCAGAGGGCGCCCGGTTCGCAGGCCTCCCTGGTGGAGGGGGAGGGCAAGAGACAGGTGTTTACGCTACTCGATCTAACCAGAGACAAGGTTTGTGGGATTTTTTTGTAAAATGAACATGAAATAATTAACGGTCGTGCCAGCTGTCAATCAAACTGTTTTCAATATTTATCACCAATATTGAAGTCACACCTCTACATAAGATCTTACTAACCATAGAAATATTGGTAGCTTTTCATTATGAACTTTGTTTTAAAATTTATCTAAACTACAACTGCATTGAGATTGGTAATTATATGCAGTCTGCAAGACAATCAATCCCAAATCTGGCATATCCCCCAACTATACGCATTAACAAAGATCACACGAACTCCTTAGGTTCGCTACGTGCATGACGGATCGGAGAACCACCAAGACCGCCTGGTACTGGACATGGAGCTGATCCCTGACGCTCGCTTCACTCTGCCCAGCTACCTGCAGGGCCGCAATACCTTCGTGCTCCACATTAATGTCACACCCATCAATGACGCACCCGTTCTCAACATTCTGCCCGGGAAGGTTTTGAGGCTCACCCAGGTTACAAATCGTTAATACTTTATAATAATAATATTATATATAATCAATTTTAGATATTTAACACTTCTTACTCCCGCAACTAAACTGCCATAAGTCAAAAACCTTTGAAAGAATACCCATAAAACATGCCACATCTCAAACTAACAAGGATTACACAATAAACAAACTTCAGTCCGAGGTGTGTGAACCCTTGTCACATTTGACACTGTCACAAAATCAACTATAAGTATTGGGATTTTTTCTTCGATTCGCATCCTATTTCAGCGTATGATTAAATTTTGGTCAGCTGTCAAGCCTAACGATCACGCTGTTATGCTCGACAGCTGACCAAAATTTAAAAAATATTATAATGGGTTGAGATTTGGCGGTTAATGAGAACCGTTCAAATGACAAATTCTAAATGGCGCTAGTCGTTAGTTTGTGACAATGTTAAATGCGGTTGGAGTTCCGACGACTGAGGCTAACTCTTTTTATACCAACATTTTTGATTGTAATATGCAGTCATCTAGGTTCTAAACACTGTATCATTATAATTCATACTTAAAATTGTATTATATGTACAAATATTATAAAAATTTTCACGAATATTTAAATATCCTTGCGAAGTGAAGATGCAAAACATTTCGTATGGCAGTTTAGTCACGGGAATGCGATCAGTTGATGTTTAGCATTGGCTCAATTTAAAAAATAATTGTTTTTTAATGAATTTAATTTTTTAGACTTAACTCAAGTATTTTTGATGTTTAGACATTAATTATTCATTTTGTTGCATAAGGCATGTTTCGCATTTTAAATAAAATATCTAAGTTAACTTTACAGTTTAATTTATTGTAGTCATTATTAATTATTACTGATATTGTTTAATTTTATAACAAAGAAATCTTACTAGATTTTTAGACTTGTCATTCATTTATTTGAAACTAATTTTGTATTTACAGTGAAACTCCTTTAAGAAGTTTTCATGCTGAAGAAGTTTGGTTTTTTCAATATCCCAATTTATCCCACATATAAGGTTTTATCACATGAGAAGTTTTTTCTTAAAACTTCTCATGTGATAGTTTCACTGTATTATGAATAAATAATTCTTTGTCCTATATATAACATATTTTAGTTTTTAGTGTTTTTTGTTGATATGATTTTTATTTTTGTTGTTTCTATTTTGCCTAGGCATGTCCCAACAGCGCTGTATTTTAAGTTTACCTTAAAAATTTCATTGTATCCTTAACATGTGTGATTATGGCATGCGCACGCTAACTCTAACCCGAGATAGCATTACAAGTAAGTTTATCCAATTTATAATTTTATTTCTTGATGTAATGGAGTTTTGAAAAGTTAGCATATTATGAAATTTGGAATCTCCAATCGCTTACAGTCCCCATTAACCACCGATACTCGGGCCAAGAATCGACGGTTTATGCAAAATGGTGTCAATGGCCAATTTGATGATGTCACATGTGACAGGGGTTCATACGACCAGGCCTTAGGTTTGAGTTTCTCAAAGTCTCACATTTGATTTAAAATCTAATTGACCACCAGTATAACCGTTATGTCTGATGGCTGATTACAATTTGTTCAAAAGCCAAGACGGGATAAGAATCGGCTTTTAAAGGGGTCCGTTCAAATGCAAAAAAATCAAAATGGTCCATCAAGTGTGTCTGATTTTGAAACACCAAATTCAGTTTTGATTTTCATCATACAATAGACCCGATAATTCGAAAAAATTATTAATTCAAAATTTTTCGCGAAAAAAGTCCAGAATTTTTTTTTCATACAATTAAATAATTTATTTGACAGGCCGGCCGTAGAGATCAAATCCTGTAAAATTTCGATTTATGCGGTTACACATTATCCTAATTCCTATCATTATTTCGTAAATCTGAATCTGTCAGCCGGTAGTCAGCCTCGATTTTTTGATTTCGACTGCAATATGTCATATTTTAAAGATTTAATTTTGAATAACTAACTTTTAATTTTCATCCGCGATGGTGAACAGCTGGAAAATTTTGATTTATATGGAAATATGTCACGTTTTCACGAATATCTGAATTTTAAGGCCCGGCCGCCGACCATGACTTTTCAGTGAATTTTCTGCTGTAATAACTAGATATCACTTTTTTCAAAAAATATAACTAACTCAGAAAAAAAACATCTGTATATCATTATTATTTGTTCCAAAATGTACAATGCACTGGAACTGGAATCTTCTGTGATTTGAGAATATATTTCGATAAAATTAATGTTTTCGTAAATGTGAATAACTAGGAACTCATTTCAAATTTACGTAAAGGCAATGGTTTAACCCCGCAGGCAAATACTCGTCGAACTGAACCAATAACTTGACAGCTGGGGGTGGCCGTGGGTGTGTTTCTGTTTCATTTGCACATGTGTAGTCGAATATAAACTAAATAAGATAAGGTGGCTTTTGAGTTCGCCCTGCTATCGTATTGCCGGCGTGGTGGGTTTTGCAAGGTTGGTTTACCTCGTTTTAAGCCGATTATCACTCAGTTTTATGATTGTATTATAATAAAATGTTAACTTTGCAGAAAAATGTAGATCCAGATAGTCGAGTTTTGAGTTTTAGCGATAATTTCAAGTAGGGTCTGTGTGCATAACTGACGTAAAACCGGGTGCCGAAATTTTTTTAATTCGTAAATTCAGGGGAACATTTGTATGAGAATGTACGGACTAAGTTGGTACCGCGGCTTTTTGACATAAATAGTGGGAAGACATGAAATAGGGGTGACGTAATACTGATTTTTTACTGTATGTAGTTGAAGAAGTCAAAGATATTTTCAGTATCCTAGTGAAAGATCACCATTCGTTTTTTTTTTATTTTTTATATACATTGCTTTCAATGTTTAGTGGCCTGATCTGGGGAGCCAGATATTCAAAGCTTTCCTCTACCCTTTCTCTTTCTGCTTCTCTCATTATTTTCATTAAAATATTCAGGGTGCTATAGTCCCACTGGTTCCCAGCAAGAGTGACTAGTGTAGTCGGCACATTAAAACAAAAACAACCCCTTTCAATCACCCCTGCTGTATAATAATATCATTAACTTTACCAAAAAAAAAATTGTAACAAAATTATTACACTATTTGAACATACATATTCTTGTGGAATACCAACTTGTTTTCAAAACGAAATATCGTTCAATTCTCTTTATGTTTTAATGGTAATAATTATTATTTAAATTAAAAATTATTTGTTTTTTGCCCCTCTATTATATTTATACATTGTCGACTGGTTTCTGTTGAACTCAACCCTAAACTTATAAGTATATATGTTTACGGTCCTGAAGAATGTTGAGTTCAACCGAAGCCTAGTCGACAATAGATAAATATAATAAAGGGGCTTAAAACAGAGATTTTTTTTTCATTTTAGTGGCCTTGGGGTGATTTTCCCACAAAAACAGTGCTATAGAAATAATCCAATTATTTTATGATTAAATTATAATGTCAAGCCGCAAAGTGATTGCTTTCTTCGATAAAGTAATAATTATTATAAATCTCAATAAAAATAATTAATAATTAAAAATTGAATTCTTTAGACTTTTATAAAAAAGTCAATAGATGTCTCATATAAATAAAAAGTCGGATGTAAATCCGAGACACTGTTTAAGTTTGCAATTGAGTTCTGGTAGAACTTTGTAAACATCATAAAAAATAGCTGCCAATAATATGAGATTAAAAAATGGAAAATAATATTCACAAATCTTGAATTTGAGATATGATATCGATGAAGATGACACAAATTGAACTTGTCTCATTAGCTAAGTCGGTTGAGTGTTGCCCCGGATAGGCAGAGGACCTGGGTTCGAGTCCCAGATGCGACTGAAATATTTTTAGTTTCTGTCCTTTTGTCCAATTTCATCTTTCATTTAGGTTTGTTAATATTATTTTCTTCAAGGAATAATTTATCGTAATTTTTATTAATCAGGGTTTCTTTTCCCAATATTTTTCTTTTTTTTAGATTGTATCTACGATCTAAAATTTGTTTGCGTTCAACTCCGAGCAGAGTGTGCAATCATAACGTTATTGAGTTCACACTTATAATTGTCTGATACTTTTTCAGGGAACACGTAAAGTGATTACGTCAGAAATATTAAAAGCCGAAGATCCTGACACTCCCCCAGTGGACCTGCTCTACTCTGTTCTGCACGGTAAAAATGAACCAATGAGGTAAGCTCTACACATTGCTTTCTTAACAAATATCATAGAATTGGTTAGTAGCCGCAGCAAGAGAACTTTTGTAAAATTTCCTGATTTTTTTTACCCATGTGTCTTATCTCGTTTTTTAACCGTTTTAGTTCTGTGCTTGTTTTGCAAGTAGGTACGTAAATTGCTATAGATATTTTGTTTTACAAAAAGGACAAACATGGAATTAAATAAAAATGCAACAACTTAGACAAATATCAACCAAACTGTATCCCATGCATCTTATAATAAAATAGTATCTTATGCATCTATTAAAAAACTATAACTACTAAATGTATTAAAAAAATAGAAAATTATGTCGCTTCACAATTGTGTTTTCCCACTTAAAGCCCGTGTAGTTCCATCTTACGGTGGGCGCATATGAGGAAATTCACTTTCTATTTGCATTATAACAGGATAAACAATAAATATACTTGTTATCCAGACACACGCCAACCGTAATACACCGCTCTCAAATGGAACACCTGCTCTTCTGAGGACTGACAAATGCACAGTGAAAAGCGCAGCGCCTAAGCATCGTTAAGATCCAAATTGACAAATTGTACCTTTAAAGACCATTAGAGAACTCTCCACATTTTATTCAGGGTGTATAAACATGTTTTCGTCCTTTTATTATCATTCTGTCTATATATTTACTGTCTCAAAGATCTATTTTTACTATATTTTTTTTAAAGTCTGCTGTATTTCTGAAAAGGTTTTAATTTTTCTCATTTCTCCAGGTATCAATTTTTTTCAACATTCCCCAATCAGGGGAAAACAATTGCTTAGAGCGCCGATTAGTTTATAGGTATTTAATAATATTTTTACTTGCCGGATAGCGCTGATGAAAGGTTAAGAAATGCAATATTAGGGAACAGTAATTAAAACCATTTGAAGAAATCCTCTTATTTGTGTTCTTTATTCTACAACTGTCAGTCTATTCTGCATATACTTTATATTGTGGACAGTTTAATGATGGTAGCCTAAATAGATTTTTAATGTGTATAAATAATGCTTGGTTTCAGTGGTCATATAGAGATGTCTGGGCAGCCCGTGGACTCCTTCACACAGCAAGACGTAGACTCTGGTCTGATATCATATGTACACTTCACTGGAAATGACAAAGCATCCAACAAGTCATCCGCACGCTTGTCACTACAGGTAAATACAATCAACTCCAATCAAATGACTCACCTAGTGAGTTTATAACAATGTCAATTGCAAACTGTTTTGTATTCTCCAATTTCTTCTCTTTCCAGGTATCTGACGGTATTGAAACGAGTGGCCCGTCAACATTGAGAATAGCAATAGTTCCGCTACAAGTGAGACTTGTTAACAATACAGGCCTCGCTTTGGTTCACAATTCCTACGCTCTCATCACTCCGGATAATTTGACGTTTGCAACTAATTCAGATGACACAACGGTTGAAGTCAGGTAAGTTGTAACAAAATATGGTTTTGTTTCATTTATTTTTTAAATAACGTTGTTCCTTTTTATGCATACTTTTATTTTTTCTAAGCACTCTTCTTTTCACTTTGCAGGTATGATATCATCAAACCCCCGCAGTTTGGGGTTGTGGAAAGGTTGCGAGTCTTGGACGGGACTTGGCAAAATGTGGATTCATTCTCCAGCCAGATGGTTGCTTTCGGAAGAGTCCGTTACATGCACTTGGTTGGACAACCCGTTCATGATGAATTCAAGGTAACAACAATCACACTTTTCTCTTTGTATATTGTTTTTTAAGCTATGATGCAATTTACATTAATCTTTTTTTAATTACAGTTCAAAGCATCTGTCGGTGACATACGAACCAACACGCTGTACGACTTTCGTCTGACGTTCATTAAATTAGAAATATACCAGACTGTTAACAACGAGCTAGTACTCAATAATAGCAGAGAAGCATTTATTACGGCCCACCATTTGCGGTTCCAAACTAGACCCTTAATGCTGCCGGGAGAACGGATTCAGTACACTCTCATAAGACCACCCAAATACGGAATGTTGCATTTATCAACAGGAAAGCACCACCTTCAAGCCCACGACGTATTCACTCAAAGCCACGTTGATTCTGATCAGTTCTGGTACAGACTTCATAGAAAAGCATACTCCCATGTTCAGGACGAATTCTTTTTCATTGTTAGCGCAACCGAATGTGAAAACGCAACGGGAATGTTATCTATTAGGCACATCCCCGGCCCTCCTACCAACGACCACCAACTGTCTCACATTCATACTACATTGGAAAGACTTCAGGTGATTGAAGGTTCGAGAATGGTAATACCGAGCACTCATTTGAACTTTAAAACGGAATCCATCACCAACTTAATTTATAACATCACTCACATGCCGAAACATGGAAAGTTGGAAGTCGTGGACGAACTGCAGAAAGTAATCAGAGACAACGCTACGTACTTCACATCTCAAGAATTGAATAGTGACTTTGTGTATTACTGCCACGATGACTCTGAGAGTCGTCACGACTCTTTCCACTTCATGGCGTTGAGCCCGGAACCCGAGGACTTCCAATACGTCGGCGTGTTTCATATTGACATTCTTTTGAAGAATGATAACAGTCCTGTTCGTGTATCGGAAGGTATCTTCCACGTAGTGCACGGAGGTTCCAGACTAATCACGGGGCGAGAGTTACGCTACATGGATGCTGATATTGACACCAAACCATCAGACATCATATACACAGCCAGGAGTATTCCCAATGGAGGCATTTACCGAGCCAATAGCCAATTCGAACCTTTCGCTCAATTTTCTCAAGAAGATTTGGATAAGAACCGAGTGCTTTTTAAACACCAAGGAGATGAGTATGGAAAGGTCTCTCTTTGGATATCTGATGGAATGTATGATTCAAATGGCATATTGGAAATACAAGCATCACCGCCTTTTATAAGAATACTTCCTTCAAATGGCTCTATCGTTGAAAATGGTAAAACTGTTATAATGTCACCTACCGATTTGCAAGTGAGTTTATTCTTTTCCAAGTTTTTATTAAAAAAAAAACGCATTTATTTAATTAGCTACTGATCTGATCTATTTACTACTATGTATCTGTTATTTCAGGTGGACACGAATATGAATTGTGCCGAGGAGGACATACGGTTTGAGGTGTCGAGTGGTCCTTCTAGGGGTGTGGTGGAAGTGGGGGGAGCTATAGGAGCCACAAGCTTTACCCTACTAGATGTAACAGCTGGAAGGGTTGCCTACAAACATCGGGAAATCGGATCTGCTCTCGATCAATTTGGGTAAATATATACAAATGCTACATTGAAATAACAAATATAATGTAATGTACCCCTATACATTTCAACTGTAAATAGGTAAAACCATTCAACCCACAATTTTTGGAAATGTTACTTTTAAGTGGCGCCAGATAGAATAATTTTCAATTGACAATTGACAAATCATTTTACTTGAAAAAGGGTATTTTTCATACTTATTTATTATATTATATACGCCCTATATGGGCTTTTACATATTTAGTTAGTTACAATAGTCACACAGGTGCAAAACACATCACGGTAGGTACATAGATAAAATGGATAGCCTTCATGAAATACAACAACTAAACATTTCATTTGTCTCACAAACAAATACAGGAATGTAATAGTGCAAGTACCATTCCAAATAATTAGCTACAGAGGCAAATTGTATTGCACTGTTTGTTGTAATTTAAGACTTGTTTTATGTAAAAGCCCTAAGGGGGTAAATAAATAAATAAATATTTAAAACATACCTCGCATTCACTGATACTTATACTCTAGACATATTAATAATTGTTAAGGATGTATGCAATGGTCTTCAGCTTGTATTTGTATTCCGAGCAGTTGAACATATCTACTATGTCTATTGTTAATTGAGACAAACCTCACATCTCATAATATTATGAATAGAAATGCAATATTTTACATCATTTCAGGAAAAATACATACTCACTCTCACATTAAAATCAAGATTTATAGTGAGTTTGTCTTCTCCTGTAAAGTTTTCATTTTGTTGTTTAAAGGGTTTTTACATGTATACAGCCGATATTGAAATGTAGGTATATAATGTCATGAATGTTGTATTTCAGGTTTAAAGTTACCTGCGAAGAGACAGATGGGGAGGGAGTTTATCAAATTCGGATATTTCCTTCGAGCTACTGGGAACCTCTGAAGATTTTATCAAACAGAGCGCTTGTTGTTGAAGAATCCACTAGTGTTATTGTAACGAGGAAGTGTTTGGAGGTAAAGATTGATTTAGTTTATGATTCCTTTTAATATCGTACTATTTATCATAATAATATGGTCTGTCACTCAACAAACAGATTCTGGAATATGCCTCAAGGAATTTATTGTACCAAATAAATATTTTCATTTCAGGTAATGCATCCACAGATTGAACCCAGTAACATAATATACAAGGTGACGGATGGTCCTCACTATGGGTGGCTTGAAGTTGTCTCATCCCCCATCCCAATTGAAACAGAAAACACCAAAGACGAACCCAAACCATCCAAGGTCTTTGACCAGGCCATCATCAATGCCAAAAGGCTCAACTACGTACAGTCCGGAGTGAACCAAACCCGTGATAGAATCACCATTGATGTTACCAACGGAATTGTGTGGCTCAAAGGCCTCGAATTGTCTTTTGTGATTGTACCTGAATTCTTGTATCTGCAAGCGAAGAACATTACGGTCATGGAAGGCGGTCACGTGTCCTTTAAATCTGATAAGTTTGTGGTTCTGACTGACTATTATAAAGGAAAAATTGTAGAATACCGCCTAGAGGTCCCACCGAAGTATGGGAAACTTTGGAATGGAAAACCAGTACACAAATTTACACTCAAAGAGCTGGATGTGGATGGTATTAAGGTATGCATTTCCTTTTTTTTACCTGCCATCTTTATAATTAGGTTGTAATAATTAACATTGAATTATGGATCTGGTACTGAGAGCTCCGCTGTAGCCTCTCCTGTTACTATGTCATTTATGATACAGAGTGAGATGTTGTAACGGTGCTATCAGTAGCCTTTATTGTGACTGTCATTTTAGAGATCGTCTAATGTTTTTATTCTTTGTTTTCAGTATGAGCACAACGGCTCTGAAGAAAACTACGACAGCTTTGAACTGGTGGCAGTCACAGGAACCAGTAAAGAGAGTGTTCCGTTTAAGGTTATTGTTAATATTATGAGCGTTAATGACGAGCCCCCCATTATTATTGCCAACACGGGGCTGTGTTCCTTTGAAGGGGGACGATTCACGTTTACTAGAAGAGAACTTTGTAAGTATACCTAAAATGTAATTTTTATCTGCTTGTATTCTAATTATTCTTTTATAACTTTTGTAAATATTAATTATATTTATTTCAGATGTGGCTGATGCAGATACACCATTAGATAATGTAACATTTACAGTATTAGAAATGAGTAGCGGATATATTGCCTTAAAAAATAGTACAAATGTCGCCCACAGACACTTTACGCAGGGTCATATTGATAGAGGTGAAGTGGTTTTCATGCATACAAGTAAGTTCATATTGATTTAAATCATCCACATTTAATGAAATGGTGAAGAGTTTGAGCTAGCAACTTATTTTAAATATGTATGTTTCAATTTCAGATGGCACGAAAGGAAGGATTATCTTCGACATCTCCGATGGTATTCACGTCTTGCCTAAAGTAACATTCCTCATAACAACTCGCCCAGTTCCAATAAAACTTATTAGAAAACAAAATCTCCACGTCTTCCCTTTGTTGAAAAAACCTATAACGAGTGACATCTTGTTCAGCACATGCCCTGATCTGAACAGAGAAATACGGTACGAAATACGAACTCTGCCTACCCTCGGTCGGATACTCTTAGACACGGGTGACAATCATCACAGAACCATTAAAGAGTTCACTCAGAAAGATATAAACAATTCTGTGGTGTATTATGAACACACTCATCCATTTTCTGATCTGAACACAAATGATTCCTTCAAATTTGATGTGATTGCCACTCTAGCTAAACCTGTTACTGGTGTGATATTTAATATTGAAATATCGGTGTCTTCCGGTGGCCTGGCAAAATACATTCATATTCCTAAATTGGAAGTGGAAGAAGGAGGACACACCGATGTGAGGCTTAACTTGACCGGGGTGGTGAACTTCCTGGAGGCACATGCTGGACTGAGGCAGCCCCTAGTGGAGGCACAGATGTTCCAACCTCGCCATGGAGCCCTGCAGCCCCACATCGCCAGCTACACACAGAGCCAACTGCAGAATGGGGCCCTATCTTACCACCACGACCATTCAGATTCTTTCAATGATTCTATAAAAGTGTCTGTGTTCCTCATCCCGGATTACGTTCTGTTGTGCAACATATCCTTGCCGATTAGGATCATACCTATCAATGACCAGCCTTTTAAGTTGTTAACTGACACTCCTCAAATATCAGTTGTTCAAGGAGAAAATTATACCATCACTCAAAAGGATCTGTTGACGGAAGACCTCGACACGCCTTCCACGGATATAGTGTACGAGGTCATCAGTGGGCCGACTCAGGGGAGGATTCTGTTTCTGCCCGAAGTTGGCGTTGCAAATGAAGCTTCTTCAATAAACAAGTTCACACAAGATGATGTCAACAAGGGGAAAATAGTCTACGAACACTCCGGACTGTTACAAACCACTACTTTTTATTTTAGAGTTTGGGATGGAAAGTTTAAGCCGACATATACGGTTTTTAATATTTTGGTACTGCCTATAGTGCTTAATGTTAGTACGGGAGCCCCAGTGTACTTGCAGCAAGGTTCAAATGTAGTGTCCCTCTCAAAGGAACAAGTCCACCTCACTACCAACGTGAGGAGAGGGAAGGTGAATTACAACATAACCAGGCAACCATCCCACGGCATGGTGTACGTCAGAGATAACCCCACGTCGGCATTTACGCATCGGGACCTGGAGACCAATAATGTGATGTATATGCAAAATGATATGACCACTGCCAATGACAGCTTTGAGATCATAGCTTCAGTTCCTCCGATGACTACATCGATTCCTGTGGAAATATTTATAATAGTTCAGCCGTTCATGACGATTGGCAACTTAAAAGTAGGCACTTCGGATAAGAGTAAAATTACATTGAGCACATTGGATGCTACGCTTTTGGCAAAGCTCACGGGAAGTAATCCAATATACACCATTATACAACGACCTAGATATGGTAAAATAAAGAAGATTATTCGGAGTTCTGGGGAGCATAGAAATGCGCGCGAGAGAGAAGTGAACTCTTTCACCCACGAAGATATTAAAAGTGGAGTTATATATTTCGTCCCTAAAAAAGTAACCAGTGATATTAAAGAAATAGAGGATATGTTTAAATTTATGTTGGCGGCTTCCATATTCCAGCCCGCCATAGGAGAAACCAAAATCTTCTTAGTTAAGAGGTCCAAGGACGGGCTGCCGGGCCCCAACGACCCGGAGAGCCACGAAGGCATTCAGGTTTGTTTTAGTTCCTAAAATTGTTTCTATTTTATTACAATAGTAAGTAGTCTCAACCTTATATGTTCAAATATCTTTATTTTATTTTCAATCTAACCCTTAATTTACCGACGGGTAATTCCGCGTCTGCCGATATACATGACCTTTTCATTTAGTATAAAAACATGAAAATTATTGCATTGTGTTATTTGTAAATAAATGCGAATACTTAAATGTCTTGCAAATATCTCTTTTTATTTCCTAGTCACCTATTGGCTCCATCATGGTCTAATAGGTTGGTTATGAAAAGAAACAGATATCTGTAATGAATAATGCGAATCATAGCTAACTTATGACATAACTATTTTTGCCAAAACTCAACTGTCAAAGGCTGTGTAACCTTTTATAGTTGAGTAGTCAGGAAAATATTTATGAATTTTGTTCTTTACTGCGTATGTAGACCTGATCACGAGTGCATCATAAACTAGTGATTGCGCTGCGAAACAACATGATTACTAATAGATATGCATATAAATACCGAGAGGTTTTATGAGGGCGTTACATATATAGTCAGTCTACTGGGACAATCCCATGTCTTAACGATTGCATTTCTCATGATAAAAATTCAGCTTTCAACTGATATCCTATGTAAATATTACATGTGTATGTACTTCAAAAAGTCAAATATATTTGCATTATATGATTTCATATGTGTGGAGAAATTGAATTGTGATTTGCTCACATGACTGATTGGGTTGTCCCAGAACTCTGGTGAAATTTTTGGTTTTAGAAGTGTTTCCACATTTGAAAACAACGGTTTCCATTAATCAGTAAATCATATATAGTGCGTCGACTCGTCCTATTTTAGTTTGATTGTGTTTCTAGGTGGGCAGTTCCCCCATGAACGGCGACTACTTGATAATAGTGATAGTGGTATCCATCGTGGTGTCGGCGGTGGTGGTAGTGGTTGGCGTGGTCAAGTGCCGGGTGCGGGCGGCGGCACGCAAGGAGCAGAGCGCGCTGGAGAAGATGCACTCGCAGCCGACGGGGGCACCACTCCCTCTGCCCCGCCCCCCCGACCACCTCATGCCCTCGCCGGTGCAGGGCACGCCACCTATCAAAAGGTAACCAATCTACATATTACTGTAATGTATTTCATTCTAGTGGGAATGGTTTTTAGCTGATAGTATTCTCACTATGCAATCTCTCGCAACATGTTTCAGAAGAACAATAATTCCTCATTATCCACAGATTCTTGCAATGTTGTGCAAATAAAAATATTTACGCAAATATAAATTCATTGGTTTAGACTAAATAGGCATATTCCAGCTAAAATTACATATGTAATAAATTGCTATAAGTGTATTGTTAAATTTTAATGAATGCTACAATAATAAGGTTAGCAAGAAAAAAATACACAATGTTTCCGTTATACTATGACAAAAAAATTTGTCAAGGATCTTGGTTTCCACTTTCTTTCAGGGTCTTTTCACCGGACTCCACTTTAAAATCCCCTTTAAAATTAATCTTTTTTCACCTCCAGAAATCTTCAATATCTACAATCTTTTAGCTATGTAACTCTTGATGATCATGGTTCAAATAATTTCTTCTTTATCAGTCCAATGTTTTCTGCCTAAATTACATTCATATGTGTTTGTTTTCTCCTAAATGCGAATAATGAGGGGTTATTTATTTCTGTACCCAAGAAGCATACGGATTAGCGATGGGCCATGACTCATTTTGTTAAGAGTGGGAGTCACGGTACCAACTCAATATTTTCGTATGACTTAATTAATCGACGGCTCATTTAAGAGCCGGCACATATTAAGAGCAGATTCCCAGTTCATGAGCTCATACCCCAGTTCATACGACTCCCCGCGTATAGGTGTAGGTACATAACGTCCAGATGCCAGACTGTCGGGCGCTGTTCACGTATTGTACAGTGCTTACACACGTGTGAATGAGGTCATTATTCTTATCTGATGATTTTATATAAACAAATTAGAACAATGGACCTTATTTATACTATCGAATATCTGAGATATGTTTATCTTTTTAGATAAATAAACAATCTTTCTTAAGTGGTTCCAACGTTTCTCAAAAAGAGTCAGAGCTCAAATGAGCCTTGGTACAGTTTACCAGGAGTCGTACGCTGACAGCACATCAAAATGAACCGGCACAAATTAACGGCTCGTTCATAAACGACTTATTGCTAATACGGATGCCAAAACACAAACTATTCTGTCTTAATATCTGTTGACGTTACAAGAGATTTGCTAAAAAAACATAGTTTTTCAGCTCTCCTAAACATTTTATGTTTTGGACTTCCGTATGCTTCTTGGGTAGAATTTGAAAACCGTAGTAGCCCAACCCATTAATCACAGCTTAATGAGTGTCTCCTTATAAAGAATCTCAATACTTACATTTCCTACATTGACAATTCTATGGATCCTACAGGTAAATGAGAGGTTACACCCGTAATACGTATATTTTCTTATATTCTGACATGTTATAAAATCATTTCAGATACGTATCTTCTGATAACTCCATGCACACGGGAACTAATACGCCCCTGCCTTCGGTGGGTAGCATCCCCCAGTGCAAGGTGACTCCACTGCGCGTAGTGGACGCCGTACCCCTCCCCCCTGCAGACCTCAACACGCGCTACCCTTACGGGGCTGCTGATGACCACACTGACGTTAGTATTATGCTTTCTTTATCTGGTATCTTCGTTTGAGATGGAGATTGCACAATGGGATGTCATGTTTGGTGTATTATTCAATAGAGACTTTTAACATCCTCCCGGAGCCATTGGGATTTTTCCACTCTTTTTCATTCCATTCGGGGAATGTTTTGAGGAGAAAGAGATGGAGACAAGAGAGGTTGAAGAATATCTGGCTATGCATCAGGGGCGTGCAATCTATAGAGGCTGTGAATCTGCATGCCTCAAGAAAGAAAACAGAAAATAATTTCTGTTTCATTTATGTCAATTAAAATTTTCAAAAACATCTCAAAATTATTTTTTCATTCTGCCTTTGTTCAGGCATAACAATACAGCGAATATGGACTGCACTCTGCTGCTATTCATTCAATTATTTTTTCCGTTTTAGTGCTGTCCTTATTTTGCAAACGGGTATGTAAATTGGTCTAGATATTTTGTGTTATTAGAAAAATATCATGGTTTTAAATGAAAATACAACAACTTAGATACATGTTAACCAAATTGAAGGTTTTTTTTTTAGCATATGAAGAATGGTATCTTATGCATCTAATAAAAAACTACAACTACAAAATATATTAAAATGGAAAATTATGTCGCTTCACAATTGTGTTTTCCCACGCAAAGCCTGTTTAGTGCCTTCTTACAGAGGGAGCATATGAAGAAAATTCACTTTCGGTTTGCATTATTTTATTGCGATGGCCAATAATGGCACTTCTGTCGTAACTGTCTCCATTTGTCAGATCTGAGGTCTTAACGTATGTAATGTTGCTGTCATTTGATACATAGTCCGCAATAGAACTAAGATCCGACGGGTGAAATATATCGATTCAATTTATTATATGTAACAGGATAAACGATAAATACAGTATAATTAGGACCGGTTAGTGGCTGAGTTGGCATCGTGTTTGGGTCTCACCCAGGCGTCGTGATTTCAATTCCTCAGCTGGCTAAGTCCTCCATTACAATACGAAGAACATCTTCCCCTTACTGTGATGGTAGTAGGAGATTTTCAAATATTTCAAATAAATAAATACAAAATACTCGGTGTACACCACTGTTTTAAATATAAATATCAACATGTTTCGGAAGCGAAGCTTATCTTATCAGGATACACAGTATGCTAAGAAATAATGGCAAGTATAAAAAAATAATTGCCGAGTCTAGTTTCCAGCTTATGAGGTTACGTTTGTTGCAGGCCGAGGAGTGGAGCAGCTACGACGCTAGTGAAGCAGCGTACCCAGTGCGCGCCGCCAGTGCCAACCCCATGTTGCGCCGCAACCAATACTGGGTCTGACCCGAGGCCACCCTGACTACCAAGTCTAGTTCCTCAGTGGACTTGGTGCCCACGCCGTTCCTGCTGAGCAACTACCACAAGAACGGCCGACCATCCACTATAATAAGCCAAAGAAATAACGAAAAAGAAATTAATCTGTGAGGTGAGACTGAGAATTTTTAATTAGGTTTTTGAAACATTGTAACTACTTATAATTTCAAACTCAAATACAAAAGACATCATTTGTATGACTAGGTTACACTATTAAAAGAAACATTTTTAACATTAGTATTAATAATAACAATATTATTTTAACTAATACTCATTAAGAAAGTGAAACTCCAAACCAGAGCATACATCAATAGTCATTATTGTCGATACTGTTATTATTATTATGAAAGCAGTTTTGATGATATTAAATTTAACCTAAGATAATTTTAGAGCTTAATTTTGCGGGCGACAAACAAACTAACGTGTTACAGAATATTTTAATAACTATTGTTTATGAACGATAACATTAACAGAAAAAACTAATAACTTTACCAGATAAATGTACTGCATTAGTTATAGAATGTATTTGTTTTTAAAGTATAGTTTCTATAGTGTTTACTTTTACACAAATTTAAATACATGCAACCAATTTAACATAAGACCAAGGAACGAAAAGGCACACCGATAGTTATTGCTACCATCTCGTTCTCGGTCTTTTGCAAGCTACATTTAGAATGCTGTCAAAACTTAGCACAGTTAAAACATTAATCGTTACTAAGCTTTATAAATAATATGAGCATAGCAAGGAAATATGTACCTCAAACTATTGAAAAATTATGTTTGGGAAAATTAAGTTCCTAACTGATTAACCCTAGGCATAACCACAAGTGACTGAAGAAATCTTAGCAACCTGAAGCAGTTCTAAAATCCCATAATCATTATATTTTATTGTTATAACATACGAGTATAGTTCATACTTGCATAGAATTCTAATTTTTATAAAGTATCGAGTGCAATATATTAAATATATTAGGTACTTATGTAACATTCTTCATTTCTATAAAAATATTAATGTGTTAAATTTGTGTATGTTGAATATTACCATATGTAATTATGTATTACCTGTTTCCGCATTACATTGTTAACACCCAAATTCATTATTGTTCATTTAAAATGTACTGGTTTTCAATATTATTCCTAACTCACGTTTATATTTTCATTTCTAAGATTTCATTATAATTATAGTATTGTTGCAATATCAATAATTTTTATAGCTAATGAAATTTCACAAACAAAATGTTGTTTTTAAAGCACCATAGAGTAAAACAATGTATGTATTCCTAGACAAATTATTGAACACATTTTATTTATTTTTCTACTTTTTATATAACGACAAATTTTGTTTAAAATTTAAATATTCTTATCACAATGCAAGACTAATATTTTGATAAAGTTATTTTTTCTATTAGATTATAATTTTAATATAAATATTATTTCATCGCCCTTCGAAAAACTCACGAAATCCGTTTTTTTTTTTGTCAAAATCAAGTTATTAATACTGGCAACTTTATAATTTCAAGCACTATCTAGGAACAAAAAAATTCTAACTACACATTTTTATGGTAGAACTGGCAAATTTTAGACTCACACCTACTAACAAAAGTCAACATTTGTGATGAGGAAAAAAAGCGTCTTTTCCACGCGTAAAATTTCATCCTGGCAACTCTCAGTTGTTTTATTTGAGTGTTGTGTTTTGACCAGTTTACATTTGCCTGTGTTTTTTCGCATTGAATTGAGATGGAGTTACTTCTGGGAGAAGAGAAAGTCAAGGAACACACTATGTTTGCAAAAGTTTCCAGAGACAATATTTAGATTTTTTTAAACATGTACCAATTGTATGAATAATATTGCGAAGCGAACACTTTAGCTCCAGTAAGGTCGTTTTTCTGCAAAAACTTTAGCTTCTCTTTTTTAGACCTAAGAAGATATGTGTCCAACATGCAAAAATTATTATGTGTTTACGGATGGAATTAAAAAGCTCGAACTCGAAGAAGACTATCAGGACCTTAAAAGACAGAAAGAGAACTGTAACGCAACGAAAGCAGCTGACTACATCATCACCACTTTCGGCCTTCAAAGTGTCCTACAAATTCTGAAATCCGAAGTTGTCACATTTTTAATAATCGAGTAAAATATGCATGTACAATTTGACTGTCTATAATGGAGTGAATGATAGATGAACAGAAAAAGAGGCAGCTCGGAAATTGGCTCTTTGATGAATGAATGGATGGTAAATCTTCCAGTCAGAGTCGAAAAAACTTATCTTTTCTCTGATATATGTTCTGATCAGAACTGCAACAAAAATATTGCTGCTTTATTTTTGTTCACAGTAATAAAACATCCATGCAATTAAACACAAATTTCCAGAATTTTAATATTCCTGGAATCGGAAGAAGAATGAAGAATGTCGCAAAACATCTTTTTGTATGGTGAATGACATGTCATAAATCATAAGATCTGCTATATAAAATATTTTCTTTATATTTTAATACAGTACATGATTATTCCTTTCTAATATGTATTGTGTTTCATTGTCATGTTTAATCAAGAAAAAAACTCACCACTACACCAATACGTTGAGTTGGTTTTGAAAAATAACCACAAACAGTTTTTTCGATTTTTTTCTATTGAACATTCCAAGTTTTGAATTTAATATTCATAATCAAAAAAAAAGTTCCTTTCTATGTGTCCTGGTTTTTAAATTAGTGCTATTTGAAATTTAGAAAAACTTTAAATTCCCGCATTTCGTTAATTACAGTCTGACATTTAAAAGTAGACAAAAATTGAGGAGGCTGTGATCGTTTAAAACGTTTTAAATGACAACACGAATATATCTCATGGAAGAATCAAAATATTTTTAAAAAAGCACAATTGCCAAATTCATATTTTTTACTTTAACAAAACGGTCTTTAGAAATTAGTTTTACTTTCCGAAAGATGATTCTACATCATATTCTAAGATTTACAATTTTATATTTAAACTTTTTTTATTATTTAATACTTTGCATGGAAGATAATTACATGGAAAGGCGATTTTTTTGAATTTTTGAAATGTATGTATCAAAATATACATTTATTAGACGTTAAATCAAAATAAAACAAAATCTTATTAACAGATCAAAATTATAAATTACAATCGAGATATCTTGTTTTGGATTGTTTCCCAAACGAACTGTCAAAATTAGAATGTGAAAATTTTGAATTTGTAGAATAAATTTCAAAGGCAAATTGAGCAGCTGAGTGGTGCCACAGTAATGAAAAACAAAATTCTACTTTATTAAATGTTTGCATTTTATTGCCAAGCTATAAGTTTTTTGGTTAGTGAGTTTTTCCCTAGGGTGACGATTTTAGAATGCAGCCAGATGTACCCATATGTACTTAATTTTTTTTTTTAAATCTTTATTTAATTACTCAAATGTATTTCTTGATGTGCCAATAGAATTTATTGTTGATCTTAGCAAGTGTTTATTTTCTTATAATCGTTGGAACGTAATTTAGGTAACAAAATACAAAATAAAAGTATTTTAAATTTTTTTTATTGCGTTTTATATTTTGTGATACTAGACAACAATACTAGACAATTTTACCAGTTTTTTTCTAAAAACTTATGCTTTTATTCATTACAGAATTTTTTTTAAAGAAACCGTTTCTTTTGGTTTTGTGAAATATTGTTCCATTTTAAGAATAATTATTTGAAACCTCCTTTTCCGGTCCTATTTAAGATATTTTGTTCATGTAAACATTATTTTTGAAGAGTTAATTTTTAATATTATATCTATGCGTGTTATACCGTATATCTAAAAGAAACTAATTTTCCAAATGTATATATTATTATGAATGTAGGTAGACTATAAACAATATTCAAGTGTATTTATAAATAGGTAATGAATAACTTTTGATTGAGATACTTGTGACAAGGTTTTATATATTTTGCATTATTTGAGGTTGCGTTGGTGAGTGAGGCGCTCAAGACCAGAGGAGATTAAGTCCCGCTTTAACCTTTTCTACCCATCAAAAATAGAATCTTTGCGGCGCACGGATGAGCCGCCCGCGTACAGGGCATGTATGGTTAATTTTTCTGAGGAAAGCGAATTCCAAGATTTGATGTTTGTTACCTTAACCTCTGTGACTTAAAACAAGGTATGTATTTTGGATTTTCTTAAAAATATCCCACTGAGAAGTGTATTTTGCATTGGTATACGTATGTCCCGTTAAAGGTAAAACTCACCAAGTGCCATACTAGCTGCATGACACAGCTCTAACGGGACGATATAAGCCTCGAATACCATATTAGTTTTGTGCAAAAAATTGAAATTCTGTCTTCAAACGGTAAAAGTAACCTACAGAAATTTACTCATAAATTTATTTCACCCGACTGAGAGATGGGGGTTGGAACGCAATGGGTTAAAGCATTAAATACGCCTTTACTCTAAATAACATGGCGCTTAAGCCTCCGGTCCTGAGCACCTCAAAGGACATGTTCAGTTTCTAAATGATTTAAAACTTATTGATTACCCCTGTGCACTCTCGTATTATAACCAGTGTGTTGGAAGTCAGCTAACAAACGTAACCCTTAGGAGTTTGTCCCTCTTGTTTTAAGTTACCTTCTAATAATAGAATATGTAAAAAGGTGCGTTTGAATTACAGTTTGATGTTTTAAATTGATAAGTTTTAAGGTCTTCCCAAAATCTACTAATTGATCCAAAACTGTAAGACACACGTACGATGCCCGAGCTATAAAATAAACAAAAACTATGTAAATAAAATAAAACTTGAAAAAATATTTTTTATCTCTAAATTTGCAAAAATTCATGCGGGAAGATGTTAATTTACATAGCAATTTTTTTAAAACTAGTTTATTATGTGTGCTCTAACTGGATTGTAAGGTTTTGAGTGCGCACTAGTTAATTTTATTTACGTGTCCCAAAGTTATTCTAATAATGAAAATTATAGTTAGACAAAATTTGCAAGCATTTAGCTAATGTTATTTTGTGAATCTTTTATTTTGGAAGTACATACCATAAGAGAATAAATTAACTATCAAAATTTTAAAAGTTGTTGAAGAACTCACATAATTTATTTATGAAATGGATTAGATCATTTTTACCTGTTAAAATAAATAAATATGTTTAAAATTACAGTCACATCTGAGATTTATTAAATCCTTTGCTCACTGCTTTGTTGTATGGTTTGCATGGTGGTTCTGAATTGTAGACTTTTAAATATTTTATGAAGGATTAGTCTTTTTCCTTTAGGTTAAAATATCATGTATTGCCAGATTATCTGTGATTCACATTGCCATCTTCACCCATCCTTATGCATTGTATACATTTTACCTTAGTGTTAGCGAAAAATAATTTTCTATATTTTCATAGTGTTTATTAGATTCTCGATTTTCCGTTGGACTCAAGCTGGGTTCGCAAGTTATTTAGAAATTGTCTAAATTTAATATTTGACACACAAGGATTGCTACTTAACACATTGTAATCGGATCACGTATTGATACGTGTTTAGCAAATTAATGCTAGAGAGCGGAACACGTATTTATACGTTTTTGATAGATTGTTAGTGGAGCGCGGGTCACGTTAAAATACGGGTTCCAATATACTTGAGTTTTCGCTATATAGCGTCTGTAGGGTTGTAGCCATGCAGGTAAAAACCTTTTGAGAACAATAGATGGGGTGTACGGTGGGTACCGAGGTAGTGTTATTCATCACAAAAATAGTCGAAGATAACGGTACATATAACGGTCTACATGCAACACTAAGACAAAGAATAATAATTTTTTTTAGTTTATTTCACTACTCTTTGGTGGTCGGACGTTGCTAAAAGCTAAATATCGAGTACATAGATATATATATATTACATTTAGAAATAATTTTTGTGTATATATGTTATGTAAAAAAAATATTATTTTTTTCAAAACTTTCCTGCTTTATGTGAAATTCTGCACTAGTTTAACGATGAAGAATACATTTCTAAATATAATAAAATAAAATGAAATAAAATAAATAATTTGCAAAAAGAATTATTGAAATCAAACAAATATTTTTGAAGTTATCGCAATTTTTCTAGAGGTCTACGTTAGCGCGAAATTACGCAAAAAATCACCCGTTACCAGCACTAGTACGCGGCCGAAAACTGCCCGATCACAATGTGTTAATTTGTTTGCTCCTGTGTTGTCTCTTTGGGGGAATTTCTGCCTTAATGTATGTATATCCTTTGTCCTGTAGCTGATCCGGCAGCAGAGCGTTTTGTTTACATGTCCAGTTTTAAAAACTTAATTTCGGAAATAACTTTGCCACAGAGGCGATATAACTAAATTGAGCATATTGATAAATTAATAAATGTTATAATATGTTAGACTGGATGGTAATTCAATATTCCTCAGAATTATAATACATTTTATTTGTCAAGATGTAAAATTGAAATGCAGTTTTAAATGAGTTTATGTTTTTTGCACATAACGATTATTTACTGCCTTATGCTGTCTGCGCTCTGATAGGTTAATATAGGGGGGACATATACATTACAGACATGGTTGAATGGGGAAAGAGCATTGGAAATAGCCGTAAATAACATACATTAATAATAACCCGTAGTTTTTGTAAATCTACATGTATGTATTTTGATTAATCATTAATAATGTAAGAGAATATTATGTAAAGATATTGTGATTTTTATTACTGAATATTGCATCTTTAATGTACTATTAAAAAAAGCTCAGATTATGTTTCCATAACTCTAGGAACCATCTGCATGAATATTTAAAGAGATATATAACTATTAAAAATTTTACATTACTTTAATTTTCCAAGCAATTTTTATAATACAAGGTTACTGTAAATTTTTTGGGTAAATATGTTTTGTTTTCAGTCCTTAAATCGTGAGCATGCATCGAAAAGTGGCCAAGTCAAGATCCCCGTCCGTTTACAGACTAATGTGGCTTCCACACGAGAGGGCGGCCCAATACTAAAAAAGTCATGGCATCAAAAGGTTGGACCATCCGGTCGCCCTTTCCTAAAGTCAAGCCTGCCAACTTTAGGAAAGTCAAGCCTACCAACTTTAGGAAAGGACGACCGGATGGTCGAACCTTGCGACGATGGTTTTTTTATTATTGGGCCGCCCGCTTGTGTGGAAACCACTTACGACTGAAGTCCTTTGCATAGACAAACTAACAGCTATTCAAGTCAGAATATTTTTTGCATATGGCGAAATGAAATATCGTAACTTGTGAAACTATGAGCCTGCATCCATGCCTAAATCTGTCAAAAAACAAGGACAATGATTTGGCCACTTTTCGTTGTACGCCTCTCACGAAATATTTGTTTCAATTTAAAATGTTCTAAATGTATCTAAAGGTTGGTCCAGGTTCCTGCAGACCATAATAAAAATATTATGTATTTATCCAAAATGAAAATTTGCGCCTACCGTACATTTTTTATTGTGTACAGTTTGTAAAAGGAAATGTCCTTCCTCCAGAAAAACATTTGGATTCTGTATAAAATTATATGTGAAATATGAATGTCGTAATTTGTTTTCTGAAATCAATTAAGTCCAAACACATTGATTGCTTAATAATAATTATAATAGTGTAATACAAACACGTAATTAAGAATTTTATGGAATTGGTTTGTGTTTTGGTCAAAGTTATTAAAGCACCATTTTTGCAATGTGTCCGACTCCCGTCTGCATTGGTTGTACATATATTCTTTTTATAAATTGGTATTATATGTATAAAAATATAATAGGTTTCATAAAATGCTACAAGAAATAAGTTTTTTTACCTCCCCTGTAACATTTTATTTTAGAACTTTATTAACTTTTACCAAGACACAAACAATTTGGGTTTTTAGTCTCAAGATCTTGATTACAATACATATATAGGAGTCTAAATCTTCCAAATCCCTAAAAAAGGACATCAGATGTTAGCACATTATTGTTGTTAGTCCTAGCTAACGTTAGGAAGTGTTCTTTACAATGTTTTCAATATTCCGTCCATGAGGATATTAAAAACAAAAATTACACCAATGTTCACCTTTTCTCAGCCCATGTTTTCGTTCAAAATATCAAATTTGAATGCAAATTGCGTATGTACTCGTATTGCTGGATCCAGAAAAATACTTGACTTGCTAAATATGTACATATGCATTTAGCAACTACATATATTATTATCATTCTTCTAAATAGGTGTGTAATCTATATTGTAATAAAAAGCATTGCATTTATTTTGCAATAAAATATAGTTTATTCGGACAACGGCTGCTAAAATCAATCGCCCAAATTGATTGAACTTTTCTAATCGACTTAAAAATTGGTGATCTAGGAGAAATTATTTTGGAGGTACCTGAAATATCTAAGAATAGAAGACATACGTATTCTGATTGCTTGCTTTTAACTTATTCCGTAGAATTACACAATCAGACACTGGGAATAATATGGGATGTTTCCTTTAGTAATATATACCCGAGTTATATTTTTATTACGTGTGATTGATTGTATACCTTAGTAAAACGCGGTGAGTGACAGTCTCTTGCAAGTGTTATTTGCCGTAAATTAATTTAGAGTTACTTAAGTTTGGTAAGACTGTAGCAAAAGTTAAATAAATGTGAATGAATTTTAAAATGTGCTAAATTTGTGTGATTAATACAATTTCTATTTATTCATGCATTTGGTGTAAATTGCACTTCGAATTGTCATTTTGCTTAAGTATTGATAAGGGGGATATAGGAATCATGCCATCTAAAGAATTTTATCCTAATATTATGAACAATAAAGGAAATAATAAACATTACTCACCTGACATTTTTATTTCTCTTCCTATTAATTATTATTTCACCCATAGAGCAAATAATGCATAGAGATGCCCTAATACGCAAGGGGAAGAATAAGAGGGGCGAGCTAAGCATGCTGCCAATTTAAGTAAAACGGCAAATTAGTAAAAAGGTTTGGCTTGTTTATGAAAACTGAGTATGTATTTAGTTAGACCCTTTTAATAATTTGCTTACCACAGTGAAAATTACGTGAAACAAACGTGGACCGCATTCAACTAGGCTGGTACCAAATGGGTGTCACATGACCTTTGCATCCAGTCGTCGAAATAGTACTTAAGGCAAGTCTATTAATTCTGATGTCGGTGATTTCTCCCCATTCTGTCAATGCAGACAGCATTCAAAATTACATTGTCAAATAAATCATGATGCTGTCCAATCTCCAACAAGAGAAAATCAACCAGGACTACTAGGAGCACAATCAAAATGCAATGCCACCGTAATACTGTGTAGTTAAAATTTATATTATGTAATAGAGATGTCGACGCTGGACATGTTGCAGTTCTTTTAAACACTTCTTCGTTTTTTTTTTCTTCTTCGGTAATGACAAACACTACAATGAGGGGGATTTCTAAAAGTTAAGTTCATGCATCCCCTTTTACAAAACAAGACAACTTACATAATTTTTCCACTACATCTAGTAAATTCATTAGGTGAGTTTGTAATGGGATGCTGGGGTTATTCAGCCAGTCGACGGCATCGGGAGTCACTTGGTTCAGCACAGATGTACCATAGGGAAACTAATAATGGGGGCATTCTTCTACAATGTATTTTGTTCTTTGAGTATGTCCACATTCACAAAGTTCGGAAATTTTAGGTCCCATTTATGCATCATATATGCACAACGGCTGTGACTGCACCGGATGCGGTGTAATGAGGTCCGCGTCTTCCAAGGGAGAGAAACCTGGCAATTTAATAGTATGGTCTGCATCAAGGTGCTTGTTTTTCATGTCCGAGGTCTGCCACTGAGTTCGCCACAACTCTTCAGAAGGGTATCGTGATAGAAGCAGTTTTTCGCCTTCAGTCCAAAAAGGTTTCCTGGACGTCAGGCGGCTGGCCAAGATGTTTACAAGGTTGTCTCGAAGTGGAATGTTACAGGACAGGAAGTCATTGTAGTGGGGTGGAGGGAAGTGTTCCACTCTCCATGCGCATAGCAGTATTTAGTTGCACGTCGATCTTCTGATCTTCCCATTAATTTTGGGAATGAAACAGGTCCTGGGAACTTTTTCTAGTCAATGACTGCTATTATAATAGTAACAATAATGGGGAACTGACAAAATAGACATTGGGAGCTAATTGGCTCCGAATGTCGACAGGACATTGAGATTTTAAGTGCTTTAGCTATCGATCGTGTAGCTTTAGAACTTCAAAATTAATTAATTTTGGGAGTCATCTAGTTTGTTGTATTTAATTCCCCGAATTGCTGCATCAATCAAAGAAAATTTAAGTGTCTTGGGTAAGTAGAGTGAATTGAATATCTGTTAATTTTTTCAACCCATTTAATTATTTTTTTATTAATCAGATGATCATAATGCTATTCGATAACTTCATAAATTCAGTAATTTGTTATTGCCCTAAAATTAATACTTATACAAGAACCACTGATAAATTAAACTATTTGAAACTGGTGACAATGGCAACATTTATTTTCAAAAGTGCTTAGAAAATAGAAACTCAATACTGGAACGAGAGTGGGAGAGTGGTATATCTATGACTGGAACCATAGATATACAATTCACCCTGGAACTGTCAAAAAATTGTAAACAAGTCCACGTTAAAAGTTTGTAAGTATTTAATATTAAAATAAATACTCTCCTCAAATTTATGTACTAAAGTAAAGATCACAGTCAGTTTAAAATGAATATTTCCTGAAAATATTGTTCTTATGTTAATTCGTGACAATTCATAAAAAATCACGTCATTTCGTGAAATTAAATTAAATCACAATACTTATTAACTCAAGTGTGCTTTAACCATTACCATCGAATGGTTGTTTGTATAGTATTTTACTGCTGAACAAACTAATTGCATCAGTTTTTAATTTGTGTTATTTACAGGTTAATCCGTTACAAAATGACAAAGAACACTACCAACGACCCAATGTTTGTAAGTATAAAAGGACATTATTGTTATTTAATATTACTATCCATACCCTTCCCGATAATTATACTTTATTACTTTTATTTATACTTTAATTATTGTCAATATTGTTGAGAAGAATGCCAGTGATGCCATTACAGTTCAGTGATTCTGAAGAAAGTGATATGGAGGAAGAAGAGGAGTAGTCTCGAATAGATAATCTGCTAAAATTCGAATCATTTTTAGGTCATCCTGGTGTTTGTGTAACACCAAATGATTCCAAAGGTGTTATGCAAGTAGTACAACTATTTATTGGAAATCATTTGTTTGAAATGATGGTAAAAGAAAGCAATCGTTCGCATGCACGAAATCAATCAAGATTCAAACGAATGAACAAATCCATCAAGTGGAAGCTCATAAATATTACAGATGAAAAAGAATCTTAGGATTAATTCTGCTTATGGGACAAGTGCAAAAACCTGTGAGACAAGGTTATTGGTATACAGACCAATGTATCGAAATTTTCAAAAACAATGAGCCGTTATCGTTTCCATCAAATTTGGAGATCTGGGCACTTTTCAAATAACCAAAACATTACCGATTTCAGCGACCGCCTTGAAAGAATTTGACCCATTTTGACATATTATATCCCAAAATTTAATTTTGTTTACAAGCCCCAAAGGGAACTTTCTCTAGATTAAAGCATCATACGGTGGGGGGGAAGGCTAGCATTTAAAGTGTATAATGCGTCAAAAATAATTGGATATGGTATTCTCGTGCAAATGGTTAGTGAAGCCCTTACGGGATACATTTGCAATTTGGAAATATACTGTGGCCAAGGAAAGCGATTATTATATACAGTTGAATCATTACATCATGTATACGAGGGGCTCGAACCCAGGACCTCTGTCTATCCGGGACAACGTCCTTTCCGCCTACCCCTGCAGGGAAATATAATTACATCATGTATACGAGGGGCTCGAACCCAGGACTTCTGTCTATCCGGGACAACGTCCTTTCTGCCTACCCCTGCACGGAAATATATGGAAAATTACTATAATAGCGTTAAAACAAGTGAAGTGTTGTTGAAACTTAAAATAAGAATGTGCGGAATAATGCGAATTAATCGAGGTTTTAAAAACGAAAAACTCAATCCAGTTTAAAGTATTTTCTGTCGAAAAAATGATGTGTTATTGCTAATTTGGAAATCATAGAGGGACGTCAGAATGATTTCAACTATACATTCCTCTATCATACTCGAAAGCCACAATAACGATTGGAAGACGAAACGTCGAATTTGGAAACCACAGAGTATTATTAAGTATAACAAATATATGAAAGGAGTTGATTGTGCAGATCAGTATCTTTCATATTACTCTATAATACGAAGAACCAAAAAATGGACTAAGAGAGCTGTTACGTATTTATTGAATTGTGCTCTGTTTAATTCTTATATAGTTTATAAGGATTTGAATGCAACCAAAAGACTGACCTTTTTACTCAATGTTGCCAAATATTGGATAAAGGACCAGATGTCTGAAACTGACACCATCCACATCACAATTACCAAGGAAAGTCTTGAAAAACGATCCTCCAGAGAGATTATCAATGGATATGAAAAAACACAGTGATAAAAATGGTCACCGGTGGCAAAAAGAAACATCCCCAGAGACAATGTCGTGTGTGTTCGGCGCTCAAAACGAAAGGTCTGACGAGTTGTATGTGTAAATTTTGCGACATCCCTCTTCACAGAGGGGAATGTTTCACTAAGTATCATACTGTATCAAATTATTAGATGAACAATATTTAGGTGTGAACTGTAACTGATTATATATAGGTGGTTAGAAACTTAAAATTAACAGTGTGTGTTGAAAAACAATAAACAATATTACGTGAACAATATGAGAAGCATACTATGGCAAGTGATTATTTTTAATTTCATTTGAAAAAATAACCGGTATCAGTACCACGTTCCAACGGTTTTGGTCCGCTATAATTTCCTCGACCGTGCGAGGGGGATTTGCACATGAAGTATTTGAATGGGTAATAATGTGTTACACAGACAACGATAGAGATGCGGCAATTGTTTTACGTATTTGTAATGATTTGGGCTTAGTGAAAATAATAATTTGTTTTTTTACCAAGTATATACATAAAAAAATAAACCATAATGACCCAACACTTACTTTGTTTTCGATTAATTAAGTTGCATTACAAAAAATATTTGGTTTTCGGTTAGTAATTTTATAGCTTGGGTATGCTGAGTTAGTACGTAGAAATTTTTATTATTTTCGAAGATATAGCGATTTAAAACAAATTAAAGAAATTCGCGCAGGACCTTTATTTTCGCCCGTTGCCAGCGGTCCGCCGGCGCAAAAAATACCTGACTGAAGTGTGTTAATATACTTTTCTTCTTTTTTACAGTCCAGCATGAATGCTATCATGAAGAATGATGTAGAAAAGGAGCCAGCTTTGACTGCCGAAGTACACAGTGATGCTTATTTGGAGTGGCTCTTGAAGAAGGAGATAATTGTGCATCCTCCAACTCCCCGTGCTCCAAGCAAGTTGCATCAACACCTAAAATTATTTACTATTTATTAATTGCAGGGAAGGTACTCATACAAAGGTGAAGGATATATAATGTTTATGGCACTTTACAGAAGCCCTGAAGATGAGCTTTCTTTCCGTGAATGAGCCTCTGAATCATGGGATGATCAATCAGGCGTTCTTTGTCTAATCCGTCTCTCTTCTTCGTCTACTTAGTCGACGTATGATTTGTCTACCAATCGGGAAAATCAGTCAATGTAGCACCACACAAATTATAGAGTAGGTGACCTTAAAATAGAACTTTTCTTGGGTGTTGCATCGGACAGCAGAAATTTATTACCTAAAACATTATAATTGATATAATTAAGGACACAATTTTTGTCTGTTCCTTAGTTCTCTCACATTTCTACGCAACTTATATATTATTTGATAAGGTTTTTGTATTTGCCTTTGTTTACATGAAATTATCCTACTCTGTAGCCCAGAGGTGATTTTCTCACGAAAATGGCACTATAGAAGTAATCCAATTATTGATCGTGGACTTTAGTAATTCATTTTCGGCCCTCTGAGGCACATGCAAATATGCTCCTTTGTTCCTTTAATAACCCATGCATTCCTATAGAGACAAGAATAATTGCTGTATATGGACATGGGCAGAAACTGTTTTAATCTTAGCCCAATAAATAGGGATTCAACTGGCCCAATCAGCCAATTGTCCGATGATTTTCGTGAAGTCTGTGTTTCATTTACAAAATCTTTACCCGAGATCCCTCAAGAGGAAGCTGGCGATTTTTCTTCGATGTCACTGGTGTGAATGTCCAGTACAGGTGTGTAGTGAGCATTCAAGTGCACCACTATCAAATTCATTGACGAAGAGGCAGGAAGATATGAATTCGATAAAAACTCTCAATTTCGGATGAATGCTGAGATAGCTGCAAAACTATTTCTTGAACCAGGAGACATTGTGAGAGTCTCAATGACAACCCTAATTAACTTTATTAAAGGGAAAGACTACTATTAAGGAATTAAGATAGAATATAAAGGTTAGCACAATGGAACTAGCCCTCACTGGTACACGAGTAATGCTAACTGTCTTTAAAATTATAAATAATATTTAGATATGTTTTAGAAAATAAGAAGAATCACGTAGCCGTACCTCCACCAAAAAAGCCAAATCTGGAAAAATCTTTAGTGATTCCAATTGTTTCTGCTGCAACATTTACCGCGGTAAGTTCATTTTTATACATAGGCCGCTCTCTGACGGTTCGGTTGGGAATCGACATAAACCGGGTGCAGCAAAAATGCAGGAAATGTTTCGCGATATTTCCTCCATCGACTCTCTGACGGGTCTGTAGTGATTTGTAGCCGCCAATAAATTGTCAGTATTGCAGATTTCTGTTATCACATTTGCTGCTGAATGTTATAGGATCTATCAAAGTTAAAATTGAAAAATGTCGAGTGAATCACGTGAAGACGAGGTTGTGATATGCTATTTATTCATTCCCCTTTACTGCATATTATGCCGGTAATTTATAGTTATAAAGGCTTGCATATTTCTTATATCTCCATTATTAGCCGAAAATTCATATCCCGGTCCACGTTTGAACTCAAAGGATGAATGGCACGTAAACGATCAAAACACATTGCATAGATTTACTGGATGTGTCTTTACCGAGAAGCTACTGAATTGTTGTCCCGCTTGTGGTTTAACAGAAGTATGTTGCTCCGCTCCCGCTTCCCTCCCAAGTCGTGAGCTAGCGCCCATTAAAATTTATGGTGCAGTGCCCTGTCGGTATCACGCATGAGGTTTATGATGATTCCCTACCGGACCGTCAGAGAGTGGCCTTACAGGCACAAATCATACGTATGTATCATGGTGGTCTACAGACTAGATAATATTTTTTTAGCAACTCTTGATCAGTCTAGTTTCATTAAACAAAATAAATTTTCCCAACAAGCCTTCCATTGACATGTTTGGTGTAACCTTAAGTGACCAGCTCCAGCACGGAGGTTTCATCGAAGCCAGAGTTAAGTTAGCCTCATAAGCTGGGTGTACTGTACTGGGCCCGCATATACTTTAATAGTACATAACTGCTTATCCTGTACAAATCACAAGTATGTCCCAAGTTTGTAGCTGTCTCTGGTTTGGTGCCTCAAAATACCTGAGAAAAACTTTTGACTCTTTGCAGAAACAGGTGGTCCATTTTATAAATTCTCCTTTCTTAACAAACTGATAGCAATCTTTCGAGCACAGACGTCAGGTTGAAACCCTGTCCCTGTTCTATTGGTATTTTAATGTAAGATGCTCCGAGCGGAACTAGCATTATTGATCCCTTCAGTACCAGTGCACAGGCAGCAAACACGCCAAACGCGAGATTAACATTTACACATGGTTGACTTTAGCCACGTGAGAATTCGTTTTTGTGTTCAACTGCTCGGCTGTGGAATCTCTAAGACCAAGGTTCACTCCTTCCTTTCCTTAACAAAACCCTCTGCACAGCATTCCCCAAAATGCGCAGACATAAATCAGGAAAATAATTGTATATATATGTTTTTGGTTTCAGGTGTGGGATGAGACAATAGCCAAGGACTCCAAAGTAGAGCCAGTTGGAAGCCCGTACAGCGACGTATATTTGTCTGTATTGCGGAAATCTACGAAGGCGAGAATCATGCACAGCAAATTTACTTCACCTGGAAGAAGTATTCAAGGTATGTTACGTATCATCGGTGTAAGTCCAATACTGCGGAGAAACCATTTGTAAAAATGTTCAGAAGGACAAAAAACCTTGCAATTTCTTTAGGGGGATGATACATTCGCGGCATTGACTTTAACCAAGTGCAAGCAGTCTATTGGCAATTTCAACATTTGAATGCACCAATCAATGCGGCTTGTGCTGTTCAATCGAAAGCGCCAAAAACATATTTTGAACTTATTTGCTCATATCCGGTATTTATTTAAATTTTTTGTCTAATTTAATAACGCCCTATTGGGCTTTTACATGGAATAGTATATAACATTATGTAAGCATTACAGTATTTTTATAACTAGTAGATTATAATTAAACTTACATAGACAATTTTTTTTTTAAACGCTATATGCGCAATAATAAATTACTTTCCTTCTTCCTTTCTTAACTTTCCACAATATTTCAAATCATTGTATTTAATAGCTTTTCGAATATTTTCTGAATGGTTTACTCGTGTTCTTGTCGAATTGTGGTGGGAATTTATCAAAAGGACCAAAGATTTGTGGAGTTACTTAAAATGAATTTTTTTGATTAAAAAACTTTTGTAACTTTTTCTACTTATTTATTTTCCACCGGACCGATTTCACCCTATCACGGGCATCGTCAGACTGGCACAATTAAAACTAAATCTATGGTATGGCTATAGCATCGATGTCAGGAGTGAGTCCCCCTGCTTTTAAAAAGCGTAAGTGAAAAAAATTACAAAGGTTTTTTTATCAAAAAAATTCATTTTAATATGAATTCCACCATGAATTGACAGTTTTAAAATTAGAAATAATTGAGTTACTTATTTATTGTTTTTGAATGAATAAATTTTCTCACTTAAAATGATAGTTATTGCTAGACAGCAAGCAAAAGAAGGTGTCCAGACGCATATCTCTTGCAATTTCCAGAAAGGGCTTGATTTATTAGTAGTTTGCTAGTGCTATAGTTTTACTTCCATATAGGTATTGGAAGATGACAGACTTTAAAATCAATTAACTTATTATTATTTTCAGTTGCTGTTACTCGTGCAGTGGGCACCAACGCTAAACACGTGGTTATGGAGTCAACTAAGAATGACGATTTGGCTGAATCACTCCGCGCCGCCATCTCCACCATCATCAAGGCCAGGATCTGTGCCGATCCGGACTTCGATCCCGCACAGTTCCAAAACACTCAAAAACTCATCTCCATCTAATAAAATATATGTGAAGGCTGAACCTTGTACCCGCAGTCTTCATTGTCCGACCAAAAATGCATAAAATTCCTGTTAACATTTTTGTTGTTGTTATTTTATACAAATATTTAAGTAATTTATAATTCATTAATAATTCATTAATAATTGTATAAAGGTTTTAACTGTAAAAACAAACGTGTACTTCTTTTCTTATCATTCAGTTACAAATACTTTTTAAAAAAGAATATTATTTCCATTTTAATTCTTAAACTTTTAAGTCTTAAATTGTAATTATCGCGGGATATTGTTGTCTTGATAACAGTTATTTTGGATAATGGCTACACACTTGATTGGTACATAGGATATTCATTCTTGGCCTAACCAATATTTTTAGGGTATTAGCAAACAATAGTTTTTTCCGAAGATGGAGAAAATTGGATTATGCATACCAGGTTGCATGCTTCTGTTACCTCTGGGCTCGGTGCACACATTGGGGTTTTTTTATGTATGGAATTATGGCACGGAATACTATATGTTACACAGCCGATAGTATCCAAAGTTGATATTCGAATAATGATTGGAATTGCGGAGGTACAGCGGGAAGAACTGTTACCAAGCCTTAGTTATTACTAGACATTGGATCTCACAATTGCATATGAATAATGCATATTCGAGCCTTTTTGCTTGCTATTGCATCTTTTTCTATATTCTTTTCTTTTATCAGTAATTCATGAGCAATATTTTTGACAGAAGCTGTTTTTTGTCCTCCACAATTTTGCTGGCTACCTTAACCATATATTTGAGCATTTATAGTGCATATTTTGGCATTGATAGTGAATATTTTGGCATTGTTAGTGCATAGTTTGGCATTGATAGTGCATATTTTGGCATTGATAGTGCATATTTTGCCATTGATAGTGCATATTTTGGCATTGATAGTGCATATTTTGCCATTGATAGTGATTACAAGCAGTTATACTTGGGAAAATCAAACACTTGCTTATTATTAATAAATATTACCTACTCTTTATTGATCCAACAGTTGCCATTACCATAATTAACTTCACATAGATATACACAATGACTATTTTGGGGATGATTAGTGGCGTAAGGCACATGTAGATCTGGTTCACGTTGTTTTCCTTTTGGGTATTTCTTTGGTCTCGCTCGCTTTTCGTGTGAAGAGTTAATGACTTGTGCATGATTTTGGTTGTACTCTGTCCTGAGCAAGGATCTCTGATAGCGAGCGGTCGGATAGTGGTGACCCGCCTTGATCATGGCCGCCTTTTGAATGTTGGGCGTCTTTCTTGTTAATTTGTACTGGAGCCATCGGTTTCTTACGATTGGATCTACAGGCCCCCATTTTCTGGATGGTTTGATTGCAGAAATCAATTTCTAAAACAAATATGTACAAAAGTATTGGAGCTAAAGCCAGCCAAATATATATTAATTTTAGGTGATTTTTCTATAGTTTCTTAGATAGGCACAGCTTTTCAACCTTTGTGGACTACAAGCTACTGCAAAGAATCCATACATGGCATCTAACGATTTGTCTAACATAAAATAATTTTTCCATAATATTAATTCTAAAACTAAAAAAATGTAAATAGGATTCTATTATTTTGGGGCAACTGTGGCTTTTCAACCTTTATGGACTAAATGCTTTAGCAGTATGGCAAGTAGCACTAACTAGTTCTATACCTACAAATATTATAAGATTACCTGTATGACTCCATAGCCCTCTTTATGCCACGTGACCCAGGCGGCCCATATCAACACGTTCAAGCCAGCCAGGCTGTACATGGTCATGATGAGCCAGAAGGACCAGTTCCTCTGGGTCCACTCTCTCACGCAGGACGCCACCTTGGCCACTATCAGCAGCACCAGTCCAATTGGGATCACTCCCCACAACACAAACCAGAAGTAGGTTAGTTTGGATTTTGATATGAATTCTATGTCTTGTTTGATTGATTTGAAACCTGAAAAATATTTTACAAATGTTAAACATGCATCTCATTTCCTTCCGTCTTATGGAAAATTAATTTTTTTATGTGAATACTGCCCGAGTGTCCCCACTCCCTGCTAACCGGAACCAATGAGACAATTGGCATCCCCAATAAATTGAGGTATGTTATGAGGCTGAAGGGTATGGGGAGGGGAAGGAGATGTAGAAGAAAAAGGTAGGCAAGTATCTGGCTATTCAGATCTCGTCAAAGCCATTTCAAGCAACATTTCGATTCTGAACCATAGTCTTTCACCAGGTCGATACTGAGAGTATCTAGCACTCTGGAATGTGCCACAACTATACTACATATGTATTATTTTATATGAATTAATTGTGAAATAACCCAATTTATTTGAATAAAATTTACTTGCGCACACCGGGATTTGAACCCGTGACATCCGGATTCGTAGTAGAGGACTTTACCCCTGGGAGGTATCAAATAGGCTATCAGTAGTATGCCTCTAAAGTCGTTCTTGCACAATGCTTTTTTTCATTCAGATTGCTTGTGGATTGCCTATACGTATGGAAACTGGACGAAAAACAGTATTGTGTAAGAACGACTTGAGTTACAAGTTCAATACCAAATACAGACCGTATATGAAAAGCAGTCCAAATAGTTCCAAACACAAAGAAACTGTCAGGTAAATTGGAATAATATCAAAGTCCAACAGAGTTATTAAATCCAGGCCAAAGATGAAAATGAAGAGCGACATCATTCCCCCAAACACGGCCATCAGCCCTCCCAGGGTGGTCTTCTTGCATCGGCCCTCCGAGTTCAGGCAGCAGATTATTGGGTACAGGAGCATCAACTAAATAAATTATACAATATCTATTAGTACTCAGTTTGTAACAAGCGACAAAGGAGGGTGGGATCACTGAGACACTGGCCCAATATATTATGTACGTTACAGAGCGCTGTCTCATGCTTTTGTTGCCTACTTATTTGCTGTTCTAATAATGCTATAGATTTATATGAGAAACTATATAAATATATATACATAGTCTCCTTAGCATCGAAGTCTACGCATTTCAATTTCTTAGCAGTATTTATTTTTACTCATGAAATCAACGGATTCACTATAGGCCTAGATATGTTTTTTTAAGAGGAATATACAAGCCAACAATATTACTACAAGCCATGTGTCTTATGTCACCATGAATATAGGTACATAATCAGGGTCGGTTCTGAGTCAAACGACGCCTGCCACATGCAAAATTTTGTCACCCCTTCAAACCTAAATAACGCGAAAATTACTTATAACGATTCTCTGCTGTACAATGTACAATTTTTTTTATTTTTTTTGATTTTACAGATTCTTTCATAATCCTCTAACTAGCTGGGGCTTATAGCAATACCCCTCATTTTACTAACTAACTAGAACTACAGCACTTTGGCCTATTACTATCATCATCTGAGGGTTGTATTTACTTGACTGAGTTTAATTTTACATTCGTGAAACCCATACTATTTGCTTATATGCTGGAGGAATGCATACGCAAGCTGTAGTCAGAACCAACGCCATCTCTATCAAGTATTATTAATTGATTTTTTGTTTATATGTACGTTTCTTCACCGAACTACTTGAAGAATGAGATAGCATCGTGAATACTCGTATAGCACCGTCTCACTCTTTCATTAGAAGTTCTCACAGTTCCCGCGCATATACTCATCTCATTCTGCACTGCTGTTTTTGGTATCTGTTTCATTTTCATGTTCGCGTGTGTTCACATCAAGATAGTATTTGGATGATTTGTATAATGCCGTTTTTGTGTAAAATCTCCTGAAGGGCTATGTGTTAGGTGTTGAATATTATTATCAACTTTGGTACAATCGGTACCGGCGTAGGACTGGCCCTGTACATAACAGGCATAAAAACCGCTTGGCAAATGGAGTCTAGAAATGTTTGAAGTACACGAAAAAAGGGGTTTTTATATATTTTGTTAATAATTTTGTAAGAAAAAAAAAAATTTATCAACGGAAACCGTCACAAATAATCTTAGCTGTAAATTAACATTTTATAAAACTTTTTTTTTTATGTGTTCATAATTTTCTAATAAAACAATAAATTATTTTGTAGTTTAAACTTATAATTTTTAACAATTTTATTTTATTTCTAATCAACGTAAACTATAAAAAAAGCTTCAATTTATCCAAAGCATTTGTTTGGTTTTAATAACGTGAACCGATTCGTAGTAAATATCAATCGAAATAATGATTTCACTGATAGCGTCACCTTAGGAATGACAGCGTTTTTCCATTCATTTTGATTAATTTTTCCCTAAAAAGGAATGTACATATACGAGTATTATCATCAATCACCGATATATTTGTACGTGGTGCTTATGCCAAATGTATGGAAAAGTCTCTCCTTTTTTTAGAGATTATTCCCCTTTTAAATGAAGGCAGTTTTTTCACCAATAGGAGAAAACTAGTTCAACCCTTTTTATTTGACTTTATTCACAGAATATGTAAACCACTCAAGAACTCCCAATCAATTCTAACCCTTTACAGCGCCTTAATTAGAAGTAAACTGGAATATGGAAGTTCTATTTGGAATCCTCATTACTACAAATATGAAAACATTGTTGAATCTGTTCAAAAAAATTTTTTAAAACGCCAAGAGTGTTATCTTTTAAATGTGGTTTACATGACCATCTTAGATCATACGACGTACGTCTTGAATACTTCAACATTAATTCACTTAAAATTAGAAGGCAAATCATTGATTTAATATGCTTATACAAAATAATTCACGGTCATCTAGATACTATATTATGTCTTAGCAGTATTGAAATAAATTTACCTAATTCCCATTGTTTAAGATGCCATACCTCATTCCACCTGAATACTTTCAGAAATAATATTGCCAACTTTAAGTCCTCTGCCTCAAATGTGTCGATTAAATAATAAGATAGAGTGTGCTAATCTAGACATTTTTGTCGATAATCTTTTTCAGAAAAAAAATCATGCTATAACTTAAAAATATGTAACAACGATTCGGTAATTATATTATGTATCACTTGTATCTCTCTTTGTGTCTCTTATTTCTATTGTATTATGTATCATTTAGTGAGTTTTTGTAATTTTTTGTTTTTTGTATCCTTTGTTTTATTGTTTGTAATATTATGTAATTTGTCTATATTAACTTAGTTTTATAAGTGGATTATTTTCACGTAAGTCTGAACATCTGTAAAAAGCCAGTATAAATAAATAAATAAATAAAACCACTTACTGCGCTTGTGATGCCTGAGAACATAATGAGTGCGTACGAGACGGACGGCAGCGAGGTCTTAACTTCCCTGGCCACGGAAGAGTCATAGATCAGCACCAGTACCATGATCACGGAAGGCTCGCGGCCATACACGGAACCGCCCACTCCGTGCCACAATAGCACGATGAACCAGCCGAAGCAAGTGTTCCATATTATCAGGAAGGTGGCAGCCCTGAAATTACCGAGATTGCTTTTGTTATTTGTATAAAGATTGTAAAACGGGGAACAATGTGATATGAATCTTCAGTACACCAGCGAGGAAATAAATTACCATACTCTAAGGAATAAGGTAAATTTTCCTTTTTTAAATATTCTACTGTTTTTTGGTCACATTCTCGGAACACATGTAACACACAGTTCTGTCATCCATTAAGTTTCCGAAAATTCTTCATTCAAACTTAACATCACTGTAAAATGTTCTTATAAAACTTATGCTTGCAGCAATGCGTTTTGAATTCCCGTTATTTTACCGTTTTAAAATTATATGAGAAAAGATAATTGCAAACGGAAACGTGTTCTTGAGTCTATTGGGGTCTGGAGCTTCATTTTCTAATCTCGTAAAAACTTGTTCTATAGCTACTTCTAAACAGCTTTAACAAGCATAGAACCATAAAATTTATCGATGAGTAATGCGGAAAGTGGTAGGTCATTAACCGAACACAATCCAACAGTATTTTGTTACATGGGATGGATTAATGAAGAACATGGGAGAACTTTTATGTTTCTAATTTACAGATTAGTTATTATCTTACCAAAAAATATTACTTTTGGAATAAAATGTCGCCGCAGTGGTGGTGATGTAGCCGAAGCCCAGGTGTGTGGAGAACAGCAGCTGCACAAAGGCGGAATACCAGAAACTCAGATTGAGCATCACCTTCCAGTCAGCCTCGGCCCACAACTTTCGTACGTCGCCCAGTTCGCCCAGGAACGCAGCCGAGAAGCAGAGGAGCAAAGTTCCTCCGCCGAAGAAATACAAGGATCTTTGGAATGATTGGGGTATCTTTATTAAACTGGAATGGGAAGAGTAAAATTCTGTTATAAATTTATTTATTTATATTTGTGTTCATCGATTCCCCTTTTTTTCTCTATTTTATTGATTCTACATATAGAAAAGTGTAAGGATTTCATATAAAAGTAAAAGGAAGAGCGGCCACGTCCTTGTTTTTTGGCAGATTGAGGATTTTTGCATGGATGCAGGCTCATAGTTTCGCAAGTTACGATATTTTAAAATTAAAGTATTTTTGGTTTCATATACATAACTTTCATATACATATACATAGCTGTGAGTTTGTGTCTATACAAAAGGACTTAAGTCTTAGTCTGCCAACGGACAGGGACATTGACCACTTTTGATTGTATGCTCACGAATTATACAGGACTTTGTTTACTCTTCGGTAATTCTATTTAAGAAGGTAGTTGTAAAGTATTAAATCTTATTTTGGACTCAAATACTGTGGTATAAATATATATTTAAAAAAATATTATTTGTTGTTTTGTTTTGTAAACTGTAATATGTATTTACCATAAAGGGATGAGAAGCCAAAATGTGAACATGACAGCTGATATTATCCCATACCAAACGGGCTCCTCAAAAACGGGCCTCAGAAATGTTTTGCTGAAATGGAAAAACAAAACATTTAAATATTTTATTCCTAGAAAGTGAGTCGCCGATAATAGCGCACGCTACACAAATTGGTACTAGGAATAGTTAAAATATTGTTAGGTTATTCGAAATCAGGTAAAGCTTGTCTTAAAAAATATATTTTGTATTCTTGGAGGAAGTACGTATGTACAGTTGTATTTACAAAAATATTGTGATTTACTTACTTTATGCATTTCTGTCCTGATGTCCCATTTAGGTGGTATCCATCCTGAAATGAAGGTAGTGTTGTGTGCTGTCAATGGATCGATAATTCAATATTTTAAAAGCTTGCATTTATTGTATGATTACCTTGAAATGATAAAATCGGATGATAAAGGCCACTCACCAGATCCCTGTGTAACTCCGTGCATTCGATGAGCGGGACCGGCCCCTTGGCCGTCCAGATGAGCAGGGCGCAGGTGATGCTCACGTAGATCATGCAGTACACCGCAACCAGGAAGCTGGCTAGCAACTTTACATAGCCGAGACCTGGGGGAGTGACATTATATAGGTACCTACTGAAATATGTATCGTAATATGTCAACTATGTCAATGAGGTTGTATACTAATTTAAAAATAAAAATAAAAATGGATAGACAGGAAAATTAATTTTAGGATGTCTCCAAAGCTTGTGAGCTTCAAAGTGAACTTGGGAAAAACGTATACCCGTGACGTCACGAGTCACGGGTATACGTCAATATATAATCAGTACAGTTCACAATTCGGATGGCAGTAATGAATACTGCCGCGCCAGTCATTTTTTATGAACCGTGACGTCACACGCTTATCGGTCGACTGGCGAGATTATAAACATTTTGACGGTTTATATCTTCAGTATTATTCGATATTTTCTAAAAATTCAAAAAATTCTGTTCCCAACGTGCTCTAATTAATATGAAACATTTGTAAATAACATGAAATTCCATTGTAGGAGACAACCTCATTATATTAAACGTAGGAATTAGTTAAGGTGACCGTTAATTGTTTTCGTACTGGTTTTACCACTGGTTTTTGGTCCTCTGTTTTGGTTAGCCGTAATTCCATCCCAAACCAATACACAAAAAATTTAAGGATCGAATAATTGTGTTATTATCGAATAATTGTGTTATTATCGAATAATTGTGTTATTATCGAATAATTCGATCCTTAAAATTTTCGTGTAGCGGTTTGGGATGGAATAATACCTAACCAGAGCAGATGACCAAAAACCAGCAGTGAATTGGTAAAACCAGTACGAAAACAATTAACGGTCACCTTACCTAATTGCTATGTTTTCCCAAAAATTGCAACACGCATTTTCAGAAGGCCTGATTTCTCACTCGCGACATCAAATAGAGTATCATTTATCGTGGAGCCACAACTGGTTAGTACCTCCGAGTATTAGAAATAAAAAAATCAAAACAAATCACAGCAGGAAACAACTGTAGGAAAAGAGTAAACAGGGTTAGGTTAGGTCATTGGAGTAAAACACAGTTTAGAAAGAAATAACTGTAGGGAAACAGCATTTAAATAAAGTTAGGTTAGGCTTTATCAATAGGCCATTTGAATCCTTTTTTTAATTTTTTCGGCTCAGCTAAAAATTCTAAGGCATTGTGTACAATTTTTTTGTAGTATTTTTTAAACCAGGGCGATTTTTTTGAAAATTTCATATTAGATCGTTTTTTTATAAACCAGAAGGACGGGACATAATTTATGGGTGGGGAAAAAATAAATTAATTAGTCACAAATTATTTAAAAAATACTAATTCTACATGAACGGCAGAGGAGATAACGAAGCGTACCAAACATGTTACATCTCATACAATACTTTTTTTCTTTGATCCATTTTATTGAACATTATAATTTTAAACTTAAAAAAAAAAGCAGCCGAACATTCTTGTTCTTAAACGTACCCAAATTTTGTACCATTTGTTTGATATTATTCAACTTTTTAGATGGAAATTACACTCATAATAAATATACTTTAATTTTGTCAATATTTGCACCGTCATCGTTACATATTTTGTGAATATTTGAATCGTATATAAGCCGCCGAGACGGAAGTCCGATTGCACAACTTCACACCATAACATCTGTCAAAATTCTGAGCACAAGTAAATTATGCATATAAGCACGCATTTTTCTTGTTGGTTTTAATTATTATTTAAAAAAAAACCAAACTAAGAACCTAAAACCTATTTATATATATATATATAATACAATATGTTAATTATACTTAAAATAGGTTTTTAGGCTCCTTAGTGTGGGCTTTTTTCGTAAATAAATAAAAAAAAAACTTTACAAAAACTTGAAACTTTATCAAGCTTCATATTAATTAAAATGCGTGATTTTGCTTCTCCGGTGACTGAAATAGTTGTAATTAAACTAATAAAAAGTGTTTTTCATTAATTTTATGGGTATTAAGAAATACGTGCTTATATGCATATTTAATAAAGATATTTCGTGGTGTTAGAAAAAAAGAGCTACTGCTATCAGAGTAACATTTTTGTTACTCTAATATGGCTATTAGAATATTCAACTGTCCAATAAAACGGTATACCCCTGACCCCAAACAAAAACAATTTCAATCATTTTTCAAATAAAAAAAAACTTTATAATTTCGTTAAATAAAGTTTGTGGATTTCAGATCGTCAGATGTCAGTTAGAGCGTAAAAAGTCAGCGGTGTTCCAGTGTTGCTACATTGAGAAAAAAACACAGGGTGGAATTTGATGAAAATACATAAAGAAAATCATACGACGTTATGAGCTAAAAACGCGAATATGTTGGGTAAACATTTGTGAACTCATAAAATTTAGCGCAGTATGAGGAAAAAGTTTTAATATATTTAATCAACACACATAACCAAAACGCCAATAAAGTAACATGCAATTCAAAGAAAAGAAAATGCTGGAATAAACAATAGTGAGAAATCATAGAAAGGAAAATAAATGATGTTAATATTATTTTAATAGTTAATGCCATCATTCATACTAGGCACTTGGAATGAAAGAATCCAAGATCTGCACACAGCAGTAAACACGTAAAATGAAAAGTTTTTTATCAGCCTATAAAATCGCCGGTTCGCAATAATGACTCGCTTTCGCTTAGTGGATGTTAGAATAAGAAATAACATTGACTGAGATCGTAAATGTGAAAAGATACGTAGATCGTTATTGTGTTTAATTCATACAAATCCATATAATTTTTTTAAAAGTAAATCAAATGTAATAATTCTTTTAATAAGTTCTGCAAGTCTTTTGTTTTTTTGTTGTTGTTTTTCTTGTGACAGCTGTTTCGGCTATCAAAATCATTTTCAAACTGCTGACAGTGGATTTGAAGGCGGAAACAGCTGTCCAGAAATTAAAAAAAACACTAAAATTCTCGCAGAAATTAATGACACCATAATAAGTTTTTTTTTATATTTAAAAAAAAAAACTGTGTAACCCACCTCGTTGAGATTATGCAGGCTATTATTAGCAAATTGACCTCATGGAACACTGAAAGTGCCCTGAAAGAGTGCAGTCTTCCTCCCAGGAACATTTATTTAGCGCTGCAGTATTTTGGTAGATGGAATAGTTGGCGATATGCATTATTGTAGGTGACTTTTATATTTTGCCTTTTGCCATTGGGATGCAATTTTGATTATGAAATATTCGAGACTATACCCACACTAAAGTATGACTTAGTCTTAAATAATAAATGGTTATTACAGAATGTACACATCATTTCAGATAATTTTACAGAATTACGTCTGGTTCAGACAAATAATATCGGAATCCCCAACGTGTGCAAAATTAATAAACCTTCATCTTACTGCACACTCACACCGCGAAACTTCAAGGGAGAAAAGCAAAGGCAAACATCAGAAAAATATATATATAAGGGATTTGTATCAACCCCCTCCCATAGCACTACGTGCTAATACATTTTAAATGTATAACCTTAGAAAAAAAAACTTTTCCTCATGAAAAATCACCCGTGAGTGCGAGTGAAACAAGGTTAGATACAACAAATTAACTGACACATAAAATTCATGAATTAACAAGCGGAGAGTGAAAAGACGCAAGCGCGGGTTTAGACGAATCTTTGAAGTATTTCACTGTTCAGAAAGTCTGTTCACGATTAGCGCTATTGGTTGAGTAGCGCATATCATCTATTTCACCACCGCTGAGAAAATATCTGTTATACACAATACAATAAATTACCCAACGCTATAAAAAATGCAAGTCAATTTACCGTTTACTCAGAGGTGGTGAAATATTCCTTGGAGGAACAGCTTGATTGCTGGTGAATAAACATCCACTAAAAAACCTCACCTTTGAGGAAGGGCACCGCCCGCCAGATCTTGATGGCTCCCTGCTCGCTGAAGCGGCTGAGGCCGAGCTTGAGGAAGGCGAGCGGCACACCGGCCACTAGGGCCAGGCCCGTGAGAGCCAGCAGGAAGGGCGCCGCCCCGGCCGCGCCGTGGGCTGCCACCTCGCGCGGCAGGCGCAGCGTGTTGGCGGCGCCCGCGGCCAGCGCCACGCTGCACAGCGCGCCGCGCCAGCCGGAGCACCAGCCGCCCGTGTGCTCGCCCTAAACATTACATTTACTCTTATATTTATTTCCCCCTGAACATTACTTTAAACTTTTTACCATAACAACATACTGTAAATTGTAAACTCTGTAAGTTTAACCTAATTTAAATTCCTCGTTTTTTATGTATCTGTTACTAGTGCAGATCCACAGAGTTGTTCCGGACTACAGCCTGCAGGGTAAACTTCGCCTTGATGATGGCGGACCTCTGATAGGAGAAGGTACCAGAAAAATAAATCCTATTATCAGCTGTTAGTCGTTTTGTAAGTTTCATCAGATTTAATGATAAATTAATGCTCTGCAATTTTACCAAAGCGGGGAAGTCAGAGCGCAACTTTTTTCTAGTACGAGTATTTAGGAGTATTTGTTTGGATTTGGATTATTGTTGGTTCTGTAGTGGCAGCGCTAGCTTTCGGGCTTGGAATCATTTGACTCGATCCCGAAAACCGACACAGGAGAGGTGTAGTGACGCAAGGAAGGTGAAGCGACGAGGAGCGAGCCCCCTTCACTTTTTTTATTTATTTAAAAAAATATTTATGTTTTTAAGATATTTTACAAATAAAGGCACTAAGTCCCGATAAACCACTTTTTAGTAGTTTGACTAACGGGAACATGTTATTCAATATACTCATTAAGTTACAGTGTATCTATATAAAAAAAAACATATGGAACATAATAGAATTCAATTTTTTAGACATTTATAAAAAGTCAATAGATGTCTCATGTAAATAAAAAGTCGGATGTAAATCCGAGACACTGTTTAAGTTTGCAATTGAGTTCGGGTAGAACTTTGTAAACACCATAAAAATAGCTGCCAATAATATGAGATTAAAAAAAGGAAGATAATATTCACAAATCTTGAAATTGAGATATTATATCGATGAAGATGACACAAATTGAACTTGTCTCATTAGCTAAGTCGGTTGAGCGTTGCCCCGGATAGGCAGAGGACCTGGGTTCGAGTCCCAGATGCGACTGAAATATTTTTAGTTTCTGTCTTTTTGTCCGGTTTCATCTTTCATTTAGGTTATGTTAATATTATCTTCTTCAATGATTAAACATTACGATGAGGTTCTTAAATCTCAATAAAAATAATTAATAATTAAAAATAAATATCTTACTCAAAAATATTTCTACAAAGATATTGAAAAAAATATTAACAACAATAATTCGTACATAAAATAATATTTCCTAATTATCTAATACAAATAGTTTCTTTCAGCTAGCCAAGTTTTCAAGTTATTAACTGTATAGTTTAATTTTTTTTTTATTTCAGCAGTTAACATATTTAAACTGCTAGGAAAGTTCTTTGTCCATATTTGTTTGTATGCTTAGGAACAATAGGAACTATTAATCCCCCATTAAAATTGAGACGAGTATTGTAAATGTGCTCTAGTGTATTTGTATTATATATAGGGTTATTAATGTGTTGAAATATAATTTCGTGCCACGGAATTGCTCATACTCAAAGAATTTTGAGACTTTGATAAAAGTATGGAATATTATGCCTTCATTCGTATAAACTTTTAGCTACTATCTAACTATCGAGCTAATAATTTAACAAATGAAGTTTGAACTGATTAAACATGATTGGTGTTTGTTTTACAGGAAAGTCCCCAGGCTGTAGTCTCACCAAGTATATAATATATACGCTTAGGGGGCATAAAAATCAACGCAATGTAATTCCAATTTAATTACATTACAAAATTACTGTCGTGTAGTGGTAAAATGTATTCAAATCCGAGAAAGTTTATCGTACAAAACAATCGTCTTCGGTTAATGATTCCTTTGACGATATTGAAATTATATTGACCATTTGCGGTAGTTATGAATAACAATTGTAAAAAAATATATACATTAACTTGCTTTCGTGCAATTAATGAATATGTTAGTATAATTACCGCTTGTTTTTGACAAAACCATTACAACTCAAATAAATTAAACATCACCACGGGAATGTTGTGGAATAGAGATTTGAGGGTTTAGAATTATTCAGCTATTATTAAACTTTTATACCACTTTTCAGATTTACTAAGTAAAGCTAATGCCATTTCAAGAAATGTTTTGTATCTAAATGAAATGATGTCCGGAAACCAAGGAGATACCCGCAATATGTATTTTACACTCTGGAACGATACCTATAAATGCATATATTGTTATAAAAAAATAGTATTTTAACCCGTTAATATAACATCAACAACAAACTTATATAAGTTTATATATAAGTTTGTTGTTGATGAATATTTTGATTAAAATTAAGTTTCTAGGTTGGAAATTTCCACGTTAGACAAATTTTTTGATTGCGTTCGAATTAACATTTTTTAGATATTTAGAAGAAAAGAATTATTAAGAAATATTTTGTGCAAACCGCTGTTTAATGTATAAATATCGACATGTTTCGGAAGCGAAGCTTCCGTCATAAGGATGCATAGTGTACTAAGTATAGACAAATAATAAACATAGAAAAATAATAATGTAAGAATAGACAAATTACAAAACATAAACAAAAAATAAATAGTAAATGACGAGTAGAAGTAAGCAATTAATGAATAATGTATGAATAATTGAAAAAAAAAATTATTATAAAATATTATAATGTATTAAACAGTGACTTGCACGAAATATTATTTATTTATTTTATTTATAATGACACCACAAAGTAATTTTACATTTATTAAAGAAAAAAAAAAGCTTGTATTAATTACTGCCAGCTTTTCACGTAGCTAACCAAACAACTATCTACCTACTATTAAATTGATGAAGAACATTAACATCGTATGCACCCGTAAATGTTTTTAATATTTTGTCGCCTACTGTTTTCGTTTATACACAAATTTTATCAGGCAGAATATTATCAACAGTTAAGGGGAGAGGGACGTCGGAGAGTTATTATTTATTAATTCAAAATAATGATAATATTATTGTGCAATACAATAAACATAATGTTTTTAAATAGAAAAATATTTTATAAATGTACATAGGCTTAGCATTTATCAAAATCCAATCTGAAATATTACTTTTTTCTGACCGTCACATTGTATGTTTTACAAAATATTTAAAATACGAATATGATTTTTAAAGTGGAGAAAAGTATGTTTAATCATTTCTCGATGCGTTTTTGTAAATAAACGTAACCAAAGATTTGTAATCCGCATTACAAAAAAAAAAACCCAAAATAAATGATAAAATTGCTGCATTGGTATTCCGCCCAAATTAAAGTGGTGAAACACCACCCTGGGGGGAGGAGGTGGGGGGAATTTTTTGAGAATTACGCGTTTCATAACCAGGTCGAGTAAGGTATATTTTAGTATGGTTTAATTTTGTGCTGAATCGACTGAAACCACCGCCAAGTCGAAAGAATCAATATTTGGTAAGATACAGCAGGTTTTTAGTGAAAAAAACATGAAAATAGCACAATTATTAAAGCAAAAAAATATTTTTACAGTAATTTAAAACAAACCTCCTTGCGAATTACGCCGTTATAATTTATTCATATGCTGTGAATGATGAAGGCCTAATGATAAATCAAATATAATATCTTTGCAAAAAAATAAGCGAAATTTTTTACCTTTGCGCAGTGTTTGTTAATTTCGACCTCGATTTGGCAAAGGCCGTTTGAATTTTTTAAGGTAAATTTCTCTACAATTTGAAGCCAAAACGGTCTCTGTAGACCTAATAGTGTCCGAAATACAACTGTTAAAAAATTCGTGAAACTTAAAAAAACCCTACTACCCTCCTCCCCCTAGAGGGTTGTTTCACCACTTTAATTTGGTCGAATTCTGTTCTGTAGATCTTCATTTCTACTACCAAGATGAATGTATGACCAAAGTTTCGTGAATGTAATAATTTTGTCATTTACAAAACCCTATTTTACCTGTACTACCTGGTAATATTTAGATATAAGCGAAACGTGATGGCGGCAAAGCGATTGTTTCATTTGTAATAAAATGTTAATTCACAATGTCATTGACTCCGAAAACTTGCTCATAATTTGTATGAGATGGTAAGTTATATTATTTTAAAATACAAAGAAAATTAAAAGAAATTCACATCTAATTAGCTTACCCATTCGTTGTTTTCATTTTCGGCGCAATTCCAAAACGTCATATATTTAATTTGATGCGTCAACTCCTTCAGTCTACTCTTGATCCAGAAAGCGTATCTTGTAGTGGAATCCCGGAGCGCTTGCATAGCACAACCTTTGGTCACAAATCACAGCAGCAGTAATATAGCACGAGTCGTCCACCAAGCCATCGGCATCGTGACCACCAGCAATTACAGCGACTTATTGACGAATGCCGATTACCTGTCAATGAGCACAACACCCCCAATACACTGACCACCGATATCGCACCGACACACTGAAGTGTGTCTTAAGTGTCCACCAATATTGTGACTTAAGTATTTAATTCCGATTATCAGTTGTTCTCTGGCCGGTTGTAAGTCACATGGAGAACAATGAACGGACGCTTACATTTAGCTACTAGTTCTTCGCGAGTCGAGCTGCTTCAATCATGCCATCGCACAGTTAGACCATATTGTTTCACGCATGCTTGTTTCATCGTCTTCGGCGCTATAATCACGAAAACATTTTAATTGGCCGATCGCAACTTGCTGATGTACCTGGCGTGATTTGTGCACATGGGCTTTTAAATTATATGAAATTTTGCAAAGAATGTACTCAATAACAACAAATGTTGTCATAAATCCACATAATACATAAATATTCTAATTATTTCTTTGGTAGCATGATTCCTGGAGGAAACCTGAGTTAATTTCCAACCTATATTACTTTTTTTTAAATATAATAAACAGTTATTACACTATAGTTGGGTTTTTTGCCAAGTGGCAATTTTTACCAACCAATCCTGATAATTATTAAGAAATTAAACATAATTTCGATTGTGGTGTGAGTACGGAGTACGTAACTCTACGTAGCACCCTAATTTAAAAAAAAAAATTTTTAAAAATACATAATTTCGAATCTAATTCTAAAATTTATATCTCGATTGCCGGTTTTTTTTTTGAAATAAAGTTATAAAGTTGTAAGTTCTTGCTTGTCGTTTGGATCCCACCATTAATTTTTCAGCGATAGTAATGCCTTGTGACGACTATTACTACCCCTAAACAAAGAAACGTTCATTCGAAAATTTTATTTCATTCCAAACTTTTATTTTGTGCACAACCAAATAAAAAAAGTTCCTAAGCAGGTACTTACTTGTTTTTTCCATTTTAAAAATATTCTATCCAAACAAATCTTCTTCTTTTGAATATGTAATCTGTGGCTAACCAGAAAGGTATACAACATGGCGGGTTCAATGTTTTTCATACTAATTATAAAACGTTATAGCATCAGTTTTACATTATTTGGATAGAATTCAAACAACTCTCTAAACCTTCCCGACACTAATAAGAACAAACTGCGCTATTTTCAGTGAAACCGGTCGAGTAATTTTTGGGAAAATCGAGGACAGATAGACAAATATTCATTTTTGTATATAGAGATTTATGCCACCATTTTTACAATATTTGATGGTGTAATGGTCAGTATAGTTGCCTTCCAAGCAGTTGATCGGGGTTCGGTTCACGACTGTGTTAATATATTTAAAACATTATTATTGTTATTATTATTTTTACCATTATGATAATGAAAATATAAATGGGCTATCGATGTTAACCTTGAAGTATTGCAACTGGGTGTTCATTTCTACCCGACAAAAATATTGCATAAATTCTCCATATGTGTGCACCTCTAACCACAGTTGGCACAGGAAGAGGGAGAAATGTTCCCTGGAACTGTACACAAAATTTACAAAACGATATATATGTGCAGTAAATTAGAAGTTGTTAGTGGCATGAATGTATTGGTTGGCAATGATGTTTGTTACGTCGTTCACACTCGGTGAAGGTGGCAGAAAGCTAAAGATTGGCATGCGGCGTGCACTGCCTTCTCAAAGTCATGGACGTGGAAATTTTAATTAGCAGTGACGTACATAAACGAACAAAATTGACGACGCAAACTACATTTTTTAATCAGTTCGTATTTTGGACTTATACTACCTATGTACTTTTCCATACCTTTATAATATATTTTTGTACAATATACAAAATGATCAAATTTAATGTTCACTCCCTTTTACCCGATGTGAGTTTCGAATATAATCGGTATTTGATTCTATTTTTCCTCCAGTTTCCATATGGGTTGTCCTTTTCTATGAAATCGGGATGAAAAGAAGGACCAATTTTCCTACAGTTTAGCTCGACAGATGTCTTATTTTATGGAAATGTTGCGTGTTTATTTCGGAATATATTTTAAACATTGTAAAAACTATTAAAGATATACTAAACTATGTTCAAACTGATTATGGTAGTGTGTTTTAGTTCGTTATTGTGAATTTCGAGTATTTAAAAAAAAAAAGATATTTTGCCATTTTTTGACGATTAAGTACCGTCCCAAAATATTCTTTTTTCTTTAATGGCAACTATATATGTAAATCTGCATGAAATCGTCGTTATGAAAGTAATGATCGAGTAGAGCAAAGGTTTTCTCTATGGGTCCCATATGGGAATCGGTATGGAAATAATTATCCTGTAAAGCTGGCTTTATGCGATATCGTCCATTTCAATATGTACCTAGGTATACCCAAAATAAATATGTCAAGAAAATTCTTATAAAAAAAAACAACTTAAAGAATATACGTATACGAGAGGGTGGGAAAAATATATTAAAAGGACTCGGCCAGGTCCAGGCTTTGATACTTCAATTGATAAGTGGGTGTTACAGATCTCAAAAGAATGGCATTCGAGCTGTGGAATAGAGAATTATCCCGAAAAACGTCAATTTTTTACATTAACTCCACACTTGTGCCATCTTTGGGGATGCTATGTGGAAGTTTTTTTAAGGACAGGAAGGAGAGGAAGTTTTGGGAAGGAAAAATTTATGAAGGGTGGGTAATCATTTGGGGAATCTGGAGGTCGGTGTGTCCACGAGTGACGGACGTATTAATTAATCCCTCTCAATGCGGTCGAGAGAATTCGGCTAGATAGGTCAACGGAGTTATCCAGATACAGCCCACTACGCAGTTGGTGGGCAGATGCATCCCCCGCCAAGTCCTGGGCAAATCTCCCCCTATGAACGAGGGCTACCTTGCTAAGTCACCAACCGTAGCGAACCACTCGGGGTGACCTCTGGCAGAGGTGTTGGTTATCCAATGAATGGTTCCCGTGGCGGCAGTATATACTCTTCCCAATTTTGTTACAAATTTACTTAAAATTTTTAAATAAAAAATAATAATAATTTGCCAAGAAGTTAATTATTAGAGGTGGGTTGACACAACTGATTTTTTTATTGTTGTTGTGTAAACACCACTTTATTTAAACAACACCTCAATTAAAGTGGTGTTTGAAGAAGATAATACGAGTATTAACCGATCCTAAATAAAACACAAAACCGAAAAAAGCACAGAACGTAAAAAAGGTATCAGTTGCATCTGGAAATCGAACCCAGGACCTCTGTCTTACCGGGACAAGCGCTCTAGACCTGTCAATATTATCCTTCATGGAATCCATATTATTGGCTGCTATCTTTACTATGATTACAAAGTTCTACCTGAATATAATTGCAATCTTGATAGTGTTTCTGAAATACTTATCCGATTTTTATTTACATCTATTGATTTTTTTATATTTCTAGAATAAACATTCAATTTATTTTTATAACTTATCGAAGATTATAAACCTCATTGTAATATTTACTCATTGAAGAAGATAATATTAACAAATCCTAAATGAAAGATGAAATAAATAAATAACAGAAATTTAAAAAAGTATCAGTCGCATCTGGAAATCTGTTTTGTTGGGTTCGATTCCCAGATACTTTTACAAATGAAACTTTTTTATTTTATTAGATTTTTTTTTCCGGTTTCGTGTATCATTTAGGATTGGTTAATATTATCTTCTTAAATCATTAAATATTGCAATGAAGTTCATAAGCCTAATCATTTTTTTTTTATAAAATTAATTAGTTAATTAGCTACTCTTTGTCTGTTTAGCGCACGCCGATGGCGGCACGCTCCGCCGCGCCTTCCCGGGCTCGCACGAGCACGATTGCTGCATCCGAGCAGCACGTTCAGTCGTTCAACTTATTAATGCTAGTATAACGGTGGCCACTTCGTAAGGAGCCAGCGAGCGCGGGCCACATCCGATCCGCCGACCCAATTGCCAGTTCCTGCTCACTCCGCCGGCGGAGTTCACGGTTAATGATGTTATTAAATAATTTTAATATGTCGGAAGGTATCTATACATGATGAGTGTTAACTTACTTACAGGACCGTTTTTGTAAACGTATGCTCATAACTGTATCTACAAGTAGATATGAATAAATAGGACAATTCATTTATAAAAGTTGAATAATTTTTTTTAAATATTTTAAAGGTTGACTTTAGTAGTCACAAGTCACAGACGTTAAGAGGAACAAGGAAGTTTCATACAAAACTTAATTTTGGATTTGAGGCCAAAATACTCAACAAAATCGAAAGTTTTTTTTGTAAATTAAATGTGTAGTAAATATCTATTTACGGATTAGAAGTATTTTTTATTTATTTTTGTTTTATATTATGAAATACAGGCGATTAAGTAAATCATTTTTTTTGATGATTTTAGATGCAACTTTGGAAATTATTTACGGGTTTTTATTTTATCATTTTTTTTATTAAAAATTATACAATACATTATGCATTGGATTCCCAAGAGTTAAGAAACTCATTATGGGATCACATGCAGAATCTACAGTAGTACAGCTTTTAGAAATAAACACACTTAATATTTAAAACACATAATTAACATTCACAACATTTACAACACACAATTTGCATTTGCAATAAAGACATATCACCGGTTAATGGTAATTCTTTTTTATTTGTCATACATTACATAAAATAAAAAAATAAAAATTAAACATCTTAAATTTTTTTTTTAATTATGTACGGTAAATTTGTTTTCGAACGGAAATTAGTCGTTTTTTTTATTTTAAATTAAGCCCATCATAATGCTGATTTTTACTCTAATTATTATTTTTTAAAATTTATAATTCATCATATTTTCCATTGTGTTCGGGGTATTTTTTTTAAAATCTCGATTAACCCCCAAATAATTGGTAGAGTGGTTTCTAAAATCGTTAAAAATCCATTTATTTAATGGTTCAATTTCATAATGAAAAAAAAATCTAATCCGTAATAAACGCTTTTGATGAAAAAAGATCATTCGGTCTCTCCTCTCCGCCCACCCTTCCAGAGAAACGGCGCGATGGTTAGTTAGTTTATTTAGTGTTTATTAGTACAAAACACAATATATTTACAAAACTTTCTTTTACTTAATATGAACCACTAAATAAACAGTGAAAATGGCCATCGAAACAAGGAATCATTACTTCGTATGATTTTTAACGTTGTAAATTTTTACCTATGATAAATTATATAGTAGACAATTGCTTAAATCTGTGATTGCAATTGTAATTTTTTTGTCGTTGGTATTAAAAAAATAATTATGTCACAGCATTTTTTTTATAAAGGTTTAAGGTGTAGTATTTGTATGGCTCATTTGGCAAATTGGTAATTGGTTGAATTAATAAACTTAGTCTTAACATAAAAAAGACACATTATACGCTATTCGGAAACAGGAGGGGGCATAACCTTGACATCTCTCCAGGACCAAATAAACTTGAAAAAGCAGATGTCGCGAAGTATTTGGTACTTCTGATTGACTCACGGCTCACATGGAAATATCATACTGACAATGCAAATCAAAGATTTCCCCAGTGACCGGTGTGATGTACAGATTATATGGATTGCTTCCCGCTTCTATATTGCGATCATTGTGCCGCATGTTTCGATAGCTCCGAATATTTTAAATTCTGGGTTGGAGAAAAAAGGTGATAGGAAGGACTGAAAGAAACAGGAGGACGCCGCGGAAATTGAATAGACCTACCTTTGTGCGTCGATATCGTCTAGAACTTGATTCATCTCACTTGATTTTTTAATTTTTTTTTTTATTTATTTATTCATCCAAAGAATATAAATACATGCATGGTAAAATAAAGAAAGGAGCAAAATATGTAGTCCTGCAAAGCGGTCACATGACAGCTTGTCTGCAGGTTCTACAAAATTAATTAGTCCTAATAGTAATAGTAATACATACAAACATTTCTTTTTCTTTTTGGTTTAATTAGTATATATTAATCTTAAATAAAATAGGTACTTACATTTGACGTAAACATTATAGGCACATAATTTAACTTAGCCATTAAGTATACATAGATAAAAATTTAAAGATACATAGATAAGAATTTAAAGATACATAGATTGCTCGTTTAAAATCCATAACTTCATCGATTTCACGCAAAGCCTCTCACTTTCCTCCAATTTATAGCTTTCATTAAATTTATTGAAAATCACTATGTATTCAAGAGTTCGACCTCCATATTTATTTGAAATTTTTGAATTTTTAGGCCTCTTCTTTCAGTGAATCTAGTGCTGTGTTTATGCACCAGTGGCTTTTTGTATTGGCTTTCTCCCGCGTTATCTATAATAGTGATGTACCATAGGAGACCTTTTACAGGAAGTAGGCCCTCAGCACCGTATAATATTTTTAAATTTTTTCTTTGTCTGTATATCTATGGTGTGACAATTTTTTTAATTATCGCAGTTTGTAAATTTTGGACATACTTAATATACGTAAAGCTTGTGTGACTCCAAGTTCGTATTCCATATCTCAGAATGGATTCTACCATGGAAAAATATATAAGTTTAAGTGTGCCATGTGGCAAGACAAATTTTAATTTATAGAAGCTACTCGATATAGATCGGAGCTGGTTACAAATTTTGGCCACTTGCGTGTCCCTCTTAAATTTATTATCTACTAATAATCCCAGATAAGCATAATCGTTTGTAAAATCGATCGTGTCGCAGTCACAATTTTTTTCATTTTTTTTATGAATGCATTCAAAATGATGTGCACTTGGTTTTGGTAAATTCCACATTTTCACACTCGGTGACCTTATATACATACATTTGGTTTTCTTAACATTAATAATTAGTCCTACATCATGCGCCCATTTGAGAAGTTCATTAAAGTCTAATTGTAAATCTTGAAGAGCTATTAAGGGACTTTCATTTGATACTACAAGTGCAGTGTCATCTGCGAAAATGAATCTAAGAACTTTTTTAAATAATTTGGACATAGCAGTAACATATATAATGTACAATTTAGGACCTAGAATTGACCCCTGTGGTACACCTGATTTTACATATCTACATTTACTCATTTCATTTAAAATCTTTACCTTCATTTTTCTATTTGATAAATAGTTTTTAAAAAAGAAAGGAATTTACCACGGATTCCTATGGCATCAAGTACATTTATTATTTGTTTATGGCAGAGTGCATCAAAAGCTTTTGAGTAATCAATAAAAAGTACCAGTATGTGTTTTTGAGAGTTTAGCTGGGAATTTATATAATTGGAAAAGTTTGCAAGTAGTTTATCACAACTTTTTTTTTCTGGAACCCAAACTGGCATTCATCGATAATACCCAATTTATTTAAATATTTATCTAAATTTATCGAAACATATTTTGCAAAAAATTTTTCTAATGCAGGTAATATAGAAATTGGCCTGTAATTATTTATAGAGGAGTGGTCTCCATTTTTAAAAAATAGGTCTTACAATGCTACATTTTAGTTCCTCCGGAATTTCACTCGTATCAATTATCATGTTAATAAAGTGAGCAATTATAGGGCTAAGTAATTTGACATGTTTTTTTAAATCATACATACGAATTAGGTCTACGCCAGGTGTCTTGGAATTTTTCATACCTACAATAATACATTCAATTTGCTTGGTATTAGCTCTTGGTAGGTACATTGAATGTGGTAGATATTCTTGTACGCAGTCAGACGCTCGGACATCACATCCATGTAATAACTTATTAACTCCCTCATCAAAGAAGCTAGCAAAATTTTCTGCCACTATATTAGTCGGTTGAGACTTTAAGAAATATTTAAATACAACTGCATCACAGCTGGATTTATTTTTCCTTCCTAAAATTTTATTTATTTCATTCCAAGTTTTTAATATCCTTGAAACAGTGATTAAATTTGTTATTGTAATTTTTTTTGCGTACAATATTTGCTTATTTAGTTTATTTCTGTATTTCTTGAATTCGTTTTCATATTTTTTGTTGGTTGGCGTGTTTTTCCATTTTCTCCATAGTGCATCTCGTAGTTGTATATTTTCAATGAGCAAATCGCTCATCCAGGTTTTTTGGTTATTGCGATATTTTTTTGTCAATACTTCTGTAACGCTACTATTTTCATAAATATTTTTAAAAATCGATTTAATTTCTTGATACATGGTATTAGGTTCAGATAAATTTATCATTGATTTCGACACTATCTTCTTCCAGTGAGAAAAGGGATCAGATCGTTGGTGAGGGGGGGGGGGGGAGTTGGGTAGATAATAATTGTGCATTTAAGATGCCAAAACTCCATGCTATGATTCATTCCCACTTGCATATCTTTTGAGTATGAGGGGTTTCCCTACCAAGAAATTGATATCTGAGGTACAGGTAATTCAAAATTGGACCATGCGTAACATTTTTGGCTTGCAATGGGATACACCCGTGAAAGATATTTACCGGAACGCACTAGTTTTACCGTTTAAGATTATTCATACCCATGAGATAACAAACACTGTTTTAAATATGATCCGATGTCACACTCACACAAATATATCACTTAACTATAATCACAACGTTCACCAACATAATACACGACAACACCACAAACTACACATATCAAAAATACACTCTACAAAATACGGACTTAAATCGTTGGAATACATTGCTTCCAGAAGCAATAACAGGTTGCTTGAGGAACTGAGACATGTGTGCGCTTCGGACAAATCTCGAAATGATGTTCTGAAATCTTATTTCAAGAACTCTATTTGCAAAACCATTTATCATAGAAACCAACTCTGTTATGATAGCCGTCCTTAATCTTTGCAGATTCTGATGTAGTTATATTTCTCTCTTTTAAAACATTGTTTTGTATTTCTATTGTATCTGCATGTTTCGAGCCTGTACATTTATTTGTGTTAGTTTTCTATTGTATATATATAAAAAAAAGTTTGTTTTTATATTTTCATTTATGTATTCGCCTTTAAAACTTTGTTAAACTTAATATTACCATATGTAGCAAAAATTAACAGTCCCAAAATTACTTGAATTGATAACCCGTGGGAATGCAACATGTACGAGTATGTCTTTAAATATATATTTTTTAAAATTGTATGGTTATATTTCTAAGGACCTACCAGGAGGAGATAGACCTTTGTCATTGGTGGTTAGGTACGGATTCAAAGGTGTGACGATCATTAAAGGAAAACCAATCTTATTAACACCTCGACTCCGGTGATGGGTCTGATTTGACCCAGTGTTTTTTAAATAAAAGATTTTGCCGCAAATATTTCGTTTAGGCTAATTTCCTCTTGTCTATTCTTTTATCAAATATTTACCCACATCTCGACTCAAAAATGATTAAAATCGGACACGTTTTAAATAAGTTATTAGAATAATTGTCTATAAAAACACGCAAAATCTCCATCTCGTCTCAGTTGAATTTGAGCAGCTGACGAAACAGTATATCTCTCGCTCTATCTTTCCGTCTTTGTCTCTCGCAGTCCTTAACACGCAGATGTTGTGAACCATTCGGGCGCATTTCTAGTATTGTGATTATATTTTTATAACTTTGTTTTATTTTTTTTTATTTCGTACCGTACTAACGCAATGGCAAGGCAAAATTATTTAGCTGATAATGAGATTGAAAAGCTACTTAACAGTGAGATCAGTGATGATGGCGACTTGGAATTCGAATCATTGGATCCAGAATTTGAAAGTGATCCGGAAGACATATTACTAGAGGAAATATCTGAAAGTGAAAATGGAAGTGATAATGCAGTTAGTGTAGGAAATCTGAGTGAATCCATTGCAAATGGACTTCCGGATCAAATTCCGGATTCCTTTAATTTTTTAATGAAAATTGTTCATTTAAATTTGTTTTGTTGAAAAATAAAAGTTTTAGTATTTTTAACTAAAATGTATGTCATTCAATGGTTTTAATTGTGACAAATAAATGTGTGAGAAAATTAAATACTCAAATAAGAACGCCATTATATAATATTTTCTAATATTTGCATAAGCAATCATCATATAATATGGCTATAAATTTAATTTATTTTATTTTTACACATCTTTCTATTAGAGGTACAGCAACAAGGAAGAATTAAATAAGTGATTTTATTTCTGGTATTTTAAATAATACATGATATACTTGTAAATGCACACCGTCGATTTCCCGAAAATGTTAATAAATATACAATCAAAAATAATAAAAAATGTTCGCTTCCACTAACTTCCTGGGACGAGTCCTTTACCCCCTCCCGCACTGCTCTCCTCATTCCGCTGACCGTCGGCAGCGGTTGTCTCCAGACGCTACCAATTTAGTTGTTCTTTTGCTCTCGCGCGCCGTGCCCGCGTTGCTGCATATCGAAGAACCGCAACATTTACGGAATACTAATTTCTAAAACATCTATCTTTATACAAGAAACACAAGGGATATGTTATGAGTTTATGAGGAATTAAATAATATCATATAAAAGTAACGATATGAACGAAAAATGCATAAAAAGCCTTTTATTTTCATCATTTCAGCCGGGTCTATCTGGACCCACCATCGCCGAATGTGTTTTATTTTGAACCTCCGGGTATTACGTGTTAAGGAATGACGAAGTGTGGGAAGCGGAAATGTTAATTGTGCGGTATTAATCCGGGGGTCGCGGGATCAAATCCCGGCGTGGGCAAGTAAATTTTATTTAATTAATTTGTGCTGTTAAACAATTAATTAATTAAAAAATAACATATAGTATATTTGTTCACGTTCCAGAGTGGAAGATATTCTCAGTATTGCCCTGGTGAAAGACCACCATTCGGAATTGGAACGTTGCTTGAAATAGCTTTCAGCCGTGTTTGGTGACCAGATCTGAATAGCCAGGTATTTACCCACCTTAGTCTTCCCCTTCTCTTTCCCCTCCCCAATACCTTCAGCCCCACAATATTCCCCAATTGGGGATGCCATAGTCTCACTGGCTCCGGACGGTTGGGAGCAGTCGGGACTCTTGTGCGATATTCATGTAAAAAAAATGGTATGTACATTACACACATCTTAGTAAATATTCTTATCTCAAATCTTCCATTAAAGATAAAGAATCATATTTTTACTAATAATACATACATACATATTTATTAAAACAAAGAGCTTTTAAAAAATATTTATTTAGGCATGTAAACAAAATTAATATATCGTGCATTATTAACAATAGCATGTATTCGAATACAGATGTGCTTTAGCATTAAATTCAAAAATGTGAACAAAACTTTAACATTGTGCGGCTTAAAATTAATTATCATTCTAAGATAATTTTATGAAACGTTCAATTAAATTTTATAAACAGTCAAATGATATCAACTGGTATAAAGTAAAATGGTTAATTCATATAAATTTGATGAAAGAATGGGTTTAAAGTAAAGTTTGACAAAATGCATTGAAATTAATAGCTAAGCTATAATTCGTCGCTATAACACAAACAGGTGTCAAACTCTAGTGGTTTAAAGAAAAATGCTTAATTAAACCCCAATTAGCGAAACACGCATTAAAATATATAACAATCCTCCGAAATAAAAACAGTTTTTTGGCTCTTCTGAAAACTCGCTAAATATGAGATGCGTCCGTTTGTGTTGCGGGCGACGAATTGACATCCAAACGAAGTTTACAATTTTAGTGATAACGCACCGTTTCTTAATACTAAATAACTAACATAAGTTTATCACATTTCAAAATTATATAATTACATGGTTTAGTTGGGCAGATATTAAGTATTATAATAATTATATCACACGTGGATTGTCTAAGTATTTACCTGCCCTTTAACTGTTAATCCTTGACCCGAATTCATTTCTGGTAATACATATTTAAAAAAAACTTTAACGTAAACGTTTTAAAACGGTATATTTTTAAGGATAACCAGAATATTTTAACAAGGAACAAATGTAAATCAACTATATTATTGTAGATACGGCTTCCAGCTACTACGTTTAAAGATACAATATTATCTTTAAATATCATTGGGTCTAGGGGGGATAACTTCATATAATATGCAGATAAGTGTTTTTAAGATTTAAAAAAAAAATCTAGATAATTTATTAATAATAGAAAGCTGAAGGTATTCAGAATTTCTTGGCAAGATTTCTAACTAGGTAATCTCACATGAGTATACCGCATTGCAAAATATAATATCGTAGGTAACAAGTAGTAACTTTACGCTATCTTAAAATCTAATCTAACGAATTAATAGGTAGGTTATGAGGTCGAAATCGTAAGTTTTTAAATGAATATTAAAGAAGGTGTTTAGTACATAACTATTTGTGATTGATACTATGAAATATGAAAATGTTATTTAAGCCGCTAAAAATTATGAGTATTAAAAAGTGATAAAAAATGACGTAGTTTATAATATGGATTATGGATTCGATGATTGATTTTGATGATGAAATCAAAGATAGTTCCTAATCTAGCACGGATTATAAAACTGGTATGACTCAACTGATCAGGACACCTAGCAAGAATGGGATAAAGCCGACTAAGGAAGAGGCCGACTACTGATGTAGTATATAACATGGATTATGGAATAGGAGATTGATTTTGATGATGATGATGATGATGAAATCAAAGAAAATACAAGGTCTATAAAACTGGTACGGCTAAATTGGGCAGGACACGTAGCAAGAATGGGAGAAAGCAGACTGCAGAAGAGGCTTCTATTTAATAAATAAAAACCTACAGGAAGGAGGGTAGTTGGGAGGTCAAAGCTTTGAAGGCTGGATCGTGAAAAGGTCACAAAACTAGAGGAAAATAGTAGGACAAAGGCAGGAGTGGAGGCGTTTTACGGAGGCAGACAAGATTCTTCAAGGGTATATTTAAAATAATATAAAACCTTCAGAGCGAAGCAAAGAGATCCAACTCTGTGATTCGTCCCGGAGCAAATCGGACTATGGCATTACAAATTATGGTATGTTTTGAGGTTGAATGGAGTGGAAATGGAACAAGATGGAGAGAGGAAGATTGAGATGTGAGTGAGCCTAAGCTTAGGTGGTTGGATGGTAGGGAGGCCAACACTGTGACCTTAGGATTAAGGAAGTGGAAGGAAATACCAAGAGCAGGAGTGAAGGTGTTTTTAATATATATGGACAAGATTCTTGAAGGGTTGTATCGCTAATGATGTGGCGTGAATAACATGATGAGCTACTAGGAGGACAATAAGACGGGATAGGAAGAATAAGATGATATATGAAGATGATGTGATTGGTTTTGGAGGAGGAGTTTAGTCCACTTCGAGTTTTCTGAAGTTGCCGGTGACCCCCCTCAGCGGGTCCCCGGCGCCCGCGCAGCCCAAGGATGTGTTGGCACGCAGCGCTGATACGGCGCCCTCTCTGGCCGCCTCGCTGAACAGCTCCAGGCGCACGCTCATCTTGTCGTTCAGCAACAGCATGTCGCGGGAGTTATGGAGCTCCACCTTCCATAGTTCTGTAATACAATACAAAAACGTTATGCGATATACCGATGAAGAGGTAGGTTTTCTCAATGTCGCCCTTGTAAAAAAGACCACCATTCGAAATGTTCTACAAAAACTTCTATAAAACTCATTTTAGCAAACATGATAGAATTCAAGGGAAAAAACAAAACATGAAATAACCACCAGGTTTAATAATAGCTGACACACTAAGAATGGAATGAGAAGCCGGGGACGTCCGAGGAAGACATGGCACGATCAAGTGAATCAAATACTTGAGTCGGGCCATGTCAGAAGTCGGAATAATAGAAGAGAATGTATGAGACGATGTATGAATGTGAATGAAGCAAGAAGTGTATGCCAATATCGAGTTGTTTGGCGGTCCGTCCTGTCTGCCCACCCCTGCGGGGAAACGTCGTGATGGTTAGTTAGTTAGTTAGACACAATAGACATTGTATAAATATATATATAAAAAAAAAACATAAATTCTGTAGACAAACACAATGTAATCCGTCTTTCAAAAGGTAATAAAACAACTCGAGTAGTTTTAAATATAATTTTAACGCCATTTAGTTAGTAGTAAAACAAATTTCTTAGGCATAAATGTACAATATTAGAAAGAGCAATGGGACTCACTCCTGACATACATGCTGTATATACCATAGATTTAGTTAGTTAATTGTACCAGTCTGAAGATGCCCGTAATAGGGTGAAACCGGTCCTATCAGAATAAATAAGTGGAAAATGGTAACTAACCTTTTAGTTTAAAAAAAACATATTGAGATTAAGTATGATTAATAAAATAAAATCTATTCATGTTTAAGCGTTATACTCACGGTATAAAAATTTCCATCGTCAAAGCGTCGCATCCACTGCGTGACAACTGACTTATTGAAATGAAAGTTGGTAAGCAGCCACGGAGACTAACACGAGAAGCGAGATTTAAATAATGGCGTGCAGTAATTTCTGGCCAGTATAAGGTTCTATGTAACCGCACGAAACGATCAGCATGCCTACCATTTCCAGATAATTACGTGTTTAACTTATAAAAAAAATATTTGAAAAAAACGTCGCGCTCACTGAATGAAATAGGCGCACGAGAATGGAGCGGTACTATGGTGACAGTTATCGATGTATGAAAGTGAGATCAACGCGTTTTCAGAATTAACAAACCTCGAAATGTTTAAGATTTCTTCTGCGTTTTGGGATTTCTTTGGTTTTAGAAACTGGACAGGAAATTGCTAGAAATGTTATACATATCGATTTTAAAGAAAACTGAAATCGCACAATTACATATATTATACTTTTCGACTCTTATGCCAATGAAAATGATTCTCTTCAAGAGAGAATGTTGAAAATTGATAAAGTTTTATAAATTTCACAGAAGTAAGGGAAAAAAAGATCTTACTTTCAACAGAAAACATACGTTCACAATACACTTCTATGGGTTCATCGCTTCTATCAAGAAAAAAAATCATTTAAGTGAATAAAGGGTATTTTGTATAAACCAATACTTAATAAATGGTTCCCTCATCAGGACACAAAGTATACATCGTACGATGTCGAAAAAATCACTGGTTTAGAAACATGTAGATATTGATAACCTTTAATCATTTAATTGAAAACGACGGCACAAAGTGATTTTACCTTAATTGAAGAAAATGTTCATATTAAGCCAACACCTAAAACTTAAACACGTACCCAAACTCCGGTATTCCATACATTTTGCTTATGAAAATGTGGAAATCCAATTATGTCGCTGTACTCAATGTTGACATACGTAGGAAAGTAAACATATTGAAGAATGTTCGCATGCTTAAAGGTTGATAATCTTTCGAAAATCAGACTTACCGAATATCATCAGTTCGTGCAAACATGTTGCTTAAACTGTGTTGCCGAGATAAATTAATAATTTTATAATTTATATTTTACATTCAATTGTGAAATTATTTTCTTTCATCAATTTTTATTATATATTAACTTGTTTGGATATTTTTAATTATCACCCAATAAGACCTTCCTAAAATGTTTAATGTTTTTCCGACTAGTTGTTTTATATACTTTTTTGATGTTGTTTTTTTTCATTATTATATTTTTTTGTGTGTCTGATATGAATTCAATAATTTAACAATTTAATATTTTTGTAAGTTACTAGCTCAAGTCCCCGGCGTTGCCCTGGGTTGTTAATGATTAGGAGTAAAAGTTTTGAGGTTGTGATGTCTTACCAGTAAGAAGTCCCAAAAATCGGCTTTAAGGGGTGGTTTTTGACCTTCCTCCTATTTGTATGGTCAAGTGTGCAAAATCTCATCAAGCTCAGAATAAAGCAGTAGCTTTGTATACAAAACAAACACACCGCCCCCCAGGGACATTCTACTTTATAGTAATAATATATTGTTACTCTAAGACTCTATAATAGAATAAGATTTTTTTTATTGTCTCATTATAATATGATGCCGTATTTTAATATATGTGGACATCTCCAATTACTACCTGAATAAGAGCTCCGTAATATAATATTTTTCTTATACTTGCTATTGAGCGATTTTTTGTTTTATACAATTTGATGATTTTTAATTAAATTTATTTGTATTTTATATCTTGGCTAACAAGACCTAATTAAGTAAAGTAACAAAGGTAAAATCTTCCATTGGCTATACTTTTGATACACTATTCAATACTTGTACAAAATTGAAAAAAGTTATGTGTCGATTTCCCGAAAATGTATAAATAAATAAATACAATAAGAGGAGTAAGAATTCCAAAGAAAAGTACGTTAATCGAAAAATTGTTCTTGTAATATTCACTAGTGTTTAATTAGCACTGTACAAACACCGGCTTTCTAGCGTTTGAGGCAGTTCCCAACCAACAAATAAATAATTTAGTAATCAAAATTAATAATAAGGAACTCCAGTAAAAAATATTATGACTTTAAAAATATATTTATAATACATTAGAAGGGTGCGGGTTCGAGTCCTGCCGGCGACATTTATCTTTGCTCGGAAGGTTTTTTCAATTTGGATGAGTGTTTTAGATTAATAATTATTGTTTATAAAAATAATAATTGTTACCCTTTGCACTATGCACAAAAATCTTGTCTTAAGTTTTAAAGAACTTTAGTTTATCAATTAATTAAAAATATATATTCATATAGTTCAGAAAACGTCGATTCTGAATATATAAGTTTTATTATATATATTAAATACGTGGAATTTATAAATCGTTATTTAAGTGATTAAAAAATCATCTCATCAATACACCTTGTTTTATTGGTATCATTGCATTTGGAATATCTGCGCGTCATGTGCGCATCCAGTTTTTGTATTAGTATGGAAATTTTTATTTTTCACTTTTGTTTTGTATTTTAAACATGTATTTTTTTAGTTTTGGCGACATTAAAACTTAATTTGGGTTACTTTAAGCTCTATGATTGGTATTCAATATAACAAAAAAAACTATTATTAGAGAAATAAATTAAAGTATTCATGAGCAAACCAATTATCAATACGGATATTATGATAATATTAATGCTCAATACTATTATTATTATTTGAGTTAAAGTTTCTAAAAAGGTGCATAATTTTATTATATAGGTTTAGTTATGGTTTACTAGGAATAGAATATAAAATTATGTACGGTAAAGCTCATCCTTGTTTTGACATTTGACATTCTAACCCAAAAACTGACCGGCTATAGATTCGGAGCGTTTTAGCGGGCTTTGAAAAATTGAAACTTTGAAAATTATTTTAACTATGAAAACTATATTTAGAAAACAAAAACGAAATAAACTGATATTTAAATTTGAACGTAAGTATTGATAAAAAAAATAAAATTGCGCTGCTGTTCCTTACTGTGACAGTAATAATATTTCAGGCCTTTGCATTAATGTTCAACTATTGCTTGATGCTCGCTCGTACTTGTCTAGGTCACGCGTCGCACGCCTTGCGGAATCAGGACGGACTTATTAAAGTTGACGTAATACTTTTTTAAACCGGGTTCAACAACACGTTCGCAATATTTTGCAATCGAACCTATCCTAAAATCTAGGGCACTTGTGTATTAGCTTTTTACAATTCGGATTTCAATAAGTTTGGACATCAATGATGCAACAAGTGCGCAACTCTCCAGACCTATACAAAGATCATTGAGTATTAGTAATCTCTTTGGTTATTTAAAAAAGTATGCGACTGACCCTAATTTAATTATGTATGAATTGATATTTCCAGAACTTGTTGAAGTTGTTGATGTTATTAATTGTGAAATTGTCTTATTATTACTATATTTGTCATTTTATTTATTTATAAAATACATGACATTTAATAGAGACAATTACATGCTGTAGATACATTAGATCACCATACTAGGCGACTGCCTGTTTCATGGTGGCCAATGTAGTATAGTTACTTTGTATGAAGTCTAGTGTAAACATATGGATTTAGTATATAAACATGGAAAAATTATAAAAGAAAGCAGAACATAGTAAGGAGAAAAAGACATTCATAAGGATTAGATCATAAAAATGTGCATAACTTTTTTTTATACGTGCATGCATGCACACATGTGCACATAGGCGCATACATACATACACACGTAAACACATACGCACATGTCGATCCCTTAGTTCAATAGGGAAATAACAAAAAAATTCTGGGTTTTGGGTTAATGATGAAAAATGGTAAAGAAACTCTCCCTTCTCATATTTCAATAAAAAAATAAGTGTAATTCGTTCTAATTATGTAGTCCGATATTTTTTTATGGAATTATAATGAAATCAGCACATTCTTAGTTCAATGGAGAAACATGTCAAATGTTTCCGTTTGGAATTTAATGAATTTAGCCATTTACACCTATGATATGATAGGTTGATAAATTAGTTACATGTTGCATCTATTGTTAAGTTATAGGTGGACAAAATAACTTTACATTGGAGAGATGTCTTTATGAAAAATTTTCAAATTCTCAAAATAAGGTATTTTGAGTTAGTTCCCTATTGAACTAAGGTATCGATAAACATACATATATGTACGTATATATATACACATGAACATACACATATATCCCCACATACCTAAACAATATATACACCTCTATCTGAATACGGGAAATAGTCAATACTGCAATGTTTTTGTGAATATAATTTATTTTGACCCAACAATCAGTTAAAATTGTTATTTGATTTCCATTTCTTCTGTTCTATTTTTATCATAAAATTAATTTCCGATAAGGCTTATGTAATATTGTACGTACTAACACATAATTCGAATCTACTGACTTCACTTTTTCATATTCTCAAGTTTTATCCATTAAGGCGATACAATGCGAACTGATACAAAATCGTGTGTTTTTGGTTCCAAAATTTGATGGACTAGAAATATCATAGATGCTTTAATTAAATTCTGTAAGTAGAACATACCCTGGTTTTTGGTTTAACCGGGCACTTTTTATAAGTCAAAAAAAAAGTATCAGACATAATAAATATATTTGAAGTGCAAAATCTTCTACTTACGAACCTCTTTTCGGATGTCGTTAATTTTGGAAAATTATGTTTTGTAGAATATGACCGAGAAACATTTTAATATTTATGCCTGAGCTTTTTTTAATTAAAAATTTCATTAATTATTTTTATTTAATTTTTTTTAATAAATTTAACAAAATATAAAAAAGCCCAGATAAACAACTTTTTAGTGGTTTGACTAACGGGTGCTTATTATTCAAACTTTACAATAAATTAAATTTACAGTTAAGGTCAAAATTAAAATATGTATGTAACAAAGTAAAATCTTTAAATCATAAATATTTGACAATAATCTTACTCAAAAATGTACATTAAAAAAAACATAAATAACAACAATAAATTTAATGAATGATGAATACTTGGAGCAGGTCAATGAGTTTGTATATTGGGAAGTATGTTTACGAGAGATGGAGAGACTGATTGGGATATTGAAAGAAGGGTAAATCCAGGAAACTCGCTTAATAAAGGACCGAACGCGGTTGGCGCTAACAAAATGTTGTCCAAAGAAGTGAAGCTAGCAGTCCACAATGGAGTGCTGATACCAACCCTGATGTATGGCGGTAAGCAATGGAATTGGCAGAGGAAGGATGAAAGTAAACTGAATGCCGTAGAAGTGAGATCTCTGAGGCAAATGTGTGGTAAAACCATGTATGATCGTGTGAAAAAATATTGAGATTCGTAAGCGTAATAGTAAAATTAAGAAAAGGACGATAAGATGGTTTGGGCGTGTAGAGCGAATGAATGAAGAAAGTGTATTCACATGACGCGAATGTGATTGGAAGAAGAAGTCGGGGATGCCCGAGGAAGACATGGCACGATCAAGTGATTCAAATGCTTGAGTCGGGCCATGTCAGAAGTCGGAATAATAGAAGAGAATGTATGAGACATATATGAATGAAGAGATATATATGAATGAAGCAAGAAGTGTAAGCCAAGATAGAGTTGTTTGGCGGTCCGTCCTTTTTGCCCACCCCTGCGAGGAAGCGGCGTGATGGTTAGTTAGTTTTTTTGCGTAAATCGAAAGATGCGGCCGGTGTTAATCGGGAATTTCAACCTTTTAGCCACCTGCATGAGGAGTGCGTGACTTCGTTCGAATTTTAGGAAGTGGATCCCCTTTATTTTAATTCTACCTGGACTCATGGGTGCGTAGTTGGATAAGAGATTTCTTATTGTAAAGTTATTTAAAGTAAGAAGGATACCCCTGAAATTATATCCTTGTATATATATAGTATTTTGGATGAATATGTTAAAGTAACGGAAAATTAACGACCTAACCTTTTTACTAAAATTGTTAAACTGTAAATTAAATTGTTCTGAACTCCTGCATTTAATAAACTTGTACATACCCAATCGAACTACAAGACAGACATTAACTTTCTACATATCTTTATCCCGTTCTAACTATATGGATGTGGATTGGTGGATATTGCACTAGTTATTTTTATTTTTTCTGTTACTATGTATTATTAGTTTTTGGTGTAGGGCGTATATAATATAATAAATAAAATATAATAAAAAAAGCAAATAAATAATAATTCTTTTTGAACATTTGTAATAGGTACATGTAACGAACGGTAAGCCGATTGCCTAATTATAAGATAGTTAAATGATTATATGGAAGCTCCATAGCTCACGATGGAAAAGACTTTGATACAATGATTCAGAACAGGTTTCACCCAGTGAGATAGGTAGGTAATGTAAACCAAACAATAATATAATTATGTAATATTTTGTAATTATATTTGAACATGCCGTATTGTATGAAACCGTATTACGTTATTTTAACAAACCTTATTTACCGATACTGAATTGAGGTGTCGATGTAAATTTAATAATAACTATGTAAATATTACTCCATTGTCCATAGAAGTGCCTTTGATAAATTGATGCAATAAATTTATATTCGATTTTTTTTAAAGGGTTGGTAGGGGAATTCAATATATTAAACACAAAATCAGAGTTTTCGCTACTTATGAAAAATTCGAGTTTCTTTTTTTTTTTTTTAAATATATGTATATACATTAACTGGTCCCAACCGTCTGGAGCTATTGAGACTCTGGCATCCCCAATTGGAGTATTTTGTGAGGCTGAAGATATTGACGATGGGAAGGAGATGATGAAGAAGACAGGAAGTACCTAGCTATTTAGATCTGGTCACCAAATACGGCTAAAGCCATTTCGAGCAATGTTTCGATTTAGATAAGTTAGTGAAAATTATTAAGTACGTAAGATTCTAAACTTACTGATCATCTCTTCCATGGGCATGGTTCCGCCGTACTCCTTGGGAAGCACGCTCTTGTCCACGGTAACGTCCTTGGCGCTGGTGTACAACTTCACCCTCTTCCTGATCTTCTCGGAGATGAGCGCCATGCCGAAGTCCAGCGCAAACTTGATGGTGGGGAGGACGTTGGTGCCGTGGATTTCCTTATGGCGCATGGGTATAGTTCTCTGCAAAGGAAATCGTTTCATTAGTTCATCAATATAATTTGAATCAGTGTTCTAACAATATTCAAAAGACGCCGATGTTAACTGAATTATAAAATCAACTCGTTTTCTGGAATTCGCTATTATGATACTGTTTTATTTATGGGTACGCAGAGATAATAAAGAAAAAACGTTTTCCTAAATGACGTCTAGCTAGTATTTTTAATTTTTGAGACTTTATGATTGAGTGCATACAGTATCCTTCGATCACAGAATATTAATTTGTGAGTTATGAAATTTAACTTAAGAACTGTATTATCAAGTATTGGCCTTTATCCATTAAGTCTCTGTGTTCCTTAAAAGAGTCGATTTGTTCCCGAAAGGAGCAGGCTCATAAAAGTCGTTCTATTTCCTTTCGTATTACGGTGAGATATATGATTTAAGCAGGGTTGGTAGGGGAAAAAACACACTTTCTTTTTGCATTTAAAAATTTACCATGGATGCTTCCGAATAATTCTAATTTATTCACTGTCATTGACTTCTATTGTTTGTTTTTAACATGCGCGGTACAGTGGGCGAATCAACAAAGATTATGTATTGTGTTTCAATTTACTAAAAATGTCCAAGTAACTATTTTATTATAAAAAAACACTACATTAACTACTCATTTGCGGTGTTTTTTCTTTGTTTGTGTTATTTTTTCTTGTAAAACATTCATACTACATACAATCTTCGCGTTGTTGGAACGGCATGGTTAAATTGACATTAATTATGTATCTTTGGCTTGGAGTAAGGTTGAGCGATATTGTATATTAGTGAATTAAGTAGACTACTCAGTCTCCCTTAAAATCGTTTAACTTTATACCTATGATTATGTTGAAGATTTTGATCAAATCACATTTTAAAGTACAGATTATGAAGCTTAGATATTTACTTGAAAAACCTAAACCATCGTTACAGAAATCAGTGAATTTGTAAAAAAGAATACATGTAGTTATACCTCTCCATTTTTGACAATCCGAACCGCCTCCCGAGGGGTGAAGAGGGTGAGGTGCGGGAAGCTGACTCCCGCACCATCGGCGAAGTGTACAAAGCCCCGAACCTGGTTCTCTTCGTCCTCCATCAGGGTCTCGTAACAGATGCCGTGGATGCGACACATGTCCTGGTTCGTGTATTTATATGGGTCGAACACGCCTGGAATAGTTATTCCATAGTATGTATCAATGTACCATATCATATAATTTAATATCTTATAAGTAAGGGTTATATATAAAATTATATAATCTATCTCACGAATGTACAGTTGGGTTATGCAAAATAAAATTATTAATAAAATAAATTATTGCAATAGCGTTAAACCGCACTCAGGTTGTGGTAAATATGTACCGCAGGGTCTTTTTCAGTTTCGCTAATACAGGGATTAAAATAAGAAGTCAAATTGCTTTTCAACTCTTTCCAAGGCCAAAATTATACCTGTGTTTAAAGTGAAAATTCGAATTCCGTCGATTTATAAAAATGGAATAATTACATTATGTAGTATACTTTTATATAACACTTATCTGGCTCATTTTCTTCCTTTCACGTTAAATTGTCGCTAACATAGTTAAAAAATTGTACATGGGCAGTTAGGTTTTCAATGAAAAAAAGTTCTTCGAAAGTAAGCTGTTAAGATCTGTATGATATACGTAGTGGAATTTTAGGTAAAACGTTCGAATATATCTTCACTGGTTTTCAAATATTTTGGTACGTGTTTCATAGAATTTTGAAGATTATGTTTCGAGTACTTGTATAGAATTTACAGATTTGTTGTATTGCTTGCGTTAGAAACCTGCGCAAAGTGACATTTAGCGCCTTATTTGGTTGCCCGTCTTTAAACATGAATTAAATAATATATTTTTTTAGGTCTCCAAAAAAATACAAATATTTTTAAAGTGGAATGGCAGTTTATGAAATAAGATTAAAAACCCGTGAATGGAATTTTTCTTACTAAATCCTCGACGATTGTTTATTCAAATTTATGGCAATTTAGTTACCGAACAATTTAACTCAATAAAAATGAGTTAGTAGCTCTACCAACCTTCCACAACAATTCTATTTAATGTCTCTTATGAAACATGACACAGTTTATGTCCGTATATATTGATTTATATTTTTCTTAGCTGTTGAATTCTAAGCATTGTCGTGGCAATAATCTTTAAAATATCTAGATATTGTTATAAATATTCGACGTAATTAATTTTTTTTATCCTAGAAGAAAAAATATGATAATTCATATGTATATTGTAACAATTGAGGTGATTTTTCACAAAAACGGCGCTATATAAATCGTCCAAGTATTATTATTATTATTATTAATTCATTTTTATTATAATATATAAGAAGTATTTTTTGTCTATGTTTTTTTTAATATAAATCGTACACCCTCATAAAAAGCTATGATTTTGTTTATTTTTGCGTAAGATTTTTAGTGTTTCTGAATGGTTCATTTCTATTTAAAATATAATTTTATTCGTCTATACAATATCCATGTAAAGCCTGTATTGAGAGCAGGGTTGAGGTTGAGAGGTTTGTGTACGGTGATAAATAAGACATAAATACCTGGTCTATAGATGATAACCCTGCGTCCACCGGCATCCCTGAAAGGGCTGGCAAAACAATATCTAAAAGCAGTAACGGTATTTTATTAGTCCACCCCAAACATTGTAATTAGTCATGATACAATAATGTCATAATATTTAATCATGTTCATGTTACAAAAGTTTCTGTGGTGCATTTCGTATTGTTGTTTCGTTTTACACTGTTAAATATTATAGAAAATAAATAATACTCTTCCTGTGCATTGTAGAAATGTCGGGTTGTAAGTCTGTTGTGCTCTGTAAAAAACTTACCCAAAATATTGTTTTTAAACCCCTTTTTTTAAGTTTTAAAAAAATAATAATAACAGTTATTATTCTCTTTTAAAGGAGTTACTTTATATAAAAGTTCTTCTAGGTATTATTATTACGCGTAACAGCTGTTTCGCCTTCGGAAGACATTATAAAATTGTGAAGGAGCCACTTATAGACGATCTTTTTTTATTATCCAGGTAATTACTCTTATTGAAAATTAGATTTATTTAAATTTTTATTGGTAATTATGCTATAAACTGAATAATAATAGTAATTATACATTCTTTAATAAAAATGGAATTCTACAAATAAAACTTGAACAAAAAAAAAATTTGAAACCCCTTTACAGGATTAATAGTACCAGTTGTAGGCTAAAATCCTATTCAAACAATTGATATATTAAATAGTCAATCCACATAATTTGTTCTGTCATAAGAGGGTGCTCTGGTGAAAGGTTTTTCAAGTCTTCAATTTACTTAATATATTGTCCTGGTACTTTGTTTGTAGTCAAACTATGTCTTAAGGTTCCAAGAGAAAGGAATGCTTACCCCAGTTCGATGAGTTCGAGCATGGAGGGAATTTTATAGTCGAGTTGATTAAAAGCAATACCAAAGGATTGACGCAGGAGGAGGTATCTCTCGATGGCCTCTTCCACCATCGGCACACTGAACTTCTTCGCTCTCAAAAATCTCAGAAAGAAGCTGGAATCTGGTAGAATTCAAATAAGGCACATAACATTAGATAGTACTTAGATACTAAAGGCATACCACTGATAGAGCCATTGTAACATCTTCCCATTTTTCTTCATAAAGTAGGCATGACAGAAAGAGGGGCTACAACGGACATCTCAGTGGCACGGTTGAACATAATAATATTGACGTATTGGCAGATCGCTGATATATTCATTGTAACCTACGCCAATTTCTCATAAACAAACCGAAAGAAAGAAATGTTGCAAAATAGCTCTCAGCAGTAGAAAAAAAAATCCTTGAATTATCGTATTTTTAAAGGTTACTTTTTTCAATAGCAAGAAAAGTGAAACAAAAAAATTAGTTTTTTCAATAAATGTAAAATTACTTTGTGGTATCATTATTAGTAAAATTAATAAAATTCCTCATTAGGATACTGTGTAGGAGGATGAGGATGAGTGAAGCTTCGCTTCCGAAACATGTTGATATTTATATATTAAGCCGTGGTTTACACAAAATATTTCTTATTAATTTCATAATATAAAAAAGTGACCGTTTTTTAATAAGTTTGTGACTGACTTAAATGTTTGCTCTATCGATACAGTTTAGATGTACGACTTTGTTAGAAAATTAGGTACTTAAAGAGGAGTCTTAAAAATAATTTTGTTTCATCTATTTATTTACGATTGAAACGAATAGACCAGATAAAAAAGTAATATTTAGATATAATAAAGTGCATGTGTAGTTTTCCCAAGGAAATACATCAGTGGAAAACGTATGTTTGTATTTTGTACCCATCCTGATGGCGTGAATGCGCGGGTTCTGCACCGCCCAGCTGCGCAGGGAGCGCAATGCCGAGTCGCGCGAAGCCGCATTCTCGCGCAGCTCGTCCGCCGCGATCCTTTGCACCTCCTCGCTCAGCGCGCACGTGTACTCGTCCTCCTCGGTCAGGTAGCGCTTCTTGCCCGTGGTGGCCATCATTCAGTCTGAAAGAAATAATCACCTTTAGAAGGCTGGAGGCGTTAGGCAAACTAGGACAGTCGCAAATTGTGAAAACCGGCACGTTGTAAGTAAGTATTATAGCAGAAAAACAACCACAGTTCTTTCAAATATGAATGCACCATTTCGAGTACATAAAATACATTATTATTTATTTGTAAAAGCAAACAGCTTTTAATACAAATTTATATACAAAGGAAGTTTAACAAAAGGTAAGCCATCAATGTTTCTTGTGCTAACAGTGGCTAATACAGATGTTTTATTGAAAAAATAAACAAAATAAGAGGGAAAGGGGGAAAGGAAGAGGAAGATAGGATTGGGACAGGAGATGCTCGCGATAAATTTTATACTCGTACATCAATTTTTGGTCGTACTTATTACTTCGGTTCGATATTTTGAAAGGCTATTGAGAAGATTGTCGATATTGTGAAATTGTGCGTTATATTGCGTAAAAATACAGGAAATTGGAGAATTTATCCTAAGATTGGTCCTGCATACGGGCAAATAAAAAAAAATCGGTTTGTCTGGTTGGCCTTGGTGGTATGTGAATGTTTATAAAGTTAATTTTATCACATCCTATGTTTAATAACAATTGACCTGTGATGTTGGACACTTGTAACACGTAATTATGAACTGTATTGTATGTGCAGGAACTACCCGTTAACGTAAATGTATTTAATGAGGTGTGTGTCATTACTAAAAAAAGTTTCGTAAGTAGATTGTTATCATTGTATGATTATTATTCAAAAAAATATTTTAATACGGATGCAAGCAAAATCACCCCCCGTGTAGTCACACAGCACTGAACGCTGTACAATGCGAATGAAACTAAACTAGGAATTGAAAAAATATATTTTAATACGGATGCAAGCAAAATCACCCTCCGTGTAGTCACACAGCACTGAACGCTGTACAATGCGAATGAAACTAAACTAGGAATCACCCCCCGTGTAGTCACACAGCACTGAACGCTGTACAATGCGAATGAAACTAAACTAGGAATTGAAAAAAAATATTTTAATACGGATGCAAGCAAAATCACCCCCCGTGTAGTCACACAGCACTGAACGCTGTACAATGCGAATGAAACTAAACTAGGAATTGAAAAAAAAAAATTTCCACATTTTCCAAGCAGAATGTTAACCGGCATGTGGCTGAGAACTGGTCTACTCAAGGTATTTTGTCTAGTTCAAGGAGTTCATTATTTTTTAGTATTCTGTATGTCCTAATGAGGAAAGCTTCGGTTTCGAAACATGTCGATGTTTATAGATTAAAAAGTGGCGTTTACAAATTTATTTTTATTAATTTATTAATAATGATGCCACAAGTGAATACAAATCTTTTGAAGAAATTTTTGACACTTTATGATTTCTATGGTACTATACACAACAGAATGCTCTAATAAAATACGATTTTAAAAATATTCATATAACAGAAACATGAATCTGAATTACTTAGTAAATAGTTAACTAGTTATAAATCTTAGATGTGAGTTTGATGAATTATTTTGTAAAGTGCTCTTGAGGTGATTTTCTCACGAAAACGGCGCTATCGAAATAATCCATTTGTTTTTATTACTATACATACCATTTTTGTCAATAAATAAACCAAAATATTACAGAATTACTGATACTACTTTCTTCATAATAACTACTACAATAAATCATAAAAAAGCTAGTTTCTATATTTATGTAATAAACCCATAAGTGGCGAAATAATATCACTGCGAAGAAGTGACGAAACGACATTATAGGATAGTATCTCAACGGCTTGTCAGTTGTCAGACACTCGGGCAATTACCGTGGCAGCTAATGGCGGGTCTATTCACCTCGAGAGGAGGAGAGTGCAGAGTAGATCCAATCTATCTCGAAATGAGGAAAGAGGCTGACAGTGGCCTACTCCGGCCTTATGTAAGAGCCACTGACTGGCTGTATCTTGCACAAGATAAAGGCATTATTATTATAATATTAGAATTGTATGTATACAGGAAACTGATTTCGGTATTGTCGAGGATATTCACACTGTATTTGTTAATATTTTTTGAGAATTGTTTTGCAATCAAAATATATCATGCTGAATATAATTGAGGTGTAAATAGGTTATCATTTTTCTTAGCATATTCGGACATAACATTTTTTTAATGTGGTTTTAATTAAATTTCGTTTCCTGGAGGAAAATACTCGCAAAATACCGAAAAATGACCAATACAATGTTGTTAATATTTAAGGTTATATTACAATAACGAATGGAAGGTCTCGCTATAGTAATTTATTATTTAAGAGATTTTCGTATAGTAATAAATACAGTGGTGTGCGAATTAATTGGGACAAGAATTTTCTAAAATTAACTCTCCCGACCTTAATCCAATTGAAAGTTTATATAGCAAAAGAAAGGGAAAGCTGATTTTAGCATTTTTTAATCTTTGCTTTCACGGTGATAAAATGAAAAATATATGTTATTCATTAGTTTATCAATGAAAAAATTAAATAAGTGAAGAACTCAAAATTTTGAAAAGTAACTATTGTATTAATAAAGGTTAAAAATGTCCACATTAATTCGTACACCGCTTATACCAGCAGAACAGTAGTAGGCAACGGAAATGACACGTAAAAACAAGGTTTAAAAAATCGCAATATTTTTATAACATAGAGGAACATTTGTTGACATACTAAAGCAAGTTGGCAAATACAGCAAAGCAATAGATTATACATTGTTATCGCATAAAGAAGCGCATGTTAACACGTCACATACGAGTTTTTTTTACGCATACACATTTTATCAAAGTAAAGGTGGCACGGAACAAAGCGTGGCCTAGAAACGGAACATGCTGTTTGGCAGCTGAGTCTTCCACATAATACGCCATAATGGAAGAGAAAGTGGTACGCACGGAGCTCGGCAAAGATCAGTTCGGCGTTTACCAGAATGGCCATTGCTTGCAACACTCGCCCGGGCATTATGTCATGTGGCCCAAAGAGGGTTACGCAACTCGCCGCGAAGCTTTAGGAACTTTAACTCACCTAAGTGGCACAGGCTGTGTAGCGAGGTGAACGAACCGCCCCGCTGCAGATCTGTTATGTCAGAAAATAAGATTATATAACAACTTCGGATACGGTGACCTCCTTTCGGCGTGGAGTAATCATTCACTAGAAGTAGGCCGCGATCAAATTGGATCGATGCATAATTTATACAAATTTATAACTTTTCACCCGTAAATTAATTATCACACCGAGCAAAAATTTCGCGTTGAATTTCCTCCTACATAATCAACGTTTATCTCGATCATAGTTGACTCAATGGAAACAACATGAATCATTTGGATTTCGTAGGCGATGAGTGGGAAATAATTTTACTGTTATATGAATGTTCTCCATCAAAATAGAAGACAGTAGAACCACTAAGGGACAGTATTTCTGATGCTTTTTAAGCACGGTTTGAGATATGTATACGTTCGTCAAGTTGCTATTGGATAGGTTTAGAGTAGACTGAATTACCAGCCCTAAGCAGTTTTTGACAAGCGTAGTAATTATCAGTTTGCAAGTGACAAACAACACTGTTAAGCGAAAACAGAAGGTGAACAAGTAACTAATTTAAAAAATTTATTTATTATAATAATATAGGCAATATTTTATTATATACAATGATATATAAATTATTAACGTATAATAATGTTTCCTGAATACCTACCTCACTAGCGTTTACATATTTATGATGTAGTAATATTGTAAAATGATTATGTTTAATAAAAATATTATAAAAAATACAAAAAATGCGAATAATACCTGATTATATTTTATGTTAATATTGTTATGTTATGTTTGATCTGGTGTAATTAAGATACGAAAAAATTCTGTTCCTTTTGTTTTTATCCAGATCGAGATATTACTTTTTATTAAATGTGTTTGTTCCTAAGATATAGTTATGTGATTATATAGCTTAATTGCGTAGTATTTAAAATGTCTTTGTCCGTGGCGGGATATTTAAATGGGATATTAAGGGTTTAGTTTGTTGAAGATCTTGATACAATTGACAGGGATCGTAGGGGAAAGTGAATATTAGATTTGGAAAGGTGAAGAATTACAGATTTAGCATAAAGTTGTCTAATCATTGTCATAACGTCTAAAAGCTTAAAAATTTCTGCCGAGTCTGTAAGGTATTGTAAGAACTAGAAGAATAATTTTAATTCTTGTTTTTTTTTTCTTTTACTAGTGGTTCTATGCAAATATTAGTTGCACTTCCCCAAAACAGTAGTCCATATACGAGTATATACAGTGGCCTGCATTGCTCCTTGACCAAGGGTGAGTAACTTTTCAGGTGATGATTATTATTATTCATCATGCCATATTGTGTGAAGGATGAGGTGCTCAAGGCAGATTGCAACTAAATGTTAGACATTGGCCTAAATTTCTTTCGGCAGAGCAATCATGACATAAAATTAAAAAAAAAAAACTTTTTTTTTAAATGTTGTGAAGAAGAAAGGTAGGCACAGATTTTCAGCCTTTATGGGCTGCGCGCCACTGATATATACTAAATAGGCACAGTTTTTCAGCCTTTATGGGCTGCGCGCCACTGATATATACTAAATAGCCACAGTTTTTCAGCCTTTATGGGCTGCGCGCCACTGATATATACTAAATAGGCACAGTTTTTAACCAATTATGCCAGTTAGGGCATTCATTTGCACACGGTTGACATTTGTCACATGAGAACGGGTCGCTTCTACGACTCGTTCTTGTATTCAACAGATCAGCTATGGAATGATCTGCCGGCCTCTGTGTTTCCTCCACCCCATAACATGGGTCTCTTCAAGACCCAGGTTCACTTCTTACTATCCTCTAAAAGACCCTCCACACATCATCCCCAAAGATGATGTAGACCCTGAGGGAAATTATTTCATTCAGGGTCTCCCGTGTGGAGTTACTGTAAAAAAAAAGTCATATGGTAAACAAGAGATGTGGTTCAATGCCTGACGCTTGCCTAAAAAGAAAACATTACGCAGGAAAATTTGTAATACGTGAAGCAACTAAGCTGTATTTTCAAGTAGGCAGAACATAAACATCAGTCGGTTGTGATAAGGTAAACAATTTGTGCTCATGTATGCACGTACAATTTACTTGCTCAATTCAAATATTCACTTGAAAAATGATTAAGAAATATCATGAAACAGCTTGCAAAAACTTTCTAAGATATTTTTAATAATACGGAAGCATTTTACAATTACGTGGACATTATTGATTGCACCGTGCACCGGCAGTTTATAATAATTCACAGGGAACGAAATGCAATTGCATAAGTTCCTCCTGCGAGCTGTGGCTGACACGTCTTCCCCGAGCAATTAGCAAAGTGTCAATAACAGTACTTACGAAACGACAAAATGTCTCTCATTACGAATAACATTTAGTGAATCTCATAGATTATGAACCGATGAGTGGTGTAATTAAAAACTTCATAACGAATATGATAAACGTTTTTCAAATGGAAAATTCTTGGTGACAAAGCTTTTTAACGCGACAATTATACGAACCATAAATGTTACGGCTCTTTTTTCTGCGATAATCTTTTAATATGCAGATTAGCACGGCGTGCTCCGATAACTCCATCAAAGGTGATTTTGAGATAATGAGACCCGAAGATTTTCACGCAAATGTTCAGGGCACGACAACATAATATATATGAATTGTTTTTTTGTGTTTAATTCGTAGAACTCCCATTATTATTATTTTTTTTAAATTTAATGTAAATCAAATTTAATTGTATTATTATTAAGTTCTGCGAGTATTTTAGTTTTAATTATTATGACAGCTGTTTCGGCATTCAAGTAAAAGCAGTTTGAAATTGGCCTTGAAGTAGTCCAACTCCAAAAATGCGATTTATTTATTATTGCTGGAATCTTGTTTCAAACCTCTAAAACTGTCTCTGTAACCATTTTAGCATATATATTTGCACATAGATGGTATGACATTGAGTTGATTTTTGAGATAGTGAGACCCAAAGATTTTTTCATACAAATGTTCATAGCACAACAATATGATGTTTTTATTTATTTAATGTAAATCAAATTAAACAATATTATTATTAAATTCTGGAAGTATTTTAGATAATATTATTATGACAGCTGCTTCGGCGTTCAAGGAAAGTCAGTTTGAACGCCGAAACAGCTGTCACGGTATTAAATACTAAAGCACTTGCAGAACATAATGATAACATTATTAAGTTTGATTTACATTAAATAAAAATAATTTTAAAAAATCATATATTGTTGTGCTATGCATATTTGTATGAAAAAAATTCTTTAGGTCTCATTATCTGAAAAATCAACTCAATATTATAATACCATCTATGTGCAAATAGATATGCTGAAATGGTTATAGAGATTTATAGGTTTTAAACTAGATTTAACCAATAATAAATAAAGCGCATTTTTGGAGTTGGACTACTTTAGAATTGGCGGCCCATATAATACATCATTATTATTACCTCATAACTCTATAAGCTCCTAACTTATAGCACAGATTCAACTTTATCAATGAATGCGGCGACGAAATCGGGATGCCTGCAATATACTACTACATAGTACCGGTTGGGACAAAAAAGATCACGCTGTTGGTTTATTTTTGTTTCGTGAGAGAAAGCCTTAACAAAAAGTGAGTCAAGTGCAATCTCAGAAACCTATATACATAGGTAACTAAATACTTTTAATATTTTAGCTTTGCTATATTAACATGCTTTTGGGTTTAAATCCGGAATTTCTGTCTTCGAGTAAACTCATTAAGGCGATGCAAAGCGAAGTAATGCAAATTCATGTGTTTTTGGTATGAATTTGAATTCGATCGCCTAGAAATATTGTAGATACTTTAATTAAATACTTTGAGTAGAACACATCTTGGCGAGTCCTTTTAAAAGCCTATTAAAAAAAAAACAAAAAGTATCACCATTTTTAAAAATAATTTTTTTTTTGCATATCAAATTTAATAATGTTATTATTAAGTTCTGCAAGTATTTGTATTTTATTATTGTAACAGCTGTTTCGGCGTTCAAGGCCATTTATAACTCAGAGTTTGATTACATTAAAATAAAAAAATGGAGTTCTACGAATTCAACAAACAAAATTAATAAAAAAATATCACACTTAAAAAAAAGCTTTGATGTGTAAAATCACCTGCTTACGAAGCCATTTTCGGAATTGTTTATATTGTGTAGTGTGGCTAATTAAACTCTTTAGAATATGACCCAGAGACACATGAATATTTAATGACTGAGCATGGATTTTGGTAACTTTTTTTTTTGCATAAATTGAAACGTGCGCACGGTGTTAAGCGGCAATTTAACCTTATCGCTACCTGCGTGATTTCGTTTGAATTTCAGGAATTGGATCCCCTTGACGATCCCCTGATGGTTTATTTAAAATGATAAATATAATCCCCATTTTCGCAAACTGTCGAAAATTTAATTAAAACTGAATTATATATATGTATGCGGACATGGATTATAATGACATTAACTTTCCGAATAAATATAGCGGATTAGTAATGTTATTTAAAGTTGCACGCCACTTTGTTGATAGCCCTGATCTTCTCGAACGCCTACTATTTCATATCGCAAATCGCAACAGCAGACACCCATTTATTTTTTTATATCCCTCATTGTAAACCAATTCTAAACAAAACTCTTTTATCAACGGATCTACATACTCACTCAACTTAAATTATTATTACCACATTAATATTTTTTCCTCAACTATACGTGATATTACATTAAAATCCATTATACGATCGCTCCCAAACCAGATAACTTAAACCACTTTTACATCTACTCTAGTCCTTTGTACCTTTATCCCACTCCTATGTTCCCCTCTACCTTAGCTTAAACTGTATATTGTCACACGTTACTCCATGTATTTATCATCAGCAGTGGAAAATTTATAATTGGCATAGTTTATTGTTTTTATTGTTATATTCGTGTAAACTATGGATTTGCCGTTAATTTTCACATAAAAAAAATATTATGTCAACATGCTGTAATCGTACTTATTTTCCTGTTTGCATTACGTTTAATTTCCATGTTATAGGTATTTCTATGCGACAACGCTGATAAAATCAACAAAAATCCCCAGTTTTCCGCGATAGCCGAGTGAAAGTAAAAAAAATGCATTCTGTTGTCAAGTCATAAAAGTGTAACAATACTGGCAATGATCGCGTCATTTAATAATTGATTCACGAATATTTTACAGTTCGAAATCATTGTATGAAATTTAATATAATTTTTTCCACATTAAGCATTATTAATAAATAAAAAATGGCAAATATTTAATTCACATACGACTTCTGAAGTTTGTACGGGGGAGTTTAGAGTGCATATAAAACTGAAAACAGTTTCCGATACTCAAATAACTACGCAATTCAAAAATGTTAACAATTATTAATGAGGCGCGTAGTGTTTTGCTGATTAGTACTAGTCACTTTGGGAATTGAATAAAGTAACGTCTATATTATTTATTATACGATAGTAGGCGTCGTGTTCAGTTAGCATTAAATTAATTCTGTCGACTCCCACGCTCAATCGGAGCTAACCTACTCGCACATTTCCTTTCAGCGGAGTTGACAGGTTTTAGTGCTTACATGCTTCACTCCTGATAATGTACTGAGATAATAAATTTTCAATATAAGTTTTTTTATGCAGTTTTTTGTCATATTCGGCCCGATTGTGTTATTCAATCGCTATTTTAAATTTTATATCTTTTAAAGAATAATAGAAAAAACATATTATACATTGTTAATAATACAATAATCTTTACGTTAGTAAAATAGATTAATTAAAAAATAATTAATAAAACACACAATTGAGGCTAATAGGCACCATTTTTTAAACGTAATCATATTGTAAGGATGATCCCATCATTTAGTTCAATTCATTTAATGTTTTCATTATTACGTTTTATTTTTTAATTTTCTTTTTGTATTCCTATATTAATTTTAATTTTTCTAAGTAATAACATATAAAGATGTATGTATATATCACGTAATATGATAGGTTGGGTTTCGCACCGTTCACCCAGTCCTGCTGGCATATTTTTGCAAAACAAAGGCGCAAAACAAGTAATGTTATGAATAAGTTTTTTTAGCATTCACCCGCTGGTGAATATTATCTTATTTATGACATTTTTTAAAAATAAAAATTTAAAAAAAAAACAGTTAAGCAATACCTTTTAAAATAACAAAAGCACGACTTCAAACACTGAACTTGGGCTTTTGCTTTGAGGGGAGATGCACGCGGGTGCTCAGCTCAATTTTTCCGGCACTGTCAGAAAACCGTACAACTGTGATAATAAATCCACGTGGTTTGCTATCAAAAGTAAACTGCCGCTGCGAGTGAACCGGACAATCAACTGTGGCGTGGTACATTTTGACAGCGGTATAAGTAAGTTAGCCGGCGAGTCCCCACCCGCGGTTGGGACACCCGAGGAAACGCAGCCATACATCGCGCCAGCACCGGCTCAGCGGCAGGGAGTGCGCAATCACCAGGAAATGTGGGGAACCCAGCCCGGCCAGCCAGCCAGCCAGTCAGCCAACCGGCCCAGCTAATTGCCAAACCTGCCGTTGTATAACAGCTTTTTGGTGCTGCTCTCGACACGCATTGTTGGTAGGCCCTAACATGATCACCTTTTTGTGCTTTAAACCTTTCTCGCAATCACCTGTCAAGTGCTCTTCCCTTTCGGCAACTACTTTGTATGGCACATTTCCACGTGTTGCTCAAGCTTGCGATTAAAACAATATTGCATTAGCGGAATTTCACGTGCGTTAAAACAATATTCTATGTATTTAGTACTAGCTGATCTTACTCGGGATTATTTATTTTATTGGAATAAAGTTATGAAGTTGTGAATTCTTGCTTGTCGTTTAGGTGCCATAATTGATTTGACAACGATCTACTATCTCTAAATAAAAAATAAAAAAATCATTCATTTGTAAATTTTATTTCGTTTCATTTTTTTTTTCTAAATATATTTGAATAATATAAATTTTAAGCAGGTACTTACTTGTGTTTTCAATTTTGAAAATATTATGCCCAAACAAACCTTCTTCTTCTGAATATGTAATCTGTGGTTAACCAGAGTGGTATCTAACTTACATAAACTTACTTAAATAAAACATGTCGGGTTCAATGTTTTTCATATTAATTTTAAAAGGTTATAGCAACAGATTTACATATTGGATTTCATTCAAACTACTCTCCAAACCTTTCCGGCACTAATAAGAATAAAATCTGCTATTTTAAGCGAAAGTGGTTGAGTAATTTTTGAGAAAATCAAGGACAGATAGACAAACATTCATTTTTATATATTGAGATTTATGTTGAGTTTATTTGGATTATTAAATGGAATTGTTAAACCTGTTAATGAAACCCTGAAATAATCGATTCTGAAATTGCAGTGTTTGCCTTTCAAATGCGTCTATTAGTATCAGAGGGGGTGGTTTTTTTTTAATGTATTTCCTATTTCCTTTGGTCATTTAAAACTTGCAAATTTTTGCTTCCTTATTGATGTCCCAATTCCGATGATTAAATACAATGTTGCTCTTGGAAATATTTCTCTTCCAGCCTCTCTAGGTCGGCCAATAAGTTGTCATTGGAGTACTGTCTTGGCTGGGAATGGTTGATAGGCCAAGAAATGTATTTCTTGGTTACTCCTATGCCTCCAATACACTGTTCCAAACCGTTACTTTATGAGTTTTTAATTATACAATAAGTTCATCATTTATAAAACAGGACACTATTGGGGTCAGCCGAATCATTTATATTACTTGAACAAGGCAAATAATCATCTCAAGAAACAAATTTCATTTTACAATCATAATAAAAAAACAGAGATATAATTCACTATACGAGTATGTCCTAATCGACAAAGCATTTGAGAAGGTAGAAAATTTTTTTTAGAGAAAATGATGACCCACTTATTTGTCATTAGTATACCATTTGGCAATCTTAAACTAGACCAACGTAAAAATCGTATTATTACCCACGTCATAGCGTAATTAAGATTTGACTTAAAATAGCGTTCATCGGAAACATGCGCCCACAATCATGCTAAAGCCCTTTGGGTACTTGAATGTAAAAGTTTGGATTAACCATTGAACAGAAACTCCCCGGAAGTGCCGTTTACACCAATTTTAAATAAAACTGATGTCGCCAATTTGTAGACGACCTTTCGACTCCTAGGCCCCAGACAAGCCAATTAAATGCTATCTGTTCAAGAAAGAATGTAGACAATTGAAATGCCTAACCAATTTCATCAAGTAAGGTAAAATTGTAAAATTTACCATACTTCGGGCACACAGACACTCCCACAACGCACTTCTATCGATTTTTTCTCAAAGGTAAGAACAACCGATATGTTTCTGATCGTATTTTGGATATAGAGTTAAAAATAGTTGTAATATTTAAATCCAGACAATAAAGTTCTGTTAAATTTTTTTCTTGACGGCAGAGCTAAGTTTTCGAGAGATTTTTCTTACTGCTCCAGACATCTTATAAACTGATTTTCTGCGTTTTGGTTAAGATTTTTAATTAATGAATTAAAAATGACTTTGTAATCACCACTTTATTAATATATACATATCAACATGTTTGGAAAGCGAATCTTTCCTCATCAGGAATACAAAGCATACTTAAAAATAATAATGTCAAGTATAGATAAATGATAAACATACCAATACCAAATTTATATTGGAAATTAAAAAATAAATTATTTTTATTATTAACATTAACATGAAAATATATTCAGGATATAGCTATTTAAAGAAATGGTTATTAATTATATTTTTGACTATTAAAACTTTTTCTGATTACTAAAATTTCAAATTTGTCTAATTTTAAACCGGTTGTATTTGCATGTAAAATTTTTAAACCTTTATTTATATTAAAAGAATGACGGTTTCCAAAATATGGTTGGCAAAATCAGAATAATAATTATTATTCAAACGCCTTATGCGTTCTTTAACTCTAATACTAAAATTTCTTGAAGTCTTTCCTATGTACCATATAAAAAGTTGCAATCGTTACAAATTAATTTATATACCCCCAATTTATAAAAAAAATAAATTTGATTATATAGTAATTTTTAATTAATTTATTAATAATGATGCCGCAAAGTCAATACCAATATTTTGAAGAAAATATAAGATTTTTAATTATTCAAACCTCTATTGCGTGGCTCCACGCGGGTAGGCAGATAAAATCCATCATGACGTAAAGAGTTAGCTGTTCCGCATCCATGCCTCCTCTAACACCCGAAACAATGATTTCAACCACCAGAATATCATTACTAATATGTCTGAATCAGTTGCAACAATAATTGGCATTATGCAGGCATTGTGTCATCGGGAAATAATTGAAGATCTCGCCATTTATTCTACTACCTCTTCCGATTCGTTTTTACCAACGATTAAATGAACCAAGTTTCCGGTAAACGCTTGGTGTCGTGCTCACCAAGGCGAAAAGTGATAACTTATTCGGAAACGACGCTAGTTGTTTTGCCGGCTAACTGAGTTTTTTTTTTCTTTCTTTACCGATTGTTGTTATTTAGGTACAGTCTTAAAAAACCTTTATGTCAGCACGTGTTGGGCACTTGAACGTAGAATTTCGGATCAGGAAATGAGAAATTTCCTAGTCAACAAATGGCACAAAAAGTTACGAATAATTTTCTACGAGTTTGGTAGAAATTTTATTAGTTTTCATACTTAATGCTCCGTGACAAATGGGTCTTAATATATGTATAGGTTGATGCAAGGATACGAAAGAAAGGTTTTGAAAATTTGATGTAATTCAAGTGTGTGAGAGAGAGCAAGTGAACGAATTTACATATTTGGGAAGTTTGTTAATAGCAGGGGCATGGATTGCTCTATGACCAAAGGACTGTGTATAGTTTTTTTTTGACGGAGTTTTCTATTCAAGCTGTCACATTTTTTAAACTTAGTTCAAAATATTTTTAATCATTGAAGATATTAACAACTCCCAAAATAAAACACGAAACCGACAAAACAGATAAAATAAAAATATATTGGTAACAACTAGGACTCCAACCCAGGCTTCATGATTTATCCGGACCTTGGGCTGTAATTCACTAAGCTACAACTACCACAATCCGTCCTGTCATTTTTATCGGTATTATACTACATGTTCGATTTCTAGTTACTGTTAATATCATCTTCAATTAAATCCCACATATTTTTGGCTACTACCTTTTTATCATGACTACAAGATTCTACCCGAATTTATCAGTAATATTTAGATAGTGTCTCGGATAAACATATTCAATTTTTATTTAAATGGAACATCTGTTGACTTTTTCTAGAAGGCTGGGATTAATATTCAATTTTGGAATACCATATTGTACTAAATATTTTTCTTTTCTGTGTCGTTTCGGTTTCATGTTTCATTTTGAGAGTTGTTAATATTGTCTTCAATGATTAAAAATATATTACATTGAGGTTTATAAGCTTTAACAGGTTATTCAAAAATTTAATTTAGATCAAAATATATTTATTTATATCTCAATATATAAGTAACTGAAACCCCACGGTGTTATTAGGTGGTAGTGGGAGTAGTGGGAAAACATAATCAATTTAAAAAAAAATATTAAAAGGAATTGGTACTTAATAAACAAAAAAATCGTTAATTCATTATTTTTCTCCGCGGATAGGCAGGACAAAAAACATTTTTCACGTTAGTCTTTAACCTAGTGGTAGCGTTGGAAACTTAAAAAAAAAAAAAACAATTTATGAGAAGCCTAAAACCATTATTGGAGGGATAGTATTATGTATCTAATTTCAAAACAAAATAGATTGAATGCCGTGGAAACTAATGACAACGAATTTAAAGATTCAGCATGGGAGAGCCAAGACAGAGGTGTGTGGCACTCCACCATCTCTGCCAGCCCCTGACTGAAAATGGCGTGGTAGATATTTAGCCAGTAAGATGGTAAAGTTATTATAAACATCATTGTAACGCTACGCGCTCACAGATGGCGTTAATTCAAATATTTTAGAAAAAATCACTTTTTGCAAATAATGCTTTTAAAAATTGTGATGAATTGTTTGTTGGCGAGTGTAGATGCGGAATATGAGAAAGATAATATAACGTTATTAAAATTACTATTTCATTACAAATATTTGGTCACAAATAATTGAATCAGAAAGGATAAGTTAAAGTCATCGCGGGTGAAAAGGGAAAAATAAATTGGACATTATAAATTAATAATGACACACCATTTAACTTTAACATTAATAAAATAATGACTTTCTTTGTAATGTTTATTAATTGACGATACTGTTAACAAATCTCAAATGAAATAGAAAAGACAAAGGTAGTAAAAAGGTAACAAAAGGACACGAACTGTTTCATAATCAAATTGAGATTTGAAAATACTTTCTTTAATGATTAAATATTACAACGAGGTTTACGAGCTTCAACAAGTTATTCCATTACAATTGAATAATGACTCTCACACTCGAATCTTTGTTGGTTTTGTAAATAACGACTGCTTTTTCTATGGATATCATATCTCATGCTTTCAAAGCTTCCGTAATCGTCCCGATGCAAGTCAACTCGGTTACGAGAGTGGACAATTCTTCAATTTTCTTTATCTGGAAGATAGATCGCCACACATATCTTTTTCGGCACACTACTACTCTCTTTATTACACAATTAATAAATATGTTGAAAACTTGGCTAGATGAAAGAAGCTATTTGTATTAGATAATAAGGAAATATTATTTTACGTATGATTTATTGCTGTCGTTTATGTTTTTATTTTATTTATTTATTTAATATAATTTTTAATATTTTTGAATAAGATTCTTGAGAAAAATTTATGTTTTACGTTTGTTAGATATATTTATTTTGCAAACTTATTTGTAAATTCAGATTTTTGAATAACAGGGTCCAGTTAGACAAACTACTACAAAAAGTGTCACACTATCGGACTTTTTCATTGTATTTTTATCTTTTATAAAAGGTAAGTAAATAAATAAATTTAAAAAATCGCATTAACAGATATATACACATCTTTCTGTTATTCTGACTGGTATCTATGTGACCAATCCTAAGCATATTTAATATTAAGATATTAGAACAACAATATTCATTTACTGCTTAATAATGAATAACTATAATTTTCATTAATTTAAACTATAATTAAGATTATATTGGAATTATACTCGTATTATATTGGATTTATATTCGAACATTATTTACTCTCCATTACACAATTAACCCAAACAAGATTAACAAATAATTTCTTCAACAGATTTGTTACATCATTATTAATAAATTAATAAGAATTACTTTGTTTACACCAATTTTTTTTAATATATAAATATCAACATGTTTCGAAAGCGAAGAAAATTATGACAGGTTAGACACACGATAAACATTGATAATAATAATGTAATAATAGACAAATTACAAACATAAGCAAAAATGAACAATAAGTGACGAAAGTAGGTGAGTAATTAATTAAAAATGTAATAAAAATACTTAAAAAAAGAATTATCATAAAATATTAAATAATAAATTTATATTAGAAATTTAAAAAATAAGTTATTTTTATTATTAATATTAATAAAATCAAGGCGTAAAAAGGAATATAATAATAGTTATTGTTATTAAAATTTAGATTATTAATATTTTAAATATAGTTATTAATGTGAAAATAATAGATAGCTGTATAAAAAGTATACATTTTTTCATTTTATTTTGAATAATATTTAATTGACTGTATAATTCTAATATAATTACAAATTTACCTAATTGCAAACCGGACGAATACGTACGTAAATCTTTTAAACCTTTATTTATGTCAAATGAATGATTTATTTCCAAAATATAGTTGGAAAATCCAGAATAATAATTATTATTGACCTAATAATTCTAATATAATTACAAATTTACCTAATTGCAAGCCGGACGAATTCGTACGTAAATCTTTTAAACCTTTATTTATGTCAAATGAATGATTTATTTCCAAAATATAGTTGGAAAATCCAGAATAATAATTATTATTGACGTAATAATTACATGCACAAATAATAATTCGTTATTAAAACTTATACTGTATTAAAAGAAATGTATTGAATGATAAGAAATTATTTTACTTTAACACTATTTAAAATAAAATTTAAAAAAATGGAAAAAATAAGTTCGCATGAGTAATCAAAGAGATCAACACGTCAAGCATAAATGAATAACATCATTATGCACGATACCAGTCATGTGGTATATGATACAATGTGGTCTGCTTTTAACTGTAACTAACCGATTAGGTACGTGAAAATACTAGTGTATTATAAAAAACCTGATTTATGAATTTGAATGAATAGTTAGTTCTATTATCACGAAGTGAGTTTACTGTGAGTTTACTAAAACTGTTTTTTGTGTTGTTTTGTTTTGTTTTGTTCTTGTTTTGTTTTTTTGTTTTTGTTTTTAATTTATTTAAAAATTTACTTTTAAAATTTGTTTTTAAAATTTATTTTTAAAATTTATTTTTCAAATTTATTTTTCAAATTTATTTTTCAAATTTATATTTCAAATTTATTTTTCAAATTTTTTTTTTAATTAAAAAAAAAAATATATATATTTTTAAAAAAATTAAATTTTTTTTTTTTTAATTTATTTCTTAAATTCGTTTTTTTTTTGAATAAATATTTTTAAATTTACAAAAAAATGCGTATATCTTTTTTATTATTAATTTTTATAAAACATAATAAAGAAATGATGTCTGCCTCACTGGGAAAATATCTGTGTCGAGAATTAAAATTTTATTAAATTTAAATTTTAAAATCATTGAAAATAAATACAATTTATTCCTATTTATATTAATACAATTATCTTTTCAGCAATGCTTGTGTAGAGCAGCGGAGTTGTTAATTGTTATTAGAATTAAAACATTAGTTTGGGTATTTTCATCAAGAACCGAAGTCTACCGCTGATAAAAAGGCTGTGTTGATCTTTGTGAGCACTATAACAATATTTAGGCTAAACAAAACGTAATACGTGATCACAGATGGCCTAAATTTAAATATTTTAGAAAAAAAAACAAATTTAGCACGTTATGCTTTTAAATATTGAATTGTTGTTGGCGGGTATACAAACGAATTATGAAATGTAATAAATTGTTACTGTAGATTTATAGCCCGAGTCCGTCAAGAAACTTATAAAAATACACGTATTTTTGTAAATGTAACATATACAGTATTTTTATATGTTTCTTGAAGGACGTTAAACTTACAATTACAAAGGTAGCAATTCATTCAATTTCATATTTCGCATATACACGCGCCAATAAACAATTCATCTCAATACTTTAAACATTAAGTGCTAGAAGTGTTTTTTTTCCTAAAATATTTTACTATCAGTGAGTGCGTGTTACATTTCGTTTAACCTTAAGAAAGTCGCTTAAAATCACGCGAACGGAGAGAGGATTGCCAGGAGAAAATATTATGCAAAAGTGAACAGACGAAGAAGCCAAATGGCAAGATCGATGGAATGTGATGTTTGAATCGGGTCATATCAAGAGCCGGTAAAAAAATACTGAATATGTGTGAATGCAAATGAAGCAATGAATGTGTGTCCAGACATTGTTGCGTGGCGGTATATCCTCTTTGGTAGTGAACGTGGGGATCGTAGATATTATTGTCACGTGCATCACAGATTTAAAAGAACAATTTTTTTAATAGTCAGCTCCAAAAAATATATCCTTTGCAGGTTGCTAACTCAATAAATAATACGAATGATTTTTTTTATTAATTCTATACTGGCATTTAGGAAAATGTACAAGGTTGCAAAATACAATAATCCTCAAAACGTATTTATTTAATTTATATATGAAATAATAATTTTTCAGACAACTTGGGATATATTTCGAAGAATGCATGTATCTTTTGAAACTGTATACATTTTTTGAAACTAGCCGCATAAAATTTACAGAAAAATCATTTGTAGTATTGCTTAAGGTTGCAACATGAAAAATGATTTTAGGGTCATTTTTGAATGCTGACTCTAATTATGACATACAAAGCATTCTCTTTTCCATAACCTTTCTTGCCATCTGATTTTTGCCATTTGATTATCTAATACGTATGGTGTCTTTGGGTAGTTAATAAGACACATATAATACAAAGGTCATCAAATGGTTTATGGTTGGATTTCCTAAATATTATTTTTTTATTTAACTTAAAATAGAACGCATGTGTTTTCTTATATAAACATAATTTCTACACACAAACATGTTTACAATTTAAGTCACAATATACAATTAAGAATGACAAATCAAACTTAAAAAATTACGTCCTCAAAAATTACACTTACATACATATTTCGTCACTTCCTTCTTAAATTTCAAAACATTTTCCTCTTCTTTTATATTGGCCATTATTCTCTAAGGATTTATTTATTTATTTCACCAAAAAATCACTTTGAAGATTTCCAACTTAAGCAATACCACAGATGATTTTTTAATGTATATTCTGTAAGGGTAGTTAGGAAATATTATGGTTTCAAAAGACAAAAATCCTCGTACTTTAATCTTTAAATTCTATAAAATGTATCACAAAATAGTTTGAAAGCCAGTGAAAGGAATTTTGAACGTTTTACCTAAAATTCCAGTATCTATTTAACATAGAATTTAACAGATTACAGTTTGAGAACTATTGTTCTTTGAAACCTTATACAGTTTCCTAATTATCCGTATAGGATTTACGGATAAATCATTAGTAGTATTTCTTGAGTTAGCAACCTGCAAAGGGTGGACTTTTGGGTGCTGACCGTTAATAATTGTTGGTTAATAACCACGAATTAGTCGATAAAAAACTGATATCCTCTACTATATTATCAGGACAAGTTATACCCTGCACACTGCAGCCCGGAACTGAATTTTAAATCTTTGTCTACTGACAGGTTGACACCAAATCTGTATCTATCTAGGATGGCTCCCTCACGGATCGGTATGAAATCAACAATACCTGCGTGCAGCAACAGTGCGGGTAATGTTTCGAGATGTCGCTCTTCATGGACTCGCACACGGGTCTGCAGATGTAGGTTTTGTAGCCAGTAAACTGTCGGTATTGTAGGTTTCTGTTTACCGTCCCGCATTCAGTATGTCGTCGAGTCAAGTTATGACGAGGCTGTGGAATTTAACATTTATTCACTAATAAATTCGTTAAGGCGATGCTATGAGAAGTAATTAAAACATTTGGTGGCCTAGAAATACTATAGATGATTTAATTAAATACTGCAAGAATATTTTTGGTGAGCCTTTTTAATAAATCTAGAAAAAAATAAAGTAATAGGCCTAAAAAAAAAGTCTAAAATCTCCTACTAAGGAACTCTTTCCAATATTCATATTGTTCACTGTGGCAAATTAAGTTTTTTAGAATATTATGTCTGAACTTTACAAAGTGAAATAAAACAAGCATCTGGTGATTTTTTTTTATTTTTACGTAAATCGAAACATGCTATTCGCTTCGATAGATTCCCTTCAAATCTTTTTAGCTGAAATAAGTAATAAAAATAAAAAATATATATTTTCATTTCCATTGTGATCTCGGGGGTGTCGCGATATATAATTTATACTAGAAATTAAAAAAAAAAAGAAATTACTTCTGTCATTAATATTAACATGATAATAAACTCGAGGGATAGGTATTTAATTATTTATGTTTATTTTTATTATTAATTATATTTAATTCGATATTAATGCTTTTTCTGATTTCTAAAATTTCAAATTTGTCTAATTGTAAACCGCTTATATTTGTATGTAATTAAACCTTTATTTATATCTAAATAATGATTGGTTTCTAAAATATGATTGGCAAATTCAGAATAAATAGATATTTGTGTATATTAATAAAGTAGTGAATGCAAAGTAATTTTTAATTAATTTATTAATAATGACGCCACAAAGTGAATACCAATCATTCGAAGAAATTATAATAAATTAAAGTACCTACTTACTTTGTAGAAACCAAGGTCACCGACCAGGCTCCCTTTTACCCAATCTTCATTACGGAGGAGCACTATTAAATAACATAAATATAATATCTGTAATATTTTGTTAGTGGATACTGCCTATTAGTACTACTTACCAGTTGTGCTTTCCAGTCAGTAGTGCAACTGTAGTAAGTGGTAGTTTTTACTAGTACTGTCCCGGTGAAGCTTGTGTATGACTATAAGTGAAACCGGAATGCGTCAAATATAGCAATATTTATGTTTTTTTAATTTTTTTTTATTGTATAATATTAATTATATACAGTGGGAACTTATACCCGCTAAGCCACTGCAAGTAGCTTGTCAGCAGGAGTTTATTTCAACAATATAATATAATACAACAATAAATTACAATCATCATACAAATGTAGGGCAAAATTATTATATTTAGGCGCATGCATCTTGTGATGTACATAAGTTGAAAAAAAAATTAAAGAGAAAAAATAATGGTAAAAGCATTACAGTTTGTTATTGAGATACTAGAGTCCAATTTTATAACACCGATTTAAATAATATTATAAAAATGTCAATATCATAAAAAATATCAAAATTATAAAAGTACCAATATTATAAAAGTATCAATATTATAAAAATATCAATATTATAAAAACATCAATACTTTTAGAAATATCAACATTAGAAATATCAACATTATAAAAACATTAATATTACAAAAATATAACTATTACGTAAATATCAGAAATATCAAAGCATCTGTAAGTATTAAATAAATTAAGAAATAAAAAATTTAAAAAAATATACATATATACATAAAACAGCAGTACAGGTTGGTTACAATGAGGATAGACTTAAATATAATAGTAACACCGTAACAGTAAATACACCAGATATCTAGGAGCTATACAACCAAGGAGACCGTCATATTTATTACCATCAATACACAAGGTTACTTTCCAAAAGCCAACACTTTAACATCAGTGAGAATTTCATCATAGGACAATTGTTTTTAAATTCGTATGGCAATTTGTTAAATATAAATGGTACAATGTATTCAAGGGTTCGTTGACCATATTTATTTTGAAATATTGGCACTATCATCCCTATATTTTGTGTGAAACGTATATTGTGTACATAATCCACCACTGCCTTATACGGACTTTCAGATATATATTACAATAGAATTTTATGCCACAAAAGACCACGAACAGGTAATACATGAATTGATTTGTACATGATATCAATGTCTCGCCTTTGCTTAAAAACTATTTTACTTACTAGCAATTTTACCATGGCATTTTGAATCAGCTGTAAATGTTTTATGTTGGTCTTACAGGAGTGTCCCCAAGAAGTTATACCATACCTTATAGTCGATTCTGCTAGAGACTAATAAATTAGTTTCATAGTTTTTATAGGCACATATAATTTTACCTTGTGGAGTCTTCCTACAATGGCTCGAAGTCGCTTACAGAGGTTGGAAATTTGTACGTCCCATTTCATATTACAATCCACCGTAACACCTAGATACACGTACTGGTTGACTAATTCGATATTTGTACACGCGCAGGGCTGTTTGGTATTATTGTGAATGCAATTAAATGAATGGGATATGATTACAGGTGCCTCGCTGTACCTTGCATGCGGGGATCTTATATGCATCAATTTCGTTTTTTTAGCATTGATTATTAGACCAGAGTCATATGACCATTTTAATAAAGAAATAAAGCCTAGCTGTAACAATTTTATTGCAGTATCCAAATTTTCATGGGATATTATAAGTGCTGTATCATCAGCGTATACATAATGTTTAACAAACGAGAATATTTTGTTCATAAGTGATACAAAGATAATATAGAGCGTTGGACTTAAAATTGACCCTTGTGGAACTCCTGTTTTGGCATTTCTTCTTTTAATAAATTTGTCTGATATTTTTACCTGGATTTAGCGGTTGGTTAGGAAGTTTTTGAATAGTTTGAGAAAGTTTCCTCTTACCCCTATTGCCTCCAAAATATTTAATATAATAAAACACATATAAAACTTATTTCCACTTTTATTTTATTTTTACCGTAACCGGTTTCAGCTTATTAAAGGTGGTTTGTTTTTGACAACTGGAAAGGTTAGTCACGTTTTTGTGTGTTCTTCGATTTTTACTTTTGAAAAAATGGATCAAAGAGTATGTATTAAATTTTGCGTTAAAAATGGAATAAAGTGCTCCAACGCACTTAAAATGTTGACTGTGGCATTCGGCGAGTCTACTTTGTCTCAAAAAGTGTTTATAAGTGGTACAAGCGTTTACAGAAGGCCGAGAAGATGAGCGTCCTGGAGTTGCAACCACGTCAACAAACGAAGAAAACATCGAAACAGTGAAGAAAATGGTTTTGGAAAATCGTCGAATCACTATAAAGGAAGTTGCACAGGATGTTGGCATATCAATCGGCTCATGCCATGCAATTTTCTCGGATTTTTTGGGCATGAAACGTGTGGCAGCGAAGTTTGTTCCGAAATTGCTAAATTTTGAGCAAAAGCAACTTAGTATCGCTCAGGAGTTGTTGAATGACGTCAACGACGATCCAGATTTGCTCAAAAGGGTCATAACTGGTGATGAAACGTGGGTATATGGTTATGACGTCATCCCAATGGAAGCAGCAAGAAAAGCCAAGACTGAAAAAAGCACGCCAAGTTCGATCAAATGTGAAGGTTTTGCTCACTGTTTTTATCGATTACAATGGCGTGGTGCATCATGAGTTCTTGCCAACAGGTCGTACGGTTAATAAAGAATACTACAAGGAAGTTATGCAACGTTTTCGTGAAGCAATACGGCTCAAATGATCGGAATTGTGGAAAAACAAATCATGGATTTTGCATCACGATAATGCACCAGCTCACACATCAATGTTTGTTCGTGATTATTTGGCCAAAAACAACACCGTATTCACCAGATTTGGCTCCCTGCGACTTTTTCCTATTCCCGAAACTGAAGACACCAATGAAAGGAAAGCGTTTTGCCACAGTTGATGAGATAAAGTCAGAATCGAAGAACGAGCTGATGGCCATACCGAAAAGCGCATTCCAGAAGTGCTTCGAGGATTGGAAGAAGCGCTGGCATAAGTGCATTATATCTGAGACGGATTATGAAGGGGAGAAAATGGATATAAATAAATACTTTTCGAAAAAATTCGAAATTCACCTTTTATTTTGAACACACTTCGTATATGTATATTCCCGATGAGGAAATCATCGCTTTCGAACCATGTTGATATGTATATATTAATAAAGTGGTGATTACAAAGTATTTTTTAAATCATTTATTAGAAGGTTTATCATTCTGAAAACTTTGGGTAAAACCGGCTTATTAATCATCACGCCGTTTTGTATGGCAGGTTGGCAGATAGTATTGATAGCAACATAGCTCTGTCTTGGTACATCATACTAATTGCTTCATTTACACATATACATCGTCCCATACATACTATTCCGTTATTCTGGTTCTTAAGGGGAACGGCTGCGCAGCCTGTTTCATACAAAACATAATTTTGGTTTTGAAGCCAAAATACCCATCCAAAAATTATGTACGGCAAATTTGTGTTCGAAAGTAAATTGGTCGTTTTTAATTTAATTTAAAGTCCGCCATAATGCTTATTTAAATATCTATATATATATATGTATATTTATTTTACACTTCATTAAATTTTCAAAGTAAATGGGTTAAATCTTTTTTTTAAGTCACCGTTAGCCCCCAAATAATTGTTAAAGATGCCTCTAAAATCGCGAAAAATCAATTTCTTTAATGGCCTATATTTCATAATGCGAAACAAAAAAAAATTACTTCTAATCCGTACTAGATTTACTATACTTTTTAATGAAAAAAAATTATTAGGTTTAGGTGAGTATTTTGGCATCAAATCCAATATTAAGTTTTGTATGAAACTTAATATTGCCCGATTCAAGTAATAAAAAAGACATTTTTTTAACGTAAATTGTTGTTGTTTTTTTTATTTTTTTTATTACATATATAGGGTGTAACAGCACGTATAAATTGCCCATCTCACTATGTGTGAAACGCTTGTGCTCAGATAGCAATTTACAGGGGTGGTTGTTCAGCTATATAGTAGATTAATGTTTCTGAAAAATGCAAACAGATTACTAATTTTAAATAATTAAACCAATTTAAAAACATTAAAGGATCATTGGAATTTTGAACCAGTTGAGTTTGAGTTAGACGAAATGGCATATGTATATCGTAAGCATATGACGACAAGTGGTCAGATCGGAATAGATTCCTGTCCGTTGGAAGACCAAGACTGTAGTGCTTTGCATAGGCATAAAGGCGCAGCTTCGCAAGTCAGAATGTTTTTTACATAGGTATATGAAAAAAAACATACTTCGTGTAAAAAAATAACCTAACTTGCGATGCTATGAGCCGGCATCCATGCAAACATCTTCAATCTCAATCTGCCAATAAACAAGGACTTTACTAGGTCACTTTTCATTAAATGGTCACGGTATATTTACAAATTAGCAATGTGTCATTCATGAACGAGCCGTTCATTTGAACCGGCTCATTTGGATGAGCCGTGAGCTTACGACTCCCTGTAAACTGGTCTAATTTTTATAAGGCTAAATTATGCTCACGATCGTGGGACTAGCAATTAATATTTGATGCTATGACTCATCTTAAAGCAATTGTTTTCAAGGGTTCACATTCATGTGTAGAGATAAGAATAATTACGCTTTTACAAGTGTCGGCACTGCACAGTACATGAACGGCGCCTGACAGTATGGCATCTGGGCGTTTTGTACATACATTTACGCTGGGAGCTGAGAGCCGTATAAACTGGGGTATGAACTCATGAACTGGGAGTCAGCTCTTAATATGTGTCGGCTCTTAAATGAGCCGAAGTTCAATTGAGTCGTACGAAAATGTTGAACTGGTACCGTGACTCCCGCTCTTAACAAAATGAGTCATGACCCATCGCTAATACAAATACACATGCACACACACATCCACATATGATTTACTTGAAAGCGTAATGTCTTCCTTGGACATCCTCGACTTCTTTGGATAGTACAATCCGCTTTGTTCTAGAAATATGCAATAACCGGGAAAGCCGAATAATATTGCTTCTTCAGTGGTGAAATTATAATCGTATACAATAAACAACAATTAATAAACAACAAACAAAAAACCCGATGCATATTTGTGAAAAAAAAAACAGTAAAGCTATTTTTTATCAATATTTATCTACATATTATATTGCATAACATTATAAAGGCGAGTATATTGCCAGATAGCAATTTCATAAAACATAACGAGAATCGTAGTGTGAAATACATTAAAATATTGCAGCGTTTTCCGCATGGTGTGAAAGTAAATGAATACTAGAAAAAAAAATTGTGGTTGATTAAACTGCTGCTTATTACTGGATCACAAGTCTTCAAACATATAAAACAACCATAAAATGCTTTGAAAGCATGACTTTATTTTCAACTTGTTTACTTGTGAAGTAGATACGTCACATCTTCTGCGTCACAGAACAGAGTCGATCGGAATGGAGTCGGCTCGCATTCAAGGGTCTAATCACTCGATCGCACGGAAGGTCCCGACTAATTTACGACAACAAAACATACGTATTTCGCTTGAATTTTAGCAAGTTATTTAAAGTAACTTCGGAAAAGGGAATTATATCAATTTACGTAAAAAAATAATAATTTAATTGTTATACTCGTACATGGTGTCCGGAAAAACGTGGTGCAAGCGGTAAATTGTTGAATCTACGTGACATTTGAAGTCGATTGTGTGTTATAACTGTTCATTTTATTTTATTTGAGTTTTCATTTTCGAGTAAATCGAGTTCGAAGTAAAATTTTTTAATTTTTACCAAGAGCTGTTCATTGTTTTTTTTTTGTTTAAATGAGTAGAAGCGTAAAACCGGCTTAAAAAAAAATTCTACAATTGTGGAAAAAAAATAAATAATCGAATTGGTCGGATCGATTTATTGTTTCTTTCGGGGTTCTTTATATGATGTTGATTTGCTAGTTTTCCGCTTGTACCGCGAGTTTTTGGACACCATGTAATATTAAAATAAAATTAGGTCTTAAAAAAAATTATTAAAAAATCCTATCCAATATAAAGATAACTTCATGTACGTAGAAATAGAATTTCATGCCGTTTTTTTTCTTTTGATTCTCCATAGGTTATTTATTTGCGGTTTTCTCCTCATTGTTATTCAATGCCCTTAGTATCAAGTGAAAAACCATGTACATAATATCATATAATATTCTCCTGCTCTGTTGTTATTTGTACCTACTTTATATTTGATTATTTACACCCTCAGCTTCTAAATTGTTATATTATAATATTTAAAATGTTCATCTAAGTGAGTCTGCTACTCGTGAATATTTTATATCGTGATTTTAATTTGCATATATGTAACGTATGTGTTATTTTACAATTTATATTGGATTAGGTTAATAAGTGTAAAGCGTACTTGGGGTGAACCTTCACAAAACTGCGCTATGGAAATTAACTCTTCTTATTATTATAATGGTTGCACTACACTGTCTCCTGTTGATTTGTTATTGCAGTTAATTCGTGAGATTATTATATTGTTCCACCTTCCCTTCACTTCCTCCTGTCACTGGCCCTGCAGCTTTTACTAGATATTCAATTGCTCAATAAGAAAAAAGGTTTCGAAAATAGAGTGTCACAACTCGGGCGAAGCTGTGCTATTAAAAGTAAACCTTCTACCAGTTGGCTGTATTTGATGAAATAATCACGAACAGTAATAATAAAGGTTATTGCCGACATTACAATTAAATAGTATAATACATCTCATCCATTTCGTCAGTTGTCTAGTGAGTTATAAACAAATTAAGGTACATTGTGTTCCATTAATAGTAAAACGCCAACGAATCTTACAAAATACAATAGAATCATTTCAAAGAGATTCTTGCTTATGTGATGGTGTACTGTACCGTGGGACTACTGCGGGGTGGAAGAATGCGAGCGGGTGTTGTAAACTATTTCTAACCAATTTGAACCCCCATCGGTGTGCACAAATATATTCAAACGTGCGCTCTTTAAAATTATTTGCTTGTACAGCTGCAGCGGTTTGATTATTTTTATTACAAACATTTTAATATTTCGGAACACACAATTATTTTATTTTATTTTCATGTTTGAAGTCTGATATTTAAAAGTAGACATTAATTGAGGGCGCTGCGATCGTTTAATAGTTTTTTAATGGCAACACAAAGACTTTCTCACAGAAAAATCAAAGTAAGTTTAATGAAACACAATTGTCCAAATGCACACGTTTTATTTTAAACAGTGTTCAGAAATTAGTGGTATTTTCCGAAAGGAGATGATTTTATATCATATTCTAAGATATTTTATGTTTAGTCTTTTTAATTATTTATCGCTTTGTAAGGAAGAGAATTAAATAAAGAGCGATTTTTTTTTGTATTTCTGAAATTCGATGTATCGAAATAACACACTGTTTCTAATATCTTGTTACAAGAATCGACGAAAGCAGAAAAACACTCTTCAATGACCTCGTGCAGGGGTTTATGAAACTTTTTTTTACAGTAAATGACAACTGCTTCTCTCCGGGATGCTACCCACCTTCTCTCCTAAGATACTACTTGCTACCACTACTAGTCTCTTCTACTAACTCCTAAAAACAGTTGTCACGCTATTTATTTATTTAATGGACAAACAAAATTTCAAAATCACATGGAAACAAAGGAACGAAGAAATTGTCACCCAGGACACACCTTATACATATTCACCAGTGGCGTGCATTTGCTCTATGACTTATTTTTATTATTAAAAAGGATACAATACATTATGCATTGTATTCCCAAGAGATAAGAAAATTATTATAACACGCGGTACAGTTTCTAGAAACAAACATACTGAATATTTAAGATACATAATTAGCATTCACAGTACATTAACGACATTTACGACACATAATTTGCATTCGTAATAAAGACATATCACTGGTACATTATAATATAAGTGTTCAGAGATACTTATTATAAATAAACACATCAGTGGTACATTATATATTTATACTAATTACAGAGACACATCGCAGCATTAATCCCTAAGGTATTCTTGTAAATACCAGAGTTTAAGCATCTTACACTGAGACCTTTCACATTGGCTAGAAATTTTAATACCGTTGGGTAATTTATTGTATTGCGTGTAAGCTATATATTCTAAAAATTTTAGTCCACATTTAGTCGAGCGTATTTTTATATATGTAGTTTGTTGTGGTTTCTTGTGTTGTGTTGGTCTATGTCAGTTATTTATTTTGGAAACTTTAATGTGCAAATAATTAAATAAAATAATTAAATACAAATAATATGATAATAACAAAGACAAAAACGCTTTAAAATATTTACCGAACATTAAAAAAAACTGTCACACCTTTAAATTTGTTTACCCAGCAATAAAACGAAAATTGTCACCCCTTGAAATAGGTTTACACAGCATTAAAAAAGAGCATTTGTTTTTTTTTTTTTTGTATACCCTGATGGAAATAATTTCTCTCGAGGCCTATATCATCTTTGGGGATGCTGTGTGGAGGGCTTAATTCAAAACGATTTTTAAAATGTATGTACCATTATTACTCCACAAATAAACAAAAGGAAAAATAAATAAATCACATGTCTCTAAGTAACTTTGCAGAATCGTCGGCGCTGGTATTGGGCCAACATTGGATCTGAACATGTAAAACACGCCACACCCACCCATATAGCACATATTACTTATTTAGGTTTATCATCTTGGCACGAATTTAAATCGTTACGGTTCAACATCCTCAGAATGGATAATTTTGTAGTACGCCTACGCTTTGAAATTGTTTCTGCCTTTAAAAGACGTTCTGAATATCACTTTACCGTAAAACAGTTGGTATATTATCTATTCCTATTAATATTTTAAATAAAATATCACAAATAACAATAAACGGCATAAATTATCTTAATTTCATCAAAGCAAAAATGGCTTCATAGTTTGGATACTTTTTTTGGACGATTTTCGACGAGCCTTTGGATTGCGGATGCTTTGACTTATTCAACTTTTAAATTTTTTTTTAGTTATTTAATATTAAAAAAAAAAAATTCCTGATTTACAAATAAAATAAAAGATCAAAACAATATTTTAAATAAATCGGGGGTATATAAATTAATTTGTAACGATTCTAAATATTTTTAGATGGGAAAGACTGTAGTATTAGAGTTAGGGAATACCTAAGGTGTTGAAATAATAACAATTATTCTGAATTTGCCAACAATGTTTTAGAAATCAATAATTCTTTTGATATAAATAAAGGCTTAAAACATTTACATACACAAATACAACCGGTTTACAATTAGACAAATTTGAAATTTTAGAAATCAGAAAAAGTGTTAATAGGGAATTAATTTTAATTAAAAATCAAATATAAAAAAAAATATCTCTTGAATTTATTTTCATATTAATATCAACAATAAAAAGTAATTTCTAATATACTCGTAAGTTTGTTATTAAATGCTTTACGATAATTTATTTTTTTACATTTTTGGTTAATTACTTACCTACTTTAATCAATGTTTATAAATTGTCTATTCTTACATTATTGTGTTCTATATTTATCATTTGTCTATACTTATTATTTTAGTATTCTGTATATTACTGATGAGGAAAACTTCGCCTTCGAAACATGTTGAAATGTACATTTTAATAAAGTGGTGATTACAAAGTAATTTTTAACTCGTTTAATAATAATTTGGCCACAGTGGCAATATCAGTCTTTTGAAGAAATCATAAATTAAAAATATTTTAAAGCTCCTACTACTAGCGGAAAATGTTGCTTGTGTCGTGCAGTGGGACTAAACCAGTCGAGGAATTGAACTCACGATGCCTGGGTGGGAACCTTATGGGATGCCAACTCAGCCACTGACCAGTCGAACGGAAAATTTCTGTATTGAAGCAGGAAAAGCTCTTGAACTGTGAACTTTGGTGTCATGAAGTTAGCGCAGTTTCACCTTTCTAGAATTTCTGATTCAACACAATCATAAAATTTGCAGCTCGCCGTGTCATTTACATGAAGAGCTATAGAGATTTATAATAGCATTAAAACCGTAAATGTATTATTTTGCTATTTCTGCGAAAAAACAGTTACAAGTGTCTGATTTGAATAGCTAAATAATTTCCAATGTACTTCTTCCCTTATCAATCACTTTTCCTTATTCCTGAAGCCTTACGGCATTAGCCAAATGGGGATGCTATAGTATCCACCACTGAATCTCTTGAACTGTTGTACCTTTCCTTCTTCTTCCCTTATTCCTGCAGCCTAACAGTATTCTCCAAATGGGGATTGTGTTCACCGATGAATCTCATGTACTTTTCCTAACCTTTCTCTCTACCCTTTTTCTTCAGCATTAGAACATTTCTCTAATGAAACCAGACATTTGGAGTTAAAAATAACGTGAAACGTACAACGTACAATATACAATATACAATATGCAATATACAATATACAATATACAATATACAATATACAATATACAATATACAATATACAATATACAATATACAATATACAATATACAATATACAATATACAATATACAATATACAATATACAATATACAATATACAATATACAATATACAATATACAATATACAATATACAATATACAATATACAATATACAATATACAATATACAATATACAATATACAATATACAATATACAATATACAATATACAATATACAATATACAATATACAATATACAATATACAATATACAATATACAATATACAATATACAATATACAATATACAATATACAATATACAATATACAATATACAATATACAATTTAAATTACTATATCATATACAATGTAAATTATTATACCATATAAAAAAATAAATAATGCAATAAAAATATATAATGTAATAAAAATATTAAATACATAAAAATATACACTTTAAAACACCACTGGATTTCTTGAACTCTTGTGCGTTTCCATATCTTTCACTCTTTCTTTTTTCTTCAGCTTCAAAGCATTTCACGAACGAAATTCATTTGGAACTAAAAAAAAACTGCATAACAAAAACGAGCCTCAGCTAAGCGTTATTAAAAATACGAAGCGAGTCTCTTCAAAAATTATACTATGCGATGAAAGTACCAAGTCAGTCACAAAGTGAGCCTTAATACAAAAATATATGTACATGCCTATTTATCATATTAAAAGTAGGGTGTCTCTACTAAGCCTCATTAAAAAAGATACAACTACATATTAAAAGTAGGGTATCTTAACTAAGCCTCAATCGAAAAGAGACTACAGAAGTATTGCCACTTAAAAAAAAAAGCTGGAAGTAGGTCAGTCATCAGACCAAACCACAAAACGTACGAATCGGTGCTACACAGCGCGCTGTAGGTACTGGTACAGCCGTGGAGACGGGTCGCGGGGCCCCTCGCCTCACTTTCACCTGACATATTATGACTCAGTTGAGTCAGGCAAACAAATACGTAATTTGTTTTGCAAGACCATCGGTAGGAGAGGATATACAATTATTATATTTATACGTAACACTCTCGTTTCATGTTGCAAGTCGAATGTGCCTTGCAATATGTAGAATGTTTGCTACGTACTTCCTAATTATGCCCGGTACATTATGCACGGTGGCTTCGGTGTTCAGTCTTACCTAATGCAACTCGATGTACGGGCAGAAAGCATAACGCACAGCCGAAATGTGAGAGAATTAAACAAATGACCTAATTAAATTGCGCGGCACGCATATTTTATGGTTTTCACTTACAAAATATTTTTTGAATTTCTTCATACACGGACAATTTTTATTACCTACCTCGTTAGGCAAAATACATTTATGTAAATATAACTGTACAGATTGACGAACTTATTTTTGAAAGCGGTCAACAAAGGAAGTAACGAACGTGCATTTTTTTGCACAGCAACCACGATATTAATAGTAGCGAGGCACCGACAACGCAGTTTTAAAAAAAATTGTGTTCCAGAAAAAAGAAATACATTTTCAATTACTTAACTAGAAAGATTGCCAAAATAATATCATAAATACATTACAATCTCACACATTTTAATTTTTTTTTTCAATTAATTTAAGATGAAACAATTTCTTTCTAAATATAACAAAACTTTTTTTTTTACTGTAAGTAGCAGCCAATAATATGGGGTTTAAAATGGAGGATAATATTAACAAGTCTTGAACTTGAAGTATGATATCGGTGTAGATGGCGTAAATTGAACTGGTCTCATTAGCTAAGTTGGTTAAGCGGTTGTCCCGGATAGGCAGATATCCTGGGTTCGAGTCCCAAATGCGACTGAAATCTTTTTATTTTCTGTTGTTTTATCGGATTCGTATTTCATTTGGGATGTGTTAATATTATCTTCTTCAATGACTAAAAATTAGTATTTTAATATTTTTTCGTACCTAAGAATTTAAAGATTACGATTTGAGGATTTTCGTCTTTTGAAATCATATACATTTTCCTAACTACCCGTGTGGAATTTAAAGATGAATCATTTGTGGTATTTCTTGAGTTAGTAACTTGTAAAGTGATGTTTTGGGAAATGTTAAGTGCTGGAGTTTAACTAATTATCTAGTTAAAACAATGAATGTGCTTAACCTAACCTAACCTAACCAACAATATTTCACAAAATAAATCTTTAAAAATTTTTACTTTACCACCATATTTTCCTTTCTTCTTATAAAATATAATGTACAAAGGAATCTCACCTCTTTTTATAGACTGCTAAAAATATCCACTGATTTTACTAATTCACACTTGCTTTACCATGCTTTAAAAGTGTTACCAAATAAAATTATTTTTCCACGGTTTTGGGATAAATTTATTGTGGTATTAATAAACTTTTTTTCACGAAAAAATACCTACTCGTTGCCTAAAAATAACACCTCCATCTAAAAACGTACTTGAAAGAAAAAAAACGTTTTGAAGCTAAAGCAGCCAACTTAATTTTGGAATGTGAATGAATAACGTTTATTTCCAGACGCACGCGCACTTGAGAAAACTCATGGGTATCTTCGTGACAGTTGTCTGATTCTGAAAAGTGATGTAACGTTTGATGAAAAAAAACTTTTACTTTTCGGATGAAAATCATGATGTGTACTAATTAAATCATATATTTGGGAATCATACACATCGTGGAAAAGCGATTATAGCGAGGATAACTTAAAATCTACTGAAATAAAGTCTCACGTTTCTGCTGAATACATAAAAATGGTTTTATTCGTTTACTATGTAACAAATGCCAAAAATATAACTATAAATACATTTAAATGTTGCATGTTCAATATTTGAGAGCATGCGTGGATTAGTTGAGAGTACAAGTAGTACCTTTAATGAAACAAATGCAAATCTTGTGTGGTTTAGTAAATTAAAATGTAAAAATATGCCGAATAGTATAATTATTAACCTACTTCTAAAAATACAACATAAATTTATTATACACATATAATACAAAGGCCCCTAAAATAGTATCCAAAGAATTAATCTTTGTTTTATATCTGTATATCGACTCAGCTGATCATTTGTTTTGAGAGTAATGAAAGATATAAACAGAATACATGTAGATCAGAAAAAAGTACAGAAAGTAGTTATAAAAGATTTGGAAATAAAATGATGAATATAAAAGTCGAGTGATTATTTATCATTATTAGGTGGATTGAAGAAATCCCAATGATGGTGATGAACAGTGCGCCCGTCTCCCACGCCCAGCATTATCAAGCCGGCAATCATCACAAGGAATATGACGAGCGCCATCTGGACATCCTTCTTGTCTTCCCCACCCCCAAAGTGAGACGAGATGTAAGACAAGATGTGGCGCACAGATCTGCTGACTGAGTTCTGACAAGCGCGGAACAGCTGGATGGATAGTTCTGAAACTGAGGGCTCACCGGTTGACCGCGACGGGGGAGCTCGTCTGTTGACGGGCCTGTATTCTTCATCGGAACTGGAGAGCGCTGGTTCCCTTTTATGCTTTCGGCGCCGATTGGGAGCTGATGGGAGGTCAGGCTCTGATGCTTCTTCCGGATGCCTTTCCGACGGATTTCGCAAACGGTAAAATGATCCTGGTGGGATGGAGTACTCGGGGTAGTAGGCCAAAGGATAGATCGAAGACGCCAAAGGATGTATATGCGGTAAAGGCGGCCTTTCTGGCGGTGGTTCAGCTAAAACAGGATCACTTGCGGCAACTGCAGCTATTCTTTCTTGCACATCCATTTTCGAAACATCTTCTTTATTGCTAGGTTGATCAGACAATTGCTGATCTACCTCCGTTTGCGTCTCTTGGTTGGTGTCTGGTCGTGGATGTTCGATAATCTGTTGTTGAAGCGCTTCGACAGGCGCAGAGGTTGAAGTAGTTACAGGAGCTTCGGGAGCTGCGGGCGCTGTGGGAGCAGATGGAGGAACCATTTGGGAAAATTTTTGTAGTATTTCCTCAATTACACCCGGGGCTAGCTCTAGCCCCCTAACAAATATGTGCCCAGATTTAGAATTTAAATCTGCCACTTGTAAAGACAGACCTTCAATTTCAGAGACTAGTATTTTACCGGCTTGTAATTCAGCCACATTCAATCTTTCGACATCCAAGTCTGATACCTGCAGACGCCGCGTTCTTAAAATATCAATTTCCCCGTTATCATTTGGCAGAAGAGTTCGTGATTCAGCTCCCATTGGGATATTTTCATCAGATAAACATAAATGTTGCGGTATTGACATAATTTCCTCCCTCGGAGGTATTGCTTGGACGGTTGTAGGAGCTGTTTGTGATAGGTGCGTTGTCCAATTTTTCGTATACGGGGGTGAATCAACACTTGGATACATACGGTTGAGAGGAACGAAAGCGGTAGGTTCTGGCTCAGCCGGCGGTTCGTCAACTGGTTGAACAGTTAAAGAAGCTTCTGTTACTATTACATCCCGTTCATTTATTCTTGTTGGACTCGAAACCCTTCGTTCAATTAATATTGCCGTAGGAGACATTCTCCCCAAAGGGGTTCTGGGCCTATCGATCGGTGTTCTCGTTTTGCTTGCACGAGAATTAGGTCGAGACGATTCTCTAAACTTTTGTATTCCCCTTGAAAATATTTCTACATCGATGGAATTTTCTTCTTGATCTTCTTTTTCCTCTTTAAGGAAATCTGCTGCGGTGTCGGGAATATAATCAAAATGATCATTTAATGGCTCGTCCATACCAAGATCATAATCGAAATCATCTGGCAATGGATCTGTTTGTGTGGAAACTTCAATTTCAATAACTTCTTCTTGATCATAGGAACCCAAATTTCCCTTTTCCCCTGATTCATCTGCAATCAAATAATTTTCAATCACTGTATCTGATTCAATATTTTTATTAGTCACTTGATCGGAGTCATTTAAGTAATCTGTTTCATTTTCCTCCTCCTGTGGTACCCTTTCTTCAAACCCCTCAGATTCGATAAAATTCTGAGAATCAACCATATCCTGAGAATGTATTGCATTTAGTATCTGGTCGATAGCTGGGGAATTGATCATGTCCTGAGAATGAATAAAATCTTGTGGCTGATCAGCATCTTGAGAGTGAATCAAAATGTCATCATCATCATCTTTCTTATCAAAAGAATCTTCCTTATCTCTCTTTTTTTTTGGTCCTCTCGGTGGTCTCGGTGGCGGAGGTAATGGCCGATCCTTCATTTTACTGATGACATCACCAGATTTTAGATCCTTCTGAGTTTCTTGATCTTCATCTTCTATTTCAACGTATTGAGTTACATCCGTACTTGAATCGTGATGTCTAAAATCAACTTCCGAAGCTGTAAGGCTAGATGTAGACTTCTTCCGCGGGGGTCTCGAAGGGCCCAGAGTACTGTAATTCCTCAGGGGTCTTCTCGGGGGAGGCGATGCTTTTAACGCTCTCGGTACGGTGAAGTACTGTCGTTCACCACTTAAGCTTTTAGCCGATCTTTGGCGTCGCATTGGAGCCGGGGGTCTAGGCGGAGGATCTATTTTCTTATTCTGTGAATTTTTGTCCACTACTGCATACCCAGGACCATCGTCAAGATCATCCATGAAATCCAAATCGACGGGGGCGAGTTGTGTATGTGAGTCGAGGATAATGGATTCCGCTCCACGAGAAGTTCTGTCGTCATCGCAAATTGATGTTCCTCGTGAACCTCCCCTTGAGCGAGACCGGTTTCTTTGAGGGAGTGCTGGGGGATCTTCGTTTTCTGTACTATATGGAATAATGTGTTCTATCCGATGGACGATAATCTGGAGATGAAAAAATAGGTTATTAGTGTTTTAAGCAGAAGCGTACAAAAATTACATAAAATATCTAAAATCATATTATCAAACTTATTCTGTTCATGAATGTCAAGTCATGCTAATGCTTTACTTAAGAAAACTATTCACGAACTCATGAAATAACGTTACGATTCAGTTCAGGTATGAAAAAATTCATTCCCAACTAAAAAAATCCCTGAAAATATTCAATTGATATATTTATTTATTAATTTCTTCAAACGATTGGTATTCACTTTGTAGCGTCATTATTAATAAATGAATTTTAAAATATACTTAGTATTTACCACTTTATAAATATACGTTGATATCTACATGTTTCTAAAGCGATGATTTCATCGTCAGGAATATGTGAATACAATAATTATCAATGTATATTTATAAAGTGGTGAATACTAGGTATATTTTTAAATTAATTTATTTTTTATTTTGCTCAAGTTTAATTTATAAAACTTCATTTTAATGTAGAGTTTTTATTTATTTGTAATAACTATTATTAACCCATTTTAATAAACGATTTATTTACAAAACGAAGTTCTGCGAAGCGCCCTTGAAGTGATTTTAATATGATCGTTATGATTATTAGGTAATCATTATTATAACACGTGACAGTTGTATCACCTTCTGACACGCCATCGGAAAGCGAAACATCTATCATGTTTTATAAAAATTATCTATCAAAATTATACAATAAATAAACCTTCTTGTAAAAATATATAATTATATAATTTGAAATGTTTTGTTGTGTTGTTCAATCACATATTTATTGAATAATGTTATATATAAACGGTTGATTTATATATTTAATAAAAAGGTGTTCAAACAACAGAAGCAACAAAATAAATTATATAATATTTATGTCTACCGACCGAGTGATTTCATCATATGAAAGTAAAATAATAGTGATAACAAACTTAAAAAAAAAAAAAAATAACGTTTTGTTTACCTCATTAGAATTATTTTTCTCTTCGTGTGAAATAGGTTCATTCCAATCATCTCGATCAAACATTTCATTGTCAATTGAACCATTTTCTGAATAATTAAAATCTTTTGTACCCCTTTTCCTTCTTTTAGGAATCATCGGAATATCTCTTGTTTGTTCCATTTCATTCTCATATTCATTTAAGTTCTCCAGCATTTCCGGTTCCTTGAAAGAACTCGTGAATACGTGCTTTCGAATATTTTCGATATGATTATCAGCATCAAATGATTTGGCAGCGGGGTCCGTGAAAATTTCGGGAGTCGGTATTTCCTCAAGATTAACATTTTGTAATTGAACTATGTTCTCCACGTGAGTTGCATCGTATGAAGTTTTATCCGATTCTTGAGCTAAAGCTTTTAGTTTCTTAGCTCTTGAAGGCCTCACTGGCGGAAAGGTATAGTAACCGTCATCATTTTCAGCCATCGTCTCATTGGTATTCAAATCCGCATCATAGCCAAGATGTTCGTCATTATCGTCGTCATCTTTGTATTTATAGAAGTCAATGTTTTCACGGCTATCCATGTTATGGTCATCGATATATTCATCTCTGTTGTATCTGTTTCCACTGTCCATTTGGCTCAAAGCGTTGACCGGAGATCTAAAAGCGTCTCTTATTTCATCACTCAAGTACTTTCCTACTTCAATGTTATCTTGGGATATTCCCTTTTGACGCAAAAAGAACTCATCGTTGTCAATTTCTTCCAAAACACCCCTTCGGTGCTGACCAGTAGACGCAGCAGAGGATTCGTCATCTTCCGTTACCCTAGATTCATCATATGCACCGTTATCTTCGTGCCCAGGTAGTATGTGTGGTAGGGAACTACCGTGTTCCAACTTTTGAACAGTGCTTCTCTCCAGTTTGTTCCATAACTCTTGATTATCGATGACAGCTCTAGGAGTTTTATGGCTAATCTTAGCGTGGTGTGTGGTATCTTCTCCTTCTTTATTCTCTTCCTGCATCTGTCTGTAGTCTTTGTCAACTTGAGCTAATTTTGTTTCAAAATCAGGTTCGTAAGAATAATCCAACGGGGCACCATACTGCCTCGGTTCATCATCAGTTTTAGAACTTGCGTGATCCCACTGAGAGGCCACAACTTGTTGACGATCTCTGGTCATCCTCGGGACAGTAGCAAATCCCGGTGGTGGGGTTCCTGGGCGCTCCTTTGCATCGCGTTTTTCTTTTTTATTTTTTCCGAATAATCTTGGATACGTTCGGAAATCGAAACTAATCATAGGCTTCTTATTGGAACCAGACGTAGACTCTGTAGAGTTTTCATTTTCGTCATTTGTTTTTGTTTTTCGATTACTGTCTTTATTTCGATTAAACGTCGAAAAATTCAGTTTCGGCCTGTCAGGTAGTTTAAATTTTGATCTATCGGGCATTGAAAACTTTGGTCTGTCGGGAAAATTAAATTTTGGTCTGTCGGGCAAATTTATCTTTGGCCTGTCAGGCAGACGAAATTTCGATTTATCTGGAAAGTTTATCTTTGGCCGATCGGGAAAATTGAATTTAGGCCTTTCTGGCAAATTGAATTTAGGACGCTCGGGCATGTTGAATTTCGGTCTTTCGGGCATGTTAAACTTCGGTCTTTCAAACTTAGGGCGTTCAGGCATATGAAACTGCGGTTTCTTAATGGTTTTCAGTTTGGATTTCAATTTTCCTGCTTGGGTGCTAATTTTTCCTGTCTGGTTCTTTATTTTCTGTTTCAGCTTGGATGTTTCCAAGGCAACAGTGGACTTCTTTCTGTTTTCTCTCTTGAGTGGCAAGTCTTCCAAGGCAGATGAGTCTACCTGACTTGTGCTTATCTCACAGTCCGTCCTGGATTCAGTGGTGGTAGGAGTGTTGACGAAGAACCTGTCTTCTATTTCTTTCTGTAGAAGCATGGCGTCGTTCTCCGTGTCAGGTTCCCCATCCGTGGCACTAGCACTGAAGGCCTCGTTGTCCTCCTCAGCCCTCAGGAACTGTCTCTCCTGAGAGGTGGTGCTGGAGGCGTCATCCACCTCCCCTACCCAGCGGCTGTCCTCCCCGCTGCCCCCCGCCATGGCGCCTCCGCTGGCCTCGCCCCTGGCTGCTGCCACATCTCTCTCTCCAGGTTTGCCGATAGGTTCGTACTCATGATCACTGAAAAAATTCGAAGGAATTGATTATATATGCATAACATCCATAGACGATAGAAATCCAATAAAAAAACATTCACCCTGTTCATATGCTGAATTAAAAAAAGTTACTCAAAAACATGTACCTATATATAGGTTAAGGACTTCGTTTTCAAACACACAAACACAGATTTCGTCGCAATATCAGTAATTTAATTAGGATATAAACTAAACAGGGACGCATAAAAAGGTTACAGTTATTTTTTTGCAGAGGAGAGTAGCGAAATTTAGGCTGGATAAATACATTTTATGCTTGGGTAGAGACATTCAAAAGAAGTTTTTTTTTTTTTACAACATCCTGTGTATTATTATTACCGATTAACTATCGCACTACTTAAATAAAACAACCCCAAACTTGCTGAACACTCTTGGTGAAAATAAAACTGCAAAGAAACAATATTAGTATTTATAAACAATACGCAATACAAAGTACTTTTACTTAAAAAAATAATTTTCAACATAAATTATTTTCTTTTCTTAAATTTTTAACCATTTTTGATCGGAAAAGAAAAATCACAATACGTTTTTGAAAAAAATAAATTACATACGCACATTTATTTAATCACACACAGCCAGCTACATTCACATTCATAGTATGCGCAGTTAAATATTTTAAACTACAAGTATATTTAATTTACAAAATAAAACAACTTGTTGTCAGTATTCATTGAATGATCGTAACAATATTAATAGAAGTTATTAGAATCGTAAGTAAGATTTTAAGCTTTCTGGGGTTTGTAATGAAAACATATCAAAAAAATTTTAAAGCTATTAAAACGTGAATAAAAAACTCTAAAAATATTATAAGCCTCCATATTCACAAAGAAAAAAATGGAAAAGTATTTGTGTACCGAATGAAAAAACAGCTGAATATTTTCTCAACAACAGGTCAGTTATATTGGGAGAGTTAACCTTGTCATTTTAACCGTTCCAACCTACTGTAACCTTGCCAAGACAATTAATAGAACTCATTGAAATAAAATAAAAAGTATTTACGGTAGGACCTTTTAACACGTTCGTGATTTCTCGCATTCAAGTTGATCACGATTTTATACGCAGCATTAAATTGATTTGAATAAATCCAGAGATAAAGAGAGATGCTTAGAACGTAGCGAAATTGTTTGCTAGTGTGAGTAGTAACAAGTGTCGACAAAGAGCAGTCCGTGTGGCAGGTTATGTAAGGAGGGACGCTTTTAGAGCGAGCTCCGGCAGCCACCGGCCGCCGCTCTCCACTTGTGTCCCTGTTCTATTCCTGCACGCGGAATACATAAAACCCAAACGTTCGTCGCTAAAACATTATTTGTTTCTTGCATTTACGCACTACTCTTGTTTAGAAATCACACTAAAACGCTTCAAATCGCAAATACACAGCAGAGGTTCATAAAGCAAAGATTTAAAAAAAAATTGAGCGTTCTATACTGTGCTAATATGTGACCAATGTATAGAACGCCCACGCAGTAAAAGTAAAAGTAATCGCCGGTTAATTACTGACCTTTGTAAGCGAATCGCGTCGCTAACCCGCGAGGGGGGTCTCGAACCGACGTTAGGGCGCTCCGGCAGGTAGGAATCGCTCTGGAAGAACTGGCAGCCGCAGCGCACCTCGCGGGAGGCGCGCACGGGCACGCTGCCCTCGCGCGAGGGGTACAGCGGCCCGCGGGCCGGGGTGCCGCCCTCGGAGGTCCAGCGCCGCAGGGTGCTCATGGCTCACCCCAGCGCCACTGTCGCTCACCACGCGCACCGCCACAAGTGCCGTGACACTATCCCCCCCCGCGGTATGTCGCCACGGTTCTAATTCGGGCTACGAAGGTAGCGATATTATTGGGATAGTGTTTCGCACCACTACCGCGGCGCTTCGCAATATTCGAACATAAATAATACAAGCAAATCGCAACCATTAACGCGTTTCATGGGAACACTTACTTCGAGACATACATAAATCTTTCATTGCGTGTGTGTTTATGATACTCACGTGGTTAAGTACAGTTAAAATACATATTATGACTTGTGCCAACTAACCTCATTTTAGACCATACATTTTCCTTCCCGTCATCTGGGGGGTTTTCCTCCACAGGGTTCGGGTCGCTTGTCGATTCGGACATATCGAAATGAACTCGTCTATCCAGAGCGCTGACATTTTCGTGCATATTTTCAGCTTGCGTATCCAATTTTAAATGTTCATCATCTAGTACATCATCCGTTACTTCGGTGATAGTTATATTTGGCGAACTACGCGGCTTTTCTTCATCGGATGCTTTTTCAATGTCTGACACCTCTTCTGCTTCCAAAACAATGGCTTCATTTGAAATGTCTCTCACTAATTTATCAGGAGTCATGCTTATGTCGTACATTGCTTTAATTTTAGTTATGCTTTCCGATGTGGATTCTTCATCTTCCATGGGATCGTCAATTAAGAGGCTTGGATCATTTGAATCTCCTGATTTAGTTTCTACATTTAGGTTTGACCTTGGTTCACTATCCATATTTACATTTGTAGTAAGTGGTGGTCCAGAATCCAAAGCAACACTTGACGGAGCTTCGGCATCCATTGGTATACACGATTGTGGTTCAGCGTCCACAAAGGCTGGCGGCGGTTCAGTAACCACATTATTATTTATGATTGCAGGCATTTCTGTATCCTGAATGATGATATCATTCGATTCACCGACTTCTTTTTCACTAAAATTATCGTTAATCGGGTCATTTTTATCGATATCTTCATAAATATGTTCTTTTCTCCTTCTGCTCGAAGGGGATGAATCAAGGTCGTATATTTCAGGAGAATTTTCACTTACAACAGGACCAGCTTCACCGGGTTGCATCACGAGAGATATCTTGACTTCAGTCGGGCTCGGGCTCTCATTATTCCCCTGTTCTGCGGCTTTTTGTCTTTCTCGCCTTTCCGTTCCAGGAGAACATTCCAGCGGTATGATTTCTTGTTCATCGCTCAAATGAAAGGTTTTTTTCTTATGACTAGCGTCCTTCTTGGGCAATATTTTCTCAGTTTTATGCAATGTCTTGTCGGCAATGAGCTTGATTTTCTCGACAAACGGATGGCAACATTTAGAGTTTCTGGGTGAGTCCTCCGCTGGCACTTTTGGTTTAGGAGGATGCTTCCGTTTCAGTATTCCTTTCGGAGACAGCGTGATCCTGGGTTCTTTGGGTGGCAGGTCAGGCGTCGCCGACCGAGGAGTCTCGGCCGGGGCGGGCTTCCCAAGCAGGTCCTCCTCGGAGTCCAGCGATATCTCCTTAGAGAAGTTGGGCACGTGCGCCACGTCTTCCTCTCCCTCGCCGAGCTTGCGGCTGCTGCCGGGGGATGCATCCAGCATGAGGATTCGGATGGACCCGTCCTCCATGGTGGGGCCGGGCGAGCGGCCGCCTGAGCGCTCGCGGGACGGCTCCCGGGACATGGAGCGCACGGAGCGGCAGGGTGTGGTGTCCCGGAGCACGGTCTCCGCCGTGATGGCTTCTCCCTGCAGCGGCTCCTTGTCCAGATAGGTCCACGGGTAGCCTCCTTGCTGTCGGGCCCGCTTCACGTCCTCCCACTGGTATGTTTTTATCGGCACCGGCGGCACTGTTGCTTCTTGTGGTTTCTCTGGTAAAGATGATTGCATTTTTATAATACCGAAAAATACTTTTAACTTTACGAATAAGTGTAATGTGACGAACACCGCAACTTGAAATGTAATCGGTCAAACAATATAGATTAAATTCATTTTGAAGTTATGATTTCTATTTCGGAATACTAAAAACATATTTTTGTATGTAAATATTTACGCGCAAATCTAACTTAACTTAAATTTAGATTAACGATTCACAAATAAGTGTAAGAGCCGAACAAAGTTGCACATTGAACGAAAACATGTAAGCACAGCGAGGGATAGGTCAACGGGAATGCATCTCTTTACCTTGTTATGATTGGACTGATCCTGGTCCATTACGTACCGTGGCTCACGAGATGTTGGACCATTTTTTGCTTTCACAAGTGGGCACAAATTGTCCAGAAATATAAGAAATGCGAATAAAACGGTGGATCGGCCCCCCCAAACTGCGAGACCAGGCCGGCAGTGGAGAGTTGCGCTGGCACTGAGTTAATTATAGCGCTGAGCATTACTAGCTTATTTCGGGGCGGCAGAGCAGCGTCACAGGAACCAATCTGTTTTGGAACTCGTGTGGCACTAGTCTAGTTAGTGGTTAGCTAGGCTGCATTGGTTGCGCGATCAACAATAACGTCATCATATTTCTAACTTATTTACGACGGATTGTTGATTGTTTGTATTCACCGTCCAACTGCTGCTTTGATGTTTCATTCAAGACCATTTCATGTATATGCAACACTTTCTTACTGCTTTCGAAGTCTCAACTCCCTTCAAATTGACAATTTATTAGCAAAATATAAATGGCATTCAAATTTAAGTAATTGGGGATTAAAAACACATACATTTACACTGCAACTTACCTGCTTCAATTTTATTTGCCAAAATGTTATATCAGGTTTAAAAATAACTAATTTTAAGAACAATCTGTACTATTCAAATCTAATTGATTAAACACGCCTTTAATTGGTGAAAACCATAAAATAACAGCAACAAAACAAACATTTTATTTTTTTTACGATACTTATCAAAACTTAAAATCAATCCGTAATATTTTAGAATAATTTTTCTCTATTCGTCTGAATCCAATAAAATAAGAACGAATTCAAATCTTCAGTCACTTTTCTCAGAACACCAGAAATATTTTTTCGGAACGGTGTCAAAGCGTTTATGGCACTCGAGCATATTTATCTAAATAAATCTGTGAAAAGAAAAAGTAATTCACTGGAAATTGCGCAGTGTCTTTATAAAAAGATTGTTGCGTTCATAATTATTTAGAAAAAATTACTCGGAAGAAAAAAAAATTATTCGCCCAAACGTAATATAATGGTAAACACAACACAAGTAATTCAATTTAAGGTTTAAAGTTTTCAAAACAGTTAGGTATGCCAATCGTGAATGTATTTGATTTAAATTTTAATATGTTCATTTAATTATTATTGTTGGTCATATCATTAAAAAAAATTGGTTTAAAAGGTAATTTGGTAATTATTTTGAAACTTATCTACCTAATACTTTTTTAACATTCCATTTTTTGTACTGATTACATTAATATTTATCATATTTAGACATCGAATTATAATATACTCGTATGCACCATCGAAGCAGCCTAATATGCACCGTCAACACCAAAATATACGCTAAAAATAGCAAAATATGTGCCTAAATTCGATGATAAAAACAATAATATACAGTAAGGATCAAAAATGCTCAAATATGTATTATGTATAATATATGCACATATATACCTAATCTGTTGTCTAATAATAATCATTACCTACAAAATATGCAATAATCTTCAAGTTGGTACGCTACTTTCTTATATGTATTTAAAAAACTCAGATTATCTAATCTTCTTCCATCGTATTCGACTCGGGGACTATCGCTCCGACAAGGCGGCTCCAGGCGTCCAAGTTCTTACTTAGGCGGCTTCCGTTCATAGTACGCCCAGCCTCTGGAGTTCCTCCTCCTAACTTTGCCTGGGGCGGCCCACTGAATGTCTTTTCTCTAGATTCGCACTCAGTATTTTCGGTGGGTATCAATCTTCTTACATTCTTAGTACATGACCATAAGTCTAGGCAGTGGCACGTATAGAGATTTTCATCAGGGTAGGCAGTAGGAAAACTGTGAATTAATTTATATTTAAAATTTAAAAAAAAAAAAAACTTATCACAGACAACTCCCTTCGTGTAAGTTTTCGTTAAGAACGGCTACGCTTCTTGCTGTAGCCGATGTTGGTTGGGATTACCTGCCACATCCAATGTCCAAACAACCGCTTCATTTATGTATATTACAAACCAATTACTGGATATATAAAATTTCCATATTTTCCGATAAATAAACACGGACATTTTGAAAGAAATACAACAGAATATCATCATCATCTCGTTAGTAAGGTTGTACTAATTAATAGAGGTACCAATATATGATACTTATTGCTGGCAGTTGCAATTTGTTCTGAAAAGCACTGCTTTTAAGACAATAATACAAAAGAATCATCTCTTAATGTGTACACAGCACACAGCACACAGCACACAGCACACAGCACACAGCACACAGCACACAGCACACAGCACACAGCACACAGCACACAGCACACAGCACACAGCACACAGCACACAGCACACAGCACACAGCACACAGCACACAGCACACAGCAGACAGCACACAGCACACAGCACACAGCACACAGCACACAGCACATATTTTGTGTATTATAAAGTAAACATTGAATGACGTGAAGGGTATTTGGCATACTTAGACCGCTCTCTGACGGTCCGGTAAGGAATTGACATAAATCTCATGCGTGATACATATATTTCTTTGGCGCTAGCTCACGACTCATGGAGGAAGCGGGATACCACAAGTGGGATAACAATTTAGTAGCTTCTCAGTAAACACGCGTCGTTTCGATCGTTTAAGAAAAACATTACTCCTAACACACACACACACACACACACACACACACACACACACACACACACACACACACACACACACACACACACACACACACACACACACACACACACACACACACACACACACACACACACACAGAAATAGACACACAGACACATACACATACACTTATTCACTATACACTTTTTTCAAATACCTTTTTATCTTTACCATATATCATTCCCTAACATTGTACTAACGTGTATGTCAATTTACAGGATATTATTATTACATAGAGACATCTCATTGGTACCGATCCTTGTAATAATTTTCTAAAACCTTGTAATTCGTAAACCACCCATTTTATACATGTACTGTTTGTTTCTAAAAACATATAGAAAATATATCTTTTTTAAATATTGGAATGAGGGTTTGTCGTGTAAATAAAACAACATGTGAGCAGTTATTTATATTCTTTAGCACTTTATATAATATTACATTGAATGGTTTCGATACATATGAATGAACTTTTGAATATATTTCATATTAAACATTATCTAACAATTGCATCTTATAACACAGTGAATTTAATAATAAAAAAAACTTACCCATTAAAGGAAATAAGCAATTCACATTTAATTCAAATAAGTTGTATGGATTACAATTTTTTTTCCGAAATGTTTATTAGGTGTGATCAAGAAACTTATAAATAATAGTATAAAAAAAATTATTAATAAAATTAGAAAAAAAGTCATTAAATCTAATCATGCAAGTGTAAATTAAAAGAAATATATTTTTTTAAAAAATTTTAACACCATTTCCCGAATACCAAGCCTCAAAGAAAACAAAGCATTACATCTGCCCTGATGATGGACACTGTAACGCTGTCCAAAACGTTGGCTAAAGGATGAGGAGCGCAACATGCCATAATATCCAAAAAAACTATTCAAGAAAATACATCAACTGTTCTTTTTTCGAAGTTGGTACCACGAGAAGTATTTTTTTTTTCAATAACAAGTTAAATGCAATATTATTTGTCTTCAATAGATATTAAATCAAAGAATCTTTGTGAAAGCAGTTCCAATGGTAGCGAAAAATATTTTTTACAGTAATCTAAACGTTAAACAAAGATAATATATTTAATATTTTAATTAATACCTAACTAAATATGATAATGGTTATGAACATAAATATAAGAAAAAAAGCTATTTAAAGTTTTCTATTATTAATAATAACTATAATTGTAAAATATATTTTTTAAGAAAATAATAAAAATTACTTTGTAATCACCACTTTATACTTTATACGCATATTTCGAAAGCGAAGCTTTCCTCGTCAGGAATATACAAATTACATATAGTTTTAAATAAATACAGTATTCTGTATATTCCTGATGAGGAAAGCTTCGCTTTGAAACATGTTGATATGTATATGTTAATAAAGTGGTGATTAAAAAGTAATTTTTAATTAATTTATTAATAATGACGCTAGAAAGTGAATTCCAATCTTTTGAAGAAATTATAAAAAATTTAAATAAAAAGTTGTTTTATGGTCTATAATTGAACTCGGTTACTCCTAGATATCTAGGAGTGACCAACGAATTATATTGTACGTTCATTCATTAATAAACATTAATAATTTCTCATAATTTAATTGGAAATTAATAAGGGTATGTGTGATTGAAATATATATTTTTTTAAGAATTACGCTGCCTATTTATAGAAATAGTACAAATAGATCGTCTGTAAGTGCCTTAACCACAGTTTTATAATGCCCTTGGAAGGCGAAATAGCTGTCACGCGTAATAATAATTACGTCACAAAACATTTTTATACATGAGCCGTTGTTTTAACAAAATTAGTAATAACAGTTTTTATGTGGCGTCATTATTAATAATGAGAAGAACGTTATTTTCACCGCTGTTTTTAATACATAAATATCCATATGTTTCAGAAGAGAAGCTTCCCTCATCAGGATACACAATACACTAGAAAATAATGACAAGGATAGAAATATATATATATATATATATATATATACTTGTCACTATTTTTTTGTACACTGTTTATCCTGATTAGGGAAGCTTTGCTTCTAAAACATGTAGATATTTATATATTAAAAACAGTGGTGTAAACAAAGTACTGCTTATTATTGATTATTATTATTATCATATAAATAAAGTAAAACTAGTAAAAGGGAGTTCTACAAATTAAATTCGAATACATTAAATACAAATAATTATTTTTTACATATATGAACCATAAAAAAGCATATAATTTTTTTTTGTTTTAATATACGTTGTTTTTAACGACAGTGTTCTTAAATATTAATAGGATAATAATAGTGTTACATTAATATAATTGTAATATTAAATGAAAACAAAAAAAGCATATATCAATTAATTATGAATAATTATCAAAATTAAAATTAAAAGACAAAAATATTTAAAAACTAATCAAAGGAAACAGAACGAAGAGAATGCATATAAAACAGTAACGGAACAGTGACAAAACAGAATGTGATAACATAATTGGTTAGCTTAGGTTTTTTTTCTTAACTTTTCAATGTTCTGTTTTGTTACTGTTCCGTTTTGGTTTTGGACTCTATAAAACATACCAATTGTGTAAAATGTCACGTGTGGTTTCGTAGAAAGAGAAGTACATTCCTTGTCGCTCGCAGGATTCAAATCTTAATCTATTTCAAATAATTCGGCAAAGGGGTTTGTCACCAAAGCATTACGCGATTATTTTATTAATATCAAAGTTCCCAAGTCCCCCAACGTGACTGCGACGACAAATAGTCCGACCTGACAAGTACGAGCAAATATCAAGCAATGCTTGAAGATGAATGCAAAGGCCCGAAATATCATTACCTTCACGTTTTCTCTTTTGACTGTTCAACGAATAATTATTGCCTAGCCAGACTGACTGCAACGAATATAGGAACGCGGCGTGTGGACAGGGCTAATACTCTTATAAAGCAGCGCCCACGACATCCGCCCATCATCATAGAGATAAGAAGTCTGTTGATGAAGAATAGGTATTGCCCCGCTTGCGCTTGTTAGCACGAGCTATTAAAAAAACACTGAAGTGAATGACGAAAAAAAAAACATTTCTAACATTTCAGCACTGGCTTTTAACAGGAACGGCTGCGGTGCCTGCTTCATACATAACATAATTTTCGAATTGATGCCAAAATACCCATCCAAACGGAATGATATATTTTTTTAATTAAAGGTTTAGTAAATATCTAGTACGGGTGAAAATTATGTTATTTATTTATTTTTTAAATTATGAATTACATGCCACTGAAAAAAAATCAATTTTCATAATTTTTCAACTTAGAAAATTATTTGCGGGTTTATTGTATATTTTTAAAAATTATCGTTAGGTAAATATGATTACGTAAATAAAAATATAAATATCCGATCGATATTTATGGCTAATTTTAGGTTATTTTAATATATTTTTTTTAATTTTTAATTTTATATTTCATAATATTTTCAAAGCATATGGGGTAAAACTTTTTTTTTAAATCACCGTTACCCCCCAAATAATTGTTAAAAGTGCCTCTAAAATCACGAAAAATCAATTCCTATAATGGCCTATATTTCATAATGTAAATCAAAAATAAATAAATTACTTCTCATCCGTACTAGATAATTACTATACTTTTTGATGAAAAAAAAGACCATTGGGTTTGGGTGAGTATTTTGCCCTCAAATCAAAAATTAATTTTTGTATGAAACAGGTCGCGCAGCCGTTCCTCTTAAGAATGGAATCTCAGACGGGCTTTTTCTGAATTTGCTTTGAGGGATGGTATTATTACCAAGAGCTGATCGATTTCGTAAATATTTTTTATTTTGGACTTCAACAGAGCCGAAGCAACGGGAATCTTCATTCTATCAATGATCTCGTAATAAAAAATCACATTTTTATCTGGCACAAACCCAAACAAAGCTAAAAATAATCTTAAAAATAATTATCAATATCCATGCATTCGTAGTAATATTAACATGAGTATTAAATCTAAAAACATTTTTTTCAGGGTCACTTTCCGCTGAACATTTAAATTATGAACGTCGTATTTTCACGACCGCGAAAAAAAATCGTTACTAAATATATTTTAATAATACATAGTGGAATTTCATTATAATGATTAAATAAAAGACACTTTTTAACTCTATTTCACTTTTATTTTTGACCGTGACCGGATTTAGCCGGTGATGGCTACCAGTCTGAAGATAGCCGTCACAGGATAAAATCGGTCGCGGTCAAAAATAAAAGTGGAAGAGAGTTTAAAAAGGCGTCTTTGTAACTAATGATATTAAATGATTTTTTTTAATATTATAAGCAATAAGAACATTAATAATAAAGGGTACAAGACTTAATTAGTATAATTTTATATATTGTAATTAATTCTCCCAATATTCGCGGAAAGGCTTGAATGCTTCAAAACAATTAATTAGTAACCTAAAATACGAATCCACAAAAAGTTGTTTTTCGACAACCAGCATAATTCTTTCATGGTTAAATTCACCCCTTTATTATTTTTGCATGTTGTGAAAACACACATAATATTCCGTCGATCGCATTGAAAGGCGTTATTATTCTCTACATTTAAGGCATTATTTATTATTTAATTCACGAACTGCTATTTTTTTCACAAACGCGCTGCAATACACAGGGAGGCTATCCAGTCGAAGGAAAATCATCTCACGAATGGACAATTCTAACCGAAACTGCCGTTAATCAATCTTCCACGTTTTGACTACATTGCTATGGCACCTCATTCTCAATTTTGTATTTTAAAGACAGTTTTTATTGATTCCCTGATTTAATTTCCACTGGTGCTTATGGTCAGTGACGGCTAGTAACATTTTTCGTGTTAGAAGGATAAGACTGTTAATGCATTCAGAAAAAAGTAATACTTTTCTGCAATAATTGACATAAACACAAATAATAATTGTTTTTTCAATATTATTCCACTAGCAAAAAAATATGTCAGAGTATAGAGAGTGACAGTGCTCGTTGAGTGGGGTGAATACAGAATTCTAAGATGATTGAAAAATTGCGTATTTGCATTCTAATTAACGGAAAAACATTAAAAAAAATTATATGTGTAGTTTTCAGTTCGCGCATGGGGCCTAAAGTTTATAAAACATTGCGAACATGTTCCAGGCAACATTTCTCCCTCTTTCTGTGCCAACTGTGGTTAGAGATACATAAATGTGGAGATAATCTTCTCTACCCAGTGAGCGGTCTGCCGTTTTACGTTCTAGCGACACTGATGTCAATCTTATAGCTCGCAATATATTTAAGCCCGCTCAGTAGGGTAATGAAGGGTATAAGATGGAATGTGGGCGGAGACGGAGGGGGACTGAAGAACTAATGCATGATTTTTTTTAAATATTGTTTCGTCGATCAAAATGCAAATACGCAACTTTTGAGTCCTCTTAGAATTCAATTCTCGAGAAATGGATTTTTTCGCTCCACCCTAGTGCTCTTGACTTTCATCGCTAAAGTCCGGTGTAAAAATTGATTGAAATGTGTTCTGTTCTTTGTACGTAAAACCATAACATTTTGAAACTTTAAATCAAATAATTTGACATGAATGCGAATGTTTACTCAATAAAACTTCACTGATATAAACATATTCACGGAGTTCAGCGAGTGGAATAGCGTTGCAAAGCAGATCTTGATAACTAGCACTGTGGAATCAACAGATGCACGGCTCGTGGCATGATCATAGTCGTGGTAATATTTTATTTTAATACATTTATAAAGAAAGCGACCAAAAGAATCATTCTTTAGAAACAATGCGAGTCTATCAATTAATTTGTGGATATTCAAATTAAATGTAATATAACAGTTTAATTAATATTACACAATGTGCACGAATTGATTACATACATGTCTAATATTGTGTTGTAATTTCCTAATAAAACATAACTACTGGGAAGTGGCGTGCGTTTGTTTGCAACAATATTAACTCGAAGCTGAGTAGCTTCATTTGTCTACCATAAGGCATAATGTTCATTTTATATGAAATCACATTCCACGTTAACGTACATAATAACAAGATTTATATTTTTAATAACTGCATTAAAAGATTTCGCTTCCTCACTCCCGTATAATAATATTATATTATATTATATTATATTGTTTCTACTGAAGTGAACATCGATAGAAAAAGTAACATATACAAAGGCATATTGTGAGCCTACGGACATCTGTGTGATTAGACATCAAATTACTTCTAAACAATTCGAACACCGTATAAAAAATATATAGAAATTAATTTTTCACAATTATTGTAGGTTGCCTCAGTGCGTAACTTTAAATAAATATCAGACTCCGGCGGTGCGAGCTGTGCCGTCGGTTCATCATTCCGTCAGTTGCTCTCGGTTTATCCACATTATGCTATTTCGTCCAACTACCCACTGACAGACCCTTCCAACACAGATGGCTGTCTCTTTCTCACAGCAATCAGATAATTCCTCTCTTATTCGAATAATATATATTGCCAGACCGAGTGAACTATATCCTGTATGTGTGCGAATGTAATATACGATAAATCCATTTCATTAATTGAGCGGTAGAAACACAAAAGCAACCCTAAGATTACCTCTACTTGTAGAATAATATTTGCATTATGCTTTATAGTATATATTTTTGTGAATAATTCTAGAGAAATATTGTTTTTCCAACAAATAAATAATACTCAATTTGAGTGAACTAGCTCACGAAGTTTCAGCGCTTATAAACAGTTAATTTGTAACATTCATTAATAAGATGTGTGTATATGAAAACATCATGTATTAATTATGAAAGTGGTGTGGTCATTCATTACGTAAGTAGGTACAATAAGAACATGAGCATGCATTCATTTTATATAAATAACTTTGTCTAGTGACAAATATATAATTTAAAGATATTTAATTCAACAAGATCGAGTAAACGCTAATATAAAAATCACAGTAGTGTAAGACTCCCGGGGTTTGCACACTCCGAGGGTCTTTTTGAATTCCATCAAACTTTATACAACCGACATCGGTTCAATATCTTATATATTTCCTCAAACTCTAAACAGATGGAATGTGTCTACTGTAATTGTTATCTAAAGTTCTTTACACGACTGAGTTGATAATATAATTATACTTCTTACTCATTAGTAAAGTATGTAAATCTGAAACATTTTAATGTACAATAAGAACATGGAATGAATGGTGAAATAGCAGAATATCACGTAATCTCTTTCAATAACATAAGCATCGACATACAATATTATTATTATTGAATACAACATTAGCCATCTTATGTTTACTTAACACCGATCTTAGTAACTAGTATCTTATATATTGGAATACAAATCAACAGTAGGTAAAGAATGTCAATGTTTTTTTTTATATATTGTACAAGTCTTATAACTAAATATTCCTGAATGGTAAAAGCGATAACCATTTTAGGATGATACAGCATTTAATAAGTTTATTCTTATTTTTAATAATAACTATTTTAAATCGTAACTACTTTAATAATAACTGTTTTCTTCGATAGATGTGTAATTAATAAGAAGTACTTCGTTTAAACCTCCTTTTTTAATATGTAAGTATCTACATGTTATATGTTAAAAACAGTGGTTTAAACAAAGTACTTTTAGTTAATTACATATAATTTTAAATACTGTTTGACAGACTTCATTATTTGACAGTTCGTTAATGCCTTCGAAGGGATAAATAGCTGTCACGCGTACTAATTATTACCCAGCATTTTTTTTTTATAAATAAACCGTTATAAAAATTAAATAATAATAGTCATTATTAAAAATAAATAATAAAAAAAACTCTAAATTAAAATGAACTTCTACAAATTAACCTGAAAACAATACATAAATTATACAATATACTTTTGAAAAGAATGAGCGACAGGAAGAGCATTCAATACCTCCATTCCAGCTCTCGAATTACAATATTTTTACAAAAGAAAAATAAATCATACTTATTTCAAGTTCATTATGATTTGTGAAAAATGTTCTAAAAACTATCTGAGAGAAGGTGCCTACGAAGGTGCACTTTTAAATGACATAGCTCTAGGTCTTTTAATAACCTCTACCGTGTATTATAACATAAAATGGAAGCAAATAGCAAATTTACATTGATAACCTATACATAAAAAGACTTAAAAGACAAAATACCAACAGAGTGGAAGTAGTGAACTTTAAAAAGCTAATGTTCATAAAAAAAATATTCTTGAAGTTTAAATTTGCCGCTCTCCTCTGGCTTTCCCAACTAAATCTAAAAAAAAAATTACGCTATTCTTTTATTTACAATTTTATTCGATTATATAATATTACTATGATTTTTTTTAACATTATATGGTGTATTTTTTTTGAGGTGAGTTAAATATAAAATGTGTTGACTTACTAGCAATTTTTCAAGGGAAGGGGATGATGCATGTATTGTGAATATTAAATAATTATTTTTGAAAAATAGTATTTTAACTACCCTCGAAAAATAAATACATAGTCTTAATAATTGTAATCGACATCTTAAAATTATTTAACCTTTTATGTAGTATGTTTTTTTTTTAAATTTATTTCCAACTTTATTAAAATTACAATATGTAATGCGTTCGCTTAACGACTTAAATACAATATCATTATCTGTAGTACATGCTTATTTCCAATATTATGTAATATTTTGTACGCGTAGGTACATGTTTGAAAAGTGAATACAATAATACGCTAAAAGCTCTAAAGTAATATAACAAGAAAATATGGGGAAGTTTTTAATTAATGGGTACGAATTCCCATTCTATATGTTTTACCCTTTGCACTGACTCAAATACTCTGTCAATCTATTCAATTGAAACATTAAAGAAGTTAGTGTCAAAAGTCTTCCGTGTTAAGTATTAAATCGGTAGATAAGTGTTCATTTGATTGAAACAAATGAACAAAGAAAAACTAACGAAGAAAAACCAACAAAGCAACAAACTAAATACAGCACTTAGGAATGTTTAAAAATAACAATTCTCATTCAGATTGAGTAATGAATTTACGTAGAAGAATATGGTGACTAGTCGCGGTAAAACCGTGTATTTATTAGGACAGACATAAGCGCCGATCAATAGTACAAAGTTTACATCTGCCTTGTTGAAAGTACGGTCGTGCGAAAACTGAGTCCACATTGATAAAATGATTTACTCCCGAGAATTATACTTTAAAAAAGGTTTTAATAGTGTAATCTATTGGAATTGCATCAGAATTTCCAATAACTAGAGTTAAATTCTGTAGAATAAATTATATCTCGTAGATGGTGACCGGATAATTCAACACACGTAGGAATCTGCACACTTTTAAAAAATAATATAAAGTCATTAAATTTTCCAAAAAAAAAAATCTATTCCGAAAACGTAATCTAATTAATATCTTAATTAAATATTAATTAGACAAGGTTAGTTTGGTTTTTTTTTCGCAATTTTAACGATTATATCATATTTAAAGTGTGCTGATTCATACGTTTATTGAATTGTTATGAAATCCTCGTAGGTATAAAATAAAAATTACAAAGTTATGAGCAGATATGCTTTACAAAACATCTTCATGAAATAATAAAAGCACTGACTCAGTCTGTGTATAAGATTAGATGCAAGGTTAGTTCTTGGTAGACGTAATATACTCGTAACTCGTATGTAAAGGGAGACAATATACTATTTATGTAAATGATGGAAACCTTGTTCATGCAAAACGTCTAGATTTGATAGTAGACAAAAAATTTCAGTAAGTTTTCTAATAGTCTCAGAAGTAGTATCGGAAGTATTAAATGAAGGTAGAAAACAAAATAATACAATTTCCTCTATTATATTACAGAACTTAGCTAAAAAAAAGAACATTTTATTTTCAAGCAAACTAGTTTTCCTTTTTCTAAATTAACCACCCTCTTTACTGAAATTTATGAAAAAGTATTGCGCAATCGAACATTTTAACTATAAATCGTCAAAAAATATGAAATATAACTCAACCTAACATTGATATAGTTTATTTTGGCGTATATTAATCTCTTAATATTTACCCAATTGATTGGCTAAGCTATCCATTTACAGTTTTTTTAGCAAATATATAATAGAAACTAGAACAAGGAGATAGATAGAAAAACATAGTAATGTTTTTTTTTAAATTATATTATAGAGCGGGGTAACAAAAAAATTACCAATAAATACCAACCGTCAAAAAAACGTATACAACAATGTGAATAATAAAGTGACGGTCAAGTTAATGGTGGTTTTGTGAAAAAGAGAAATGATTATAAAGGTAGAAATAATAGATTATAATAGAATCGAAACATTTAGAAAAGCTTTCGGGGTTAGGTACCTATCGCTAAGTGTGTCAACTATCTTGCCACTACAGTGGATTTTTATAGTCGACACATTTGCACAAGAGGCTGGGACAATGTTAAATTAATTCTTTGAAAAGGAATATGGAAAGTTTCGGGGTTTCTTAACAGACGGTGATTGTTTAATTTTGGCCAAGAGGAACGATTTTACTTGATTAAATATTAAAATATATTAGTTTTACTTAAACGAAAATAGTTCTTTGTTTAAAACCACTTCTTTGAATTTATACATGTGTCGACCGGTTTCGGTTAATCTTACCGTAATCACATAAATAATGTTAATATGCAATGTTTATAGACATGGTATAAATTCAATAATCTTGTTTTTGATATTTTTATAATATTATTTGATTGCTATTATGTAATTGAAGCCTGTTATTACTATAACAAAACTGTTCTACTGTTTCGGTATTTTAAAAATAATTTTCGAACTTGTATACATTGATCACAACACGAGATTATTACATGTATTATTCTATTGTCGCACTACTATCCGTATGATTATATATTTTTTATTGTTGTATTATTTAAAATTGTTGAACTAAACTCCTGCTGACAAGCTACGTGCAGTGGCTTAGCGGATACAAATTAGCAATGAATTATTATTCAGTACATTGTATATTGTACAATAAAAAAATATTATTTTTTTCATGTAAGCATAATGTTAAGACACAATATTAATGTTACATAATGGTGGCGTGGCAATTTCTGAATTTTGGCGATTTGTAGCAGAAATCTTAGTTCATACATTGCGCAATAATTTTAGATGGATTTCTCTGCTAGTAAGCGAGGCTGTTAAGCGGTACATAATTAACTATTAGCTTATGTACCAGACGACGTTTCCTCCTTAAGGAAATCTTCTGCTTAATAATTAATTATTTTGTTAACTATTGTATAATTAGGTTCTTAATTCTACAATCTAGACCCTGGCTTTGTTTCACCACATTTGCTTTTAATATGCACTCGAAACACGGAACCATTTACTTCGAGCTACTTTCGTGGGAGTGCTCCCTGAATATCATTCAACATTTTACCATCATTGAAAACCATGCAACATTTTTTTTCTTTACCTCTCTGCACACACATTTTGTAGTATTTACATTAAACTTATGCGTAAAATTATAGGATTTAAACGATATTATGATGGTGAAATTAATATAAGAATAACATTTTTATGCGAATACCGCACAAGGGTTCCAAATGAGTTCATTTCATTTCCTTTTAGAAGTAATCTGACATGATTCGATCTTTGAAATATTAAATTCGACGAGGATAATACCCCGAGAGGAAACTTAAAGGTCGTTGGAGTTTGTCTGCCCTTTAGGGGTTTGTCAAACAAAAAAACTATCATGGACTGTACTGTTATCCGTGGAAAATGCAATATAATAATGTTTTGGATACACATATAACTATATATAGATGATTAAAAAAATTGTAATGAAAAGTTTAAAAAATGGCTGACGAATTCATATCTGCCTTGCTTGATGAGATAACTGCAAATTTTAATAAAGGTGGCATTATTTATGACGAAATCTCCGAAGAATAAAAGTTATAATTCGGTGCTTTCCTTTCAGTCAGTTCCGAAAACATCACCCAAATTATATGCCCTCGACCACCTACTCCCGTCTGGACGATCGGGCGTTGAGACGGAGCCAGAATGTCGCAATTTCCCGCGGATACAAGCTTGGCTCGCGCTTTCAAGTGATGCAATATAACATCGATCCAATGATAATAATGCGAGAATCGATATCGAACGAGGCCCGAGTGCGGTTCCGCGCCCGGTGGAGCCGCGCACGACCAGGACAGAGAGACCAATACGGCAAAAGTATCTGAGATCAATTGAAAGCCATGTTATATATGTTTAACGTTCCTTTTGTCAGAACGCGGCTTATTATTTAATTCATTTTATCTTAGCCTACTTCGAATCAGCTAGTTGCGCTGTATAATGCTAAATTAACCATAGTATATACATTTAATAATAATATTTAACGAAAAAATTTATTTAATATTTAATTATTACATCTTACAATAAATAACCTACTGTTTTTGTTAGCGATTTTCACGGAGAGGGGACCTATGTCATTTTAGTAACTACCAAAAATGTCATAATGTGATTCAGTTTGAACTATATCTAATTAGTTCCTGGTGTTATTCGACTATCCACAAACAGACCTGTATGTCTTTTAGATGTTATTGCTGATCATTTTCATATCATGCGGTTATAATAAAAGTAACTCCCGTGTACCAAAATGTACCATATGCCCGATGGCATTGAGACGTATGTCTGAATGTTATCAAAACAATGTCATATATTCTTTTAAAAATTCACCTACCAAACTACATCTTTCTCCTTTGAAGTTATTATTTCCTTTTACCTATTTCATTGCTTTCATATTTCAAGTTAGCTACGATGAACAGGAAATCGAAGAGATTTAAAATTTTAAATACGTTGGAATTTTCTTTGTTTTCGTTCTCAATAGTGCACCAAAGATGGCGAAATTGTTGACAAAAGTTTACCGTCTTCGTAGAAATCGATTCTAAGCGGTATTCTGGAAAAGAAATCTTGCTTATCTACCATGCTTCAAGCTCAAACCGCGAATTTTCGGGGGGTGATTAGTGAACAAAATAAATAAAAATGTTTGTGTAAACTTGTTTTTATACGTGACCGGTCGCGAAATGTTCTTATAAACGTGCTAATACTTTTCATTTGTTTAACGCACGGGAACTAGTACGATTGTAAATAAGTAAAAAATGTAACTTGGCTCAATAACACTTTTTTAATCACTTTGTGGCGTCACAATGAATAAATTAATAAGATTGCTTTGCTTAAACCAGTGTTTTCAATACATAAATATCCATATGTTTCAGAAGCTTAGCTACCCTCATAGTGATATTGTTATATTATATTATTTTATTTCATTTTGGAAAACCAGCAGCTTAAAGTAATTATTATGTATGGTAAATATGTATCCACATGTTTCAGTAGCTAAGCTACCCTCATAGTGATATTGTTATATTATATTATTTTATTTCATTTTGGAAAACCAGCAGCTTAAAGTAATTATTATGTATGGTAAATATGTATCCACATGTTTCAGTAGCTAAGCTACCCTCATAGTGATATTGTTATATTATATTATTTTATTTCAATTTGGAAAACCAGCAGCTTAAAGTAATTATTATGTATGGTAAATATGTATCCACATGTTTCAGTAGCTAAGCTACCCTCATAGTGATATTGTTATATTATATTATTTTATTTCATTTTGGAAAACCAGCAGCTTAAAGTAATTATTATGGATGGTAAATATGTGTAAAAAAATAACTAATAATAGGGTTTCACTAAAGTATTTAAATTATTCAATTAAAAAAGAAAAGTTACAAGGTTAGTCTATGAGGTTAGGACGATGGTAGGGAAAGGAGGGGAAAGGATCTAGTCTGTGTAGAGTAATATGTATTTTGTGAATGTTATATATTGATTTCAAGTTTGAAATTATGAGGGGTTCAGTTAAATAAGTCGAACTCTCTGTATGAAGCGTTAAAAATGTGTGAAGCGCGGTAAATAAAGGTGTGTGGTTTTGTCTGGTTTGTCTGCTCGGCACCATCAATTGAATCCGTTGAAGTAAATCAGGGCAATCTATCACAGAGTTGGCCTATTTTTTGTAAAAACAATACGTCTTCGGAATTTCTACGGCTTTCCAGTGACGAAATCCCGAAAAACGCGGCTGATTCCTCATGACTCAAGTGAGAACGATACCCCCGAAAATCGAGGTATGGTAGAAAACGGTTTTGTACTCTCTCAATCTGTATGTGATATATGCCTGGTATTCCAGACTTGAGAGGCATACTCCAGAGAGCTGCGTACATTCGCGAAGTACAGCATCTTCATTGTGTTTAACTTTTTTAAATCTTTGCAGGTTCTAAGTACAAAGCCATGTATCTTAGAAGCTTTTGCAACCATGGATTCAAAGCAAAGTCAAAAAGCAACTTCTGGTCTAGCACCACTCTCAGATCCTTGCCCTCCGTCGTTTTCAGTATTTTGCCATTAAGGGCGTAGTCAAAAGAAATAGGGTTTTTATTTCGAGTGAAGCTGATGGCGCCCCATTTTTTTTAATTTATTTTTATAGTATATTGTATATCCTGATGAGGAGAACTTTGTTTCTGAAACACGCATATATTTATATATTAAAAACAATGATTTAAATAATGTGATTCCTAAATTAATAACATTTAAAAAATAATAAACAAAGTAATTGTTATTTCTTCAAAGAATGTTAAATATATTTGTGGAGTCATGTTTATCAAATCAATAATAATTACTTTGTTTAAAACCACTCTATTTAATATCTACTATAAGTATGTTTCAGGAGTACAGCTCCCCTATTCAGGATAAACAATTATGAATTATTTTTGTAAATTGTTTACCCTGAATAGGGGAGCTGTATTCCTGAAACATATTTTTAGTAGATATTTACACATTAAATACAGTGGTTTTAAACAAAGTAATTATTATTGATATTAATTTAATAAATTTGACTCCGCGAAGTGACTATACATCTTTTAAAGAAATAACGTAATTCTTATTAAACTACTTTTATATTTGTCCGTATTACATTGAATTATCACTACGCGAAATTTCCCGGTATGAATATGAAATGCGAGGTATATTTATTTGTATACTCGACTCGTATGTGTGTGTGTATATCACGGCGGTTCTAGTCCTCTGAAATTTCGCGGTATGAGCGTAAATGCTGTGTTTACATACACTTTTTGGGTTTTATGTATTACTCCGCGGGCTCCATGAAGACGCCGGTCTAATCTAGGGGGAGGCCATGACGGAGGCGTGCGGCACGTCCTCGCGGGATTCGCGAGAGTCGCGCGAGTCGCGCGAGCGGCGGGGTCATTCGGCCGTCTCGTGCGAGAAGTGCGCGCCGAGGTCGAGGTGCGCGGCCAGGTCGAGCACGAGCGCGCGCAGGGAGGGGTGCGCTAGCAGCTCGGCCTCGGGCAGCGCGGGAGATGCGCGCGGCCGCTGCTGGCGCCCGCGGAAGCCGCGGTGCAGCCGCAACACCACGTCGCAGAACACGTAGCGCACCAGAACCAGCCGCAGGAAGTCGTCGCCGAAGAACTGCATGTACGCAACGTCTGCAAAAAACCAATTCTCATTTTTTTTTATTAATGCATAATAACCTTTAACTGATCTTTATATAGTGATAATTTTGTGGCACAAGATCACAAGGGTCTATCTTATAAGCAAAAATGCAGGGCACTTTCTATCCTAAGCCCCCGAATAATGTGGATTTATGACAAGTTTTATCTCGGTAGGCACAAACTTTCCTTGTACTATTGTAGAGATAGTAACCGGACAATTTGGCACAGTGATAAATCGGCCCTCTTTTGAAAAGTGATATAAAGTCAAGAAAATCATGAAAAAACAACTTGTTAAAAATCAACCTATATGCGAGAATCTTGTTGTTGCCTAAATAAAATGACTAAGAAGGACGCATTGAAAATTGTCGAACCCATTTTTTTTCTCTGCAGCATTTCCTTTATTTATGTCATCATTGCTAAATTCAGTATGAAACGAGTTTTTAGCAAGTGCATTGTGCATATAAGTCTATTTCCTTTCATTTCAGGTGACTGTAAAAACTTATCTGGGTACAGACTTTACATACAATGCAATCGAATGTGACAAAACCATTGCAATTTTTGCAAGTAGGTTTGTGAACAATTATTATATTGTAACAATAATAACTGGCGCAGGCCCGTAAAAATCACGGGATATCATAATTGTAGGAAGGTGAAAGTTTGTACCCTTCTTTTCAGGTATAATGTTAAAAAAACTTAAATTTTAAATTAAAAATTTTAACTAGGTTAGGTTAGATTAGGTTTTTAGGCAAGTTCTTTTTTATGTCATTTTAACTTTATATCATAGTGTGCCGATTAATTATCATGGAACCATAAATTCCAAATTTATCGCATTCAAAAGCCGTGGAAAAAATATCCGATATTTTTAATATGAAATGCGAATAATCCGAATTTGAAAATTTTTACGAAATAATTTTTCAACGAAATATTATGTGAAGTGAACGCGTTCGATAGACTAATTGGCATCACCTAATATATTATGTCGGCATTTGTTGTCATTACGATGGAACTACTAACCCACTCTGCAACGCGTGAAGAGCCTCGATGCCTCCGTGACGAACCTGTCGATGTAGGACTGGCAGCGCTCCCAGTGGTGGATGGGTACGTTGGTCAGGTTGCAACAGTAGCAGAACGCCGTCAGGGGCGAGTGCAGGAACAGGGTGAACAGCGAGCCGTTCTGGATTTGATCTGGAAACACAATATATTGTTTTATTTTATTTACTTATTGACCCCTTGCAAACTTCATGGCAGACGCATGAAACTAAAAACTGGACGTGCGACAAAGTTTCATAAAAAAGGTCATCACAAATGTACAAAAAATATGGGATACATTAGTAAAATCGAACAAACGTATCAAAACAAAAGCCATAGCAGAAATGATTTGACATCTCGGTGAGTGTTACCACAATGTACCAAAAAACACATACCTATCTTGGACCAAAAATCTACGATAAAATTTCCCCGCAAGTTAAAAACTGCGAATCGTCATCCTTCGGCTAAAATATTACCAAATGACCAATTGACCCTGGGAAGGACGTAATCCAAGAACCGGCTAAAAATATTACTTAATTTTTGTATACATATTTTTAATAGTAAATTTATTTTTCTTTCTTCTACATCATCGTTTTATTTTTTCTTGTACAATTTCGAAACCCACCGAAAAGAGCTTCAACAATAAATTAAAAATAATAAAACACTTTGCAACTCGATATTTTGTACAATTTCGAAACCCACCGAAAAGAGCTTCAACAATAAATTAAAAATAATAAAACACTTTGCAACTCGATATTTTGTACAATTTCGAAACCCACCGAAAAGAGCTTCAACAATAAATTAAAAATAATAAAACACTTTGCAACTCGATATTTTGATACCCAAAACATATTTAATTCCTATAGAACAGGCGATATAACGCAACATCAACTTATATGTACCACAATTGATGATAAATTACCATGTTTTGCAAATACAAATGTTCTCAATGTAAATGTTAATGTGAATAAATAAATAAATCAACGGTCAATTGAATTGATTTCTATATGAAGAATTGCATTTATTTAAATAAGTGATTAGTATTGTAATACTATACGGGAATCGTATTGTAAACTCGGGACCCAAAGTTTCTAAACTAGAAAATCGTTTGGAAAACTTATTTGGCACATCGCCACCCCCTTTCTACGACATGTTTCACTAGCATCTCCTCTATAGTTTATCGACTAATAATTTATAATGTTGTGAAATGCATTTCGCACATCCTCTGTTAAATAATTAAAAAAATTAAATTAAATATCACTTTTGAAACACAGTTGATCTGTCATTAGGTACGATCTTGCAATGGTGCATGGCGGTACTAAAAAGTAGAAATCGAGCTTTTTATTGCCCTTTTTGCCACTCCCCATCGCTTCTTAGGCCAACCAATCTCCCCAAAGTAACGTAGAGTAAATACATGTATATATATATATAAACTAACATATTATAAATAGCAGAAAAAAATGTACATATAAGAAAAATAAAATAAAATATATAGTCGCAGGAAAGCAATACTACTGTAACCACCACTACCCAAACAAATGTTCTGCATTCACCATTCAACGGTTTTTTTTCTGCGTCGATCTATCTGGGTCCCATGACTCTACGATGAAAAATAAGACCTGTACGACGTTGGAAAAACTCTTCGTTTTTTCAATATTACGTTTTTATATTGATTATAAGCTTCAAAATACTGCGTTTTTTTTTACATGGTTTTGGCTGTTACAGCAATAATGCTTTCCTGCGAAATCGTAGAAAATTTAGTCACTGGTAGATGAAGCATTACTGAAAAAAAATGCATGTACCTTGGAACGCCGGCGGTATATCCTGCGGAGACATAAGCGTCACGATCGGCTGGCCGAAGTACCTCGGGATGTGCTGGAACACGAACGAGTTGTCCGAGTCCACGATGAGGAAGAGCGGCCGCCGCGTGAAGGGGTACAGGTCGCCCGGGTGCAGACAGTGCATCTCCTTCAGGTGCACGCCCTTCTTGCCCTGGTCGATCTCGCGCCGGCTGTTGGTCGTCACGCCTCCCAGGTCATAGCCCACTGCAAGAGGGTCACATGTTAAGAATTGTAGGTCACATGTTAAAAATCCCACGCACTGGCCTTGCCTATGTGGGATTTTTTGTTTTATATACATTACTCATAGGTTGTTCAGATGTATTTATATTAAAAAAAAAAAACAACAACACCAAAATGTTTATAATCATTCTACCTTATTTGTGTGAATTTATGTTTCAAAAAATGAATTAATAAATAATAATAAATAAATAAATAATAATCCATATTATACACACTCTAGTATTAATTAATATTTATAAGTCAAAATAAAAATCATACATATTAACTATTGTAATCCATATTAAACATACTTTAGTATTAATTAATATTTATAAGTCAAAATAAAAATCATACATATTAACCATTGTAATCCATATTATACATACTTAAGTATTAATTAATATTTATAAGTCAAAATAAAAATCATACATATTAACCATTGTAATCCATATTATACATACTTAAGTATTAATTAATATTTATAAGTCAAAATAAAAATCATACATATTAACCATTGTAATCCATATTATACATACTTTAGTATTAATTAATATTTATAAGTCAAAATAAAAATCAAGTAATGTTGAAATTAGTTCAAAACACTGAAGCAAGAGAGAAGGGTCTGGGCTAACTGATGGAAGGTTCCATCCAAGTTTGCAATAGGATGAAGCTAGAATGTGGTGTAAGAAATCAAGGACGTCCCAGTAACACATGATGTCATTTATTGTAGCCGAAAAATCGTATTAAAAAAATAAATAACTGTCAATCTCAACACTTCTAACATACTAACAAATTACGAGCCGCCACTGACGAGACCGATGTATGCATGTGGATCAAGCAATGTGATAACAGTATTGGGAGGCGATTTACTCTCTCTGCTCATATTTGCCGTGCGAACTGATTGAAAATTAGGAAGTTAGTTATGACATATTTTATTTTATTTTATATGGAAAACCAACAATTTACAATATTGATGAAGAATGGAAAATATATACAGTAGCTAGCTATTCAATTACCAAAACATTATAAGTTTAGCCTGTGGAGACGGGTCAGTGGGAGGGAAGTGAAGGAGATAGATACTGTTTAGAGTAATACGTATTGTGTGAATGTTATTTATTGATTTTGGGCTGTATTAAATTAAGCCCTGGTAAGCCAAAGATTTTTTTTCTATGTGGATACGATGTACTCGTGAACATGTGAAACACGGTTGATTTTTTAAGAATAATAAAGAGGTACAATAACTGGAACACATAATCACAGAAGACTTGAAGGACTTTGGGAGATGGAGTAGAGCGACATCCTTTAAAGCAGATATGCTCTCCATATTTTCAGCACAAATATCAAAGAATAGCGTAACGTCTCTCTGTTCCACCGAAATGTGGGTTGACTCTTCAGAATCCCAATCAGGCGCGGATTTACCGATATTTTTAATGAGTACAGAAGTAGTGTACACAAACTAATTATTTTCAGAATAATCTGAGAAAGATTGACCCTGACATGACCCTGTGCAGAAACTAGCGGTCCGTTTGATAGATTCGCCTATCTTAACAAATGGATTGAAATTTTTGGAGCATAGACGTCAGGTGGAAATGCTATATATGTTCTACCGGTATTTCAATGGAAGATGCTCAGAAGAACTAGCATCATTGACCCCTACGGTAACGATGATTTCTATTTACCCCCATCCAATTTCAAATTTTATGGTGTCTAAAATGATTTATTACTGCATACTTACTGTACTCGTATACAGTCGAAATCGATTTTTCCCTCATTAAATGGCAATATAATTAATTCTTCAAAAGATTGGTATTCACTTTGTGGCGTCATTATTAATAAATGAATTAAAAAATTACTTTGTAATCACCATTAATATATACATATGAACATGTTTCGAAAGCGATGCTTTCCTACATGACATTATTATTTTTTAGTATTCTGTATATTCCTGATGAGGAAAGCTTCGCTGTATATATTAATAAAGTGATGATTACAAAGTAATTTTTAATTAATTTATTTACAATACGAATTATTTAATAATGACGTGAATGCTATTGACTTATTTAAATATGTTGCCATTTAATGCAGGGAAAACAGATTACGACCGTAAGTACATCAGAGAATAGAGAATCTATCAACACAATTATTTTCTCCGTAAATCGGTTTTAACGTTAATAAACCATTTTAGGCAAGATACAAGTTGAAATTGGGTGGGGGTAAATAGAATCATATAAATAAGTCGTATCAACGAGACCTAAATACAGTTTGAAAATGGTTTTGAACGCCGAAATAGCTGTCACAATAATAGAAAATCTACAATACTTGCAGATCTTAATAATAACCTTATTAAATTTGATTTAAATTAAATGGAGTTCTACGAATTAAACACAAAATACCATTTATCTAACTCGTGTTGGAAACCCTATCGGTTATCTAAAAAGTCCCCCCCGATTGGTTGAGTTCGACCCTAATCTCAATGGAACAAGGTCACTTATAATAAGACACATCGCCAACTCCTCCGGCTTTCGATGTGGCACACTACGAATAGCATATCCGTCGGGAGGACGGGTGCACTTTCAAAGCGCATAATCCTACCCAACCAACCCCCAAAACTACTATTAATACCACGACTGAGTATTTCTTCATGAACCTGGGAGAATGGTTGTACTTTCATATGTAATTCATTATTACTCTACACTAAACAAAAAAATGCATATCTTACTTAAAAAAAAAAATTATTATTATTCTTTTTATTTACTTTATGGATTCTTTTATATTATTTCATATACATGTATATTAATATGAACTAAACTTGTCAATTTGACTGTCCTAAAACAGGATTCGTTCCTAGTTGGACAGTCAAACGCTTCTTAATTATTTTTTGTTAAATAATGTGTGTTTTAAATAAATATTATTATTAAATAAGAGAATATATAATAATTATTATTTTTATAAACAATAATTATTAATCTAAAACACTCATCCAAATTGAAAAACCTTCCGAGCAAAGATAAATGTCGCCGGCAGGACTCGAACCCGCACCCTTCTAATGTCCGGTCAGATGCTCTACCGTTGAGCTACGTCGGCTTATCGCAAACCCGCCAAGTTAATCAATATATACTAGTGTTCCATTCAATAATTACTGTTTTTATTATATTTTCACCTGTAAACAACCAACTTTATTAGTATGAGAAAGGCTTGTAACGGCTAAATCCCTCAAATAGATGGCGTCGAGACAAATTATGTCTACATTTTATTGGTGAAAATTGCTTTGACTTGTCAAATATTTATTAATTGATAAACTAAAGTTCTTAAAAACTTAAGACAAGATTTTTGTGCATAGCGCAAAGGGTAACAATTATTATTTTTATAAACAATAATTATTAATCTAATATTAATTATTATACTAATAAAGTTGGTTGTTTACAGGTGAAAATATAATAAAAACAGTAATTATTGAATGGAACACTAGTATATATTGATTAACTTGGCGGGTTTGCGATAAGCCGACGTAGCTCAACGGTAGAGCATCTAACCGGACATTAGAAGGGTGCGGGTTCGAGTCCAGCCGGCGACATTTATCTTTGCTCGGAAGGTTTTTTCAATTTGGATGAGTGTTTTAGATTAATAATTATTGTTTATAAAAATAATAATTGTTACCCTTTGCGCTATGCACAAAAATCTTGTCTTAAGTTTTTAAGAACTTTAGTTTATCAATTAATGAATATATAATATATCATCATATTCATTTCTCAAGAAAGGGCAATTATACAGGACAGTGACGGCTCGTGGGTTCAAAAGTATAGTGAGCTCATCTATCTACGTAATAAACAAAATTATCAAAACGAAAAAATTACTCAACAGATATCTGGAAAACGACATAATTTTAACACGATTTCTTATTTTGGAACATTTGCAAAGTATTAACGTGATCCTATTTATAAAATTAGCTCTTCAAAGTGCATACATGTAATAATACGAGGTGTGTTCAAAAGAAAAGGTGAATTTTGAATTTTAGCGGGCTGTGTACATTCGATTATCGATTTTTTTTTGTTATGTTGGTACACATATGTTTATCATATGTTAGCATTATCAGCCATTTTGGATTAGTGGTTTGTTTTTGACAACTGGAAAAGTTAGTCACGTTTTGTGTGTTCTCAATTTTTTTATTTAGTTTTGTTTTCTGATATGATAAGCATATGTGTACCAACATAACAAAAAAAAATCGATAATCGAATGTACACAGCCCGCGAAAATTCAAAATTCACCCTTTCTTTTGAACACACCTCGTACATTTAAAAATTTTCGCTGAATGCGTTGCTTTGGTTTAGTTATCACTTGGTAGAGATGCTAAATAATTGAAAAAGAACATAAAGCGTAATACAAGGATACCGAAAGACAAGAAAACAGAAGAAAAAAATCGTGACACAGCATTTCTAATAACACCATAAGGTATAAATATAAATCATATTATAAGATATAGAACGAGAAAAAAAATTAAACCAAGTTTCAGTATTTCTGATATTGCTACTATTTTCTATGACGTGATATGATGCGTCATTTGCTTTTTAATATATATAAGGCTGTTTATAAAGATGCCCATATCGTCAATGATACCTAAAATAAATAGAATTATGATCTTCCCATGGGATCACCGTCAAGTTCACTTCTAGCAGAGATATTTATGGATTATATTGAAAACATAATTCTTAAATCTCCCTTAGGTAAATACATAATACGAGTATACTATATCAGATAACTAGACGATATCCTCATATATTGGAAAGGTACCAACCGAAAATTGGATATCCTCACTAATTAGGTCAACACCGTTAAAAATAAAATCTGCTCCACAGTGAAAATGAGAACGAAGGTAAAATATATTTTTTAGATCTTATAATTGGTTGAAGTGATAATAACAACTTTTATAGATACAATAATAAATGCAAATTCAACTTATCCTTGGTCCCATAAGTTAAATCATCCCTTTAGACAAAATAGCGTATTAAAAGGAAAAGGAAACAATAAAAACAATAATAACAATAACAAAAATTATTAAAAGTAAGAAATATAAAAATAAAATTAATATATCCGGTACATGGTAAAAATTTTAAAAAATTTTCATGTCTGGAATTTATTAGTCCAATATCTGTAAAAATTGCAAAATAAATTAAAAATGTGGTTTAGATATAACTTTTAGAACCAATAATAATATCGGAACAAGCAAAAAAAAAAACAAAAAGTAAAAATCCTAATCTTAATAATAGTGGCATATATATCGTATTGTAAAATTTTTGTGTACAGTGCCAGGGAACATTTCTCCCTCTTCCTGTGTCAACTGTGGTTAGAGGTGCATAGATGTGGAGATAGTTTTCTCTACCCAGTGAGCGGGCTGCCTATTGCAACTGTGGGGCTTTTATTTATTTTTATTTCAAATAATTGTTAATTGTGTTTAATGTGCTAGTGGCGCTTGCTGATATATATTTAAGCCCGCTCACTAAGGTAATGGAGGATAGAAGATGGAATTTGGGCGGAGACGGAGGGGGTCGGTGCTGGGGGTCCAGCGGCCGAGGTTGGATATAGAGGGATTCGAGTTCGATTCTAATTTGGTGTAAAATGTTTTGGCTAAATCTATTATATGTTTTCGGAGTGGAGGAATTTTCGAGCCCGTGTTTATTACGCTATTCCTGACGAACCAGGTGCTTTTGGTGAATCGTCGGAGCAATGCATTCTGGAATGATTATAGTCTTTTTGTGTTTGAAGTAGCCCATATGGGTGATGCGTATGTTAATTTTGGTCGGATTGTTGATGTGTAAATGAGAAGTTTGTTTTTTAGGTTGAGTTTACTGTTGTAGCTGATAAGGGGATATAATGCGTTTGCTGTTCGTCTCGCTTTTGCTAGTGTTTCTTTAATGTGTGTGTTCCATCGTAGTTTCCGGTCAAGTGTCACTCCTAAGTACTTGGCACTTTTTTGCCATGGTATGATTTTGTCGTACATTTTGACGTGACCCACCGCCACCGGGGTGCCGCGAGTTCTTCGTCTTGAGAAGAAAATAGCAGCGCTCTTGGTCGGGTTCACGTCAATGCGAATAGTGGCATATGTGAATTAAAATGTGACCACGCCGACAGCAACGCTACCTATATAGGGCAGGCGGGAAAGCCTTTCTCAACTTGATTCAAAGAACGTATACGATGTTAAAATAATAAAAGCACTTTCTCAAAATTCTCAGAACATCTTTTAGTGAATAATGACGTCCCGCTTGACAATAACGAGCCTAAACCCTTACACGTAGAAAGAAAGGGTTTTAGATTAAATTAACATGAACAATTGGACAATAATAAACGAACGAACGATCCTAATATAACATTAATTAATAAAGTAAGGAAAATTATATATTCACCACTTCTCGGTATATCCACACATCCAAAACAATATAACACATTTAAATAAATCAATTCAGAAAACATTGTCATTTAAATACGGGGAAAACACATTATAAATGTAAAAACTTCACAGAATAGATAATTTTAATTATTTTCTAAATAAATCTTCTTTACCGATAATAAATAATTATTTTAAACACCCGTCAATATTAGAATTGGGTGGGAGTAAACAAAATCATATAAGTAAGTCGTTGCAATGTGGATTAACCGCAGTTTGAAATTGGCCTAGAACGCCGAAACAGCTGCCACAATGATAAAAACTATAATACTTGTAGAATTTAATAATAACATTACTAAATTTGATTTACATTAAATTCCTAAAAATATTAAATCGAGTTCTACAAATTAAACACAAAAACAATTAATAGTCAATAATTTAGTTAGATTTTCTCATTTTATCAACTGCCGGAATCAGAAATTTTATTGAAGCATCCAATAAGCGGGTTAAGATTACGATCACGTTGGGGATTCCTGGACTTATTTGGAATAAAAATATTATTGGCATTTTGGTCTCCGGAGAAATTGAAACCCGAGAGATTTTAATCACTAGCTAAAGTCTCTCGGCTTTGTCTTATTTTACTTCTTTTAAAAAGAAAGACAGACATTCCGGGTTATTAATAACCTTAAAAATATATTAGAAAAATAAGCAGAAGATGTTGCTTGTGTCGTGATGGAGGATTTCGCCAGCCGATGAATTGAACTGTGAAATTGTTACACCTTGTATATTTACATATTTTCATGCACGTATTGCACCACCCCCTGCATACCCTCCGTAATCATGTGTTAATATGAACTTCTCTCATTAATATGTTTCCATGTACCGGGTCGAACAGTACGCCACAAATTACCTTATCATTGTAACAATATAGGATCAAACGCTGAACTCAATTCCATAATGAATCGTCTGCATGTACTTGGTAATAAATATGTTTTAGATGATGCTATAAATATTGAAAGGTTATCAACGTACAAATATTACTGTATTAAAGCTGTTTGTCAGCGCTTCGATCATAATTAAACTTACTATTGATTGTATTCACTCCTCAACACACAGTTTGCGCCATTGCACATTGTTATTATTTCTATGTTCATAATTGTATTGCACTGTTTTAACTTGTTTCGTGTAAAAGCCCTAAGGGCGTAAATAAATAAATAAATAAATAAAAAATATGTATATATCTTTGAAGAATTTTGAAAAATCATGTTAATAGTGCCAACGACGAACTGTTCTCACGTGAAAGGGTCAATCGTTCTTCTGATGCTGAGTACGTATTTAGCATGACTTCCGACCATATCCCGATCACGAAACAATAATATTTCTATCAAACATAAATGAAACAATGCATTGAAAATTATTTTGGGTGGAATATAAACGTATATTATTTTTTTTTAAATTAACTCATGAAATAAATTACAGTAGTTTTCCTTCATTTTACAAGCCTTAAGATCGATTCACAAAATTAGTTGCTTACATTATTACCATTACTAAATTTAAAAAAAACACCTCTATTCACCGCGCTTCACACATTTTTAACACTTCATACAGTGGGTTCGATTTATTCAACGCAGCCCCTCATAATTTCAAACTTAAAATCAATAAATAACATTCACGCGATACATATTACTCTACACATACTAAATTATTTCTATTCCCCTCCCTCCCATCTTTCTAACCCCATAGGCTAACTTTGTAACATTTCTTTTTTAATTGGATAATTTAAATACTCAGGTGAAAATTTATTATTAGTTTTTTTTCTTTACATATATTTACCATACATAATAATTATTGTGAACTCTTGGTTTTCCAAATAAAATAAAATAAAAACAAAAATATCTATGAACACATTCACGCACGGTATAATGTGACTACTCCCTTCTGGGCCGTGCCTGCCACTGTACGTGTCTGAACTGTACGGAGATGGTAGATGTGAATATACCTTTAACCATACATTCTGCAAGAAAAGCAATTTCGTACATTTCCATTATTTTCAATACAAGTAACTTAATACCTATAATTCTAATACTGATACAACAGTATAAAACACAGTACAAAATGGATAGCACTTTGCTAATTGGTCGATTGTGTACTTAAAAAAGTCAGCGTAATGAGCGCAGTGCCGGCGGTCATTAATTTTCCTAATTGCACACTGTTGATCTTTCTTTACTTTGCAAAATCAACAGGGCGGTGTTGTGCACAATGGGCGCTATGCATTTTTCGCCTCTGCTATTTTCAACTTCGTTTGTTAATTTTGTAGTATCATCGGCAACCCTCTTGGGGTTACCATTAATGTAACAAAGCGACAGCCTGGAGTTATTTAACTGTATTTAATGTAGTCAACAAACTGCATTAAAACTCAAAATTTCCCTATGGAAACAATGAGGAACTCCAGTCCATTTTTTAATTTAATTTTATCTATTTTTTTAATAACGATTTATAAATTCTATGTATAATTTGTATATAATAAAACTTATGTATTCAGAGTCAGCGTTTGTTGATTTATACCATAGGTTCCCTGCATTTTTTTCCCCATGGACCCCTTTTTCGTTCTTTTAATTTTCGGTGGACCCCCCTCAGCCTTTATGTCCAAAACTATGGTACAATACGTGGTATTTATTTACAGCTTGATGCATTGATTATGGTATGAAAATGTGTAAGAACTTGCACAAGAACGTGCCTTTTTGCACCCGATTCGCTTTAAGTGCGCGAAACTTACTACGGTGCTTTTCTATGCGTGCAGTCTACCTGTATGTGAGCTCCGATCCGTGGACCCCCATTTACATTTCGTGGACCCCTCTTTTTTCTCCCTGCCATGGACCGCCCGCAAATCTATATGAACCCCAGAGGTATGTACGGACGACTTTGGGAACCTATGATCTACATGAATATATAGGTTTTAAGCCATAATTTTTTTCACTTAAGTTCTTTTTTTTAAATAATTGAATCGAACCCCAATCAACTTACATTACATTTACACCACCATCCATTTTAAATTAAAAATAAATTCATTATATGTACTGAAAATAGAAATTACGTATTTTTTATGAATTTTAGAATTACAATGTCACGTGTTACGCACCTTCTCACATAAAAACCGAAATTATATTGTTCAACAACATAATTTTATCAAATTTATTTTATTTTTTCTTTTTATTTCTTATTTCTTGTTTTTTTTTTCTAACTCATAATAAAATTATCTTCCAAACAGGTTTTTTAGCTTTACCGAAATATAATTACAATCTAGATAATGTCTCGGTTATACCAATCCGATTTTTATTTATATGTGACATCTATTGACTTTTTCTACAAGTCTAGAAATCTAGAATCACCGTAAAGATAGCAGCCAATAATATGAAATTTAATATAGGATAATATTGATAAGTCTCGAATTTGAAGTATGATATCAATAAAGATGGCGTAAAGTGAACTGGCCTCATTAACCCAGTCGGTAGAACGGTTGTCCCGGTAAGACAGGTCCTGGGTTCAATTCCCAGATGTGACTGATACCTTATTTATTATGTGTGTCTCATCTACTACCTATACTGAGATTATGCAGCACATCCGTGAACTGAAATTTTTCAAATGATACGACATTCTCAACTACTAAAGAGTTAAACTCGGGAACACTTGCCGACTCATTTAGCGATAAGTATGAGATTTTGTAATTGCAGTGATGATTGCGTTGTAGATGCCATTTTTACAATGTTGCACGGATTCTGTTTTTTATGTGATTGTCTATGGTGATTTGAATTTACGCTCGTATTTCCCCCCTCGCTCGCCCTCCAAAACGTTACTTTCTTATCTTGGATAGCTCTATCTAAGACAAGTTTGAAGGATGTTAAAGGACATTTTACTTCTACTAGCATATTTCCGCAAAGACCGTCCGGAGTGGCCCCTAAAATTGAAAATTCTTTATCAATAAATAGCCCAGATGGTTGAATTTCAATATCCAGTTCAACGCTGGCCTGTTGTAAAGCGTCTTTCTCATATTCCCTTCCGTAACTTATTGAAGACACGTGAGATATATTGACTTTGTACAGCGACGATTTTACAAGAGGTCATATCGTCTCCTTTTACGTACAACCTTTCCAAATAAAGATGCTGAGATCATTTTACGCCTCAATTCCACCCATCCACTGAAGGTACCTTTTAAAATTGTTTCCCTCTATTTTATTCCTATATTTTTGTTTTTTCCTTCAACTCCTCCAGAAGTCTTTCTTTCTCCGCCTCGAAAAAAGATTAATGAATATCTGGTTTCTTAGCTTGCTTATATTGGGATATGTGTTTTTGTTTTTATTCCCCATCTTCAATTATGGATCTACAAAAAGTCACTAATTAGTCACCATAAATACAAACGGAGAGCATTTTTTTTCACAATAATTTAGATATATAAGGAATGAATCTGTCCATTCTCAATATTTAGACATAAAATCATAATATCGTCGCCAGGCATAATTAAAAAATTGTAAAAAAAAACACTACAACTTCCCTTTACGTTTGAGAACTAATAATAATCGTAAAGAAAATTTTGCAAACGAGGAAAAAACAGGCACAGATTGAACGTCCGTCCGTGCCGAACTATGCGAGCTTTTGCAGAAATAATAATATTAATAGTTATAATTTTTTCAAACGATTGATTCACTTTGTAGCGTCATTATTAATAAATTAATTACGCTTTCTAAATAATAAAGCATATTTTTGTATTAATAAAGTGGTGAATACAAAGTATATTTTTTAGTTCAGTGGCTGAGTTGGCATCGCGTTTGGGTCTCACCAGGCGTCGTGAGTTCAATTCCTCGGCTGGCTAAGTCCTACATTTACGACACAAGCAACATCTTCCGCTTACTGTGATGGTTGTTGCAAATTTTCAAATGTTGTCAGGTTATTCGTAACTAGGGAGTATTTTTCTTTCTTTTAGAAAAAATAAATAAATTTATAATAATAGTTCTTCATTCCAGAAGGAATTCAGGGGTAGTGCAATGCAATACCTTCCATAAGTGATAATAATACAATAAAAAAATAAAAATAGGTACGTTAAATAAAAGGAAGAAAAGAAGAAAAGAAAAAAAATAGAAAAAGATTAGTCGGTAAAATACGCAAAATAAGTTCATTAACTAAGAGAGAGAAGAAAAAATAACAAGTTAATGGTGGATAGTTGATGGTTTCCCGTCTCCAAAGAGCCAGCGAGGGAGATTCCATCCATCTTGTCGTAGCAGTAATGACGGTATTCTTGGATTGGCGTGCTCTGCACCATAAGCTTCCCATGCGGTGGCGAGAAGTGCCCTGAAAGAGCGCACTCGTCCTTCCAGGAACATTTCTGTACCCGTGCAGTATCTTGGTAAACGGAATAGTTGGCGCTATGCATTATTGTAGATGACTTTTACAATCATACAACTTTGTACTTTATATCACCATGAATATAGGTAATGGGTATAAAAATCGCTTGGCAAGCGTAGTCTAGAAATGTTTGATGTAAGCACAAAAATCGGTTTTATTTATTTTATGATTAATTTTGTAAAATATATATATATATATCACTCACGAGAAAGTGTTACAAATAACCTTAACTATAAAGCAGTATTTAAAAAAAACTAGTTTCTTACATGCGTTCACATTTTTCGAATTAAAAAAAATATTTCTTCAAAAGTTTGTGGAATCATATTTATAAAAGTTACTTTGTTTAAACCTCTGTATTTAATATGTAAATATCTACATGTTTCAGAAGAAAAGCTCATCTCATTGTGATAAACAATTTACCTACTAAAAGTAATGACAAGTATAGATAAACAGTAAAAAAATAGAGCATTTTAAAAATACGTGATTAGGAAAGTAATTAACTAAAAATGTAAAAATAATTGATTTTCTTAAATTAAATAATAAATTTAAAAACATTGTATTAGAAATTTAAGATTTTTTTTATTTTTTATTAAATAAATACAACAAATAAAATAGGTAGTCATAAATAAAATAAGATTTGGTGTTATTACAAAATTTTATATTAATAGTATTATTAATGTGAAAATAATTCAATGAGATTCGTATTTAAAAAAATAAATGTATATATTAATAATATTTAATTGACTATTAACACTTTCTTTAATTTCCGAAATTCAATAATTATCTAATTTCATTTCATAGTTCCACATGCCCGGGAAAATTGGCACCAACGTATGGTATTCCTAATTTTTTTTTTTTTTTTTAAATCTTGTTTTGTCTTTATTACGCATTTATATAGGAACGGATACAAAATAAATACGTGTTTGAAATCTTACTAGGGTTAACCACTGACTTACGTAAAAAAGATCATCTGGATATTCAGATCTGGTTAATAAACACGTTTAAAGTTACTTCAAGAAACGCGCTACGTTTCGATTCTGAACGGTGCAATTTAACCAAGGCGATATATACCTATCACTTTTCACTCAATTTTTGGTGTGGTGTGAAAAGAGTCGGTACATATGTACATTATTACTTAAGTGGAAACCTATTATTAGCTCATTTTTTAAATATACTTTTTACCATACATAATAATTATTGTACACTCTTGTTTTCCAAATAAAATAAAAATAAAATATGCAGATTTGTATTTGTTGCATATTTATTTGTTTTATCTCTAATTCGCTGGATCCGACTAAGCAGTGCATATACGCAGAGGTAGCTGGGAAAACATCATTAGGAACCGCTGGTCTAATGGAATCCAATATTTACTATCAACTACCTGTTTCCCCCTACATGACTTGATGTTTGAGGTGTGGATGGTTTGCTCATTATTGCATGTGAAGCTACCTGCTTCTACCTACACTGCCTACAAAGATTTACTATTTCGAGCGCAGTCAAACACCTGAATCACGGCGACATTAGTGACATCTACAATTCCTATATAGTCCCTTATTTTCCCTAATAGTATAAATTACTTCACTCCTGTAATCTACTTAATGCAGTACATTTAATAACTCATTGCTTAAATAAAATTAAGGAACATCACTCAAAAATGGATCTAAACACCACTTTGCAGGTTGCTAACTAAAGCGATACCACAAATTATGTACCTGTTATTTGAGTTAAATGAATAAGGTTTCATAAAACAAAAATTGTCAAACTATAATTCTTAAATCCCACGAAATACATTCCAAAACGTCTGAAAATATGTGCAGTTTGAAAACCAGCAAAATTAATTTCGAACATTTTACCTAAACTTTTAGTACGTATTTTATATAGAATTTACAAGATAACAGCTTAAGAATTATTGATTTATTATTATAGAATTAACAGATAAGTCATTAGTAGCCTTTCTTGAGTTAGCAAACTGCAAAGTGCGTATTTTTTGGGTGATGACTATTAACTTTTGTAACATGGGTGAGACACATCACTTACTAAACATCATAATACGATTATTGCATGCATCCTCATCCTCAACAATTATTAATAAGATATGTGTCTAGAGTATAAGTATCAGTGAATGTTATGTGTGTTTTATATATTGGCCTGTGTCGTTAATTATTTGGAATGGTACTTACACGATGTTATTGCTGATTTTTTCGTGAGACAAATGAAATTTTTTTATTATTAATCATTTTTATTGAGATTTAAAAACCTCATTTTAATATTTAATCATTGTAGAAAATAATATTAACATAACCCAAATGAAATATGGAAACGGAAAAAAAGACAGAAAACAAATAGATTTCATAATTTCTTGAAACGATTGGTAACTTAGTGGCGTTATTATTAATTAAATAATTAAAAATGTACATTGTTCACACCACTTTTATAAAAATAAATAAATATCTCTACATGTTTCGATAGCAATGCTGTCATCTTTAATATTTAATATTTAGTATTCATATATTCCTGAGGATGATAGCATTGCTATCGAAACGTGTAGAGATATTTTTTTTTTTAATAAAATTGGTGTAAACAAAGTACATTTTTAATTATTTAATTAAAAAGATTTCAATCATTATAAAGAAAGCTGCCATAATATGGGATAAAAAATCGATAATAATATTAACGAATCTTGAATTTGATATATGATATCGATGAAGATGGCATAAATTGAACTGGTCTCATTGGCTAAGTTGGTTAAGCGGTTGTCCAGAGGGTAGGCAGAAGACCTGGGTTCGAGTCCCAGATGCGACTGAAATCTTTTTATTTTTTGTGTTTTTTTTTTCGTTTTCATATTTCATTTGGGTTATGTTAATATTATTTTCTACAATGATTAAAAATTAAATATTTGATTATTGTGTTTCGTGAAAACTATCTATTTTACCTATGTACCTACTGTGATGTGTTTTGCATCTGTGTCACCATTGTTATTTTAATTTATTTTTTTTAAATGTGTAAGTCCAAATAGGGTGTATACAATATAATAAATAAATAATACAAACTAATGGGAACAATATACCTCACAAATATTATATCATATACATGGATTAAAAAAGTGTAAGCATTGAAGCAATTTATTATATACAGAAGTAGGTCGATACTCTTTTCAATTGACCATTGCGCTGCATTTAGTTCAGAACTAAAAACGGAGTATTTCAACAACGTGTAATTTTAAATATTTCATATTTTTATTTCAATTTTTATTGATAAATTTATCCGGGGAATAATTGTTGATATCTACTGTTATAATAAAAAAATAAAGGTACCTATTAATAAATTTATAAACTGGTTTCTGTCAAAATTGTATCAGTATCGTGTTACATGTGTTTTAAATTTTAAAACTTAAAACAACCATAACAGCATGTTCATTAACCTTCTAAGGTCCAAGTTTTACAAATTGTGTTTTTGACGAATAAAATAGAATAAGACTTTCAAACCCGATCGAAGCAGATATCCATTTTATCCATGATTTTACAGTTCTGTTATGAACAAAATCACAACATTAGTAATTTGATAGAAAAATTGACATCGAGTCCAAAAATAAATAACCGAAATTTCGTCACAAACAAAACGATTAAACAACCTTAAAAAGAAAACATCGAGGAAAACGTCACGAGTCAAGTCATCTTAATTGAATTTTTTGCGATGAAGTTTTTTTAGATAAGTTAGTTATTTATTTTTTAGAGACAAACAACGTTTATAAAACGTACTTGTACTACAAACATTTTTATTAACGATTATAAATGTGCCTAGATCAATTTGTTTGCAACATTAATTTTATATTACACATAAAAGATAATATTAACAATATACATGAAATTCGAAACCAAAAAGAACCAAAGAAATTAAAAGGATGCGACAGATACCTTTTTTGTGGTTTTTTCGGTTTAGTATTGCATTTAGGATTTTTTAAATATTATCTTCGTCGAAGATTAAATATTACAATGAGGTTTATAAACTTCAGTAAGTTATGGAAATTAATTTTTTTTTTAAACTTGTATAAAAAGTCAATAATAGATGTCCCATCTAGATTTCAATTACAATTCCCTGTAAAATTATACAACAAACTCCCACTTAGTATCAAACGAAGCAATTCAATCAATAATAGCATTAAGTCCAGCAAAACTTGGCTTTCGGAATTAACAGAAGAAGAACTGACTAGTATTATTAAAACAACGTCATAGAAATTACTGGAAAGTCCCTACCTAAACCTTAAAGTTGAAATATAGAAGTGGCTGAAACCCCTTTAGCACAGGTTCTCCTAGTGAGGACTATGGAAAAAGTATTATATACATATATAGCTGATGTGTACCCGACCTTGCTCGGGTATTTTTTTTGGAATAAAGTTATGAAGTTGTGAATTCTTGCTTGTCATTAGGGTGCCACAATGGATCTGACAGCGAAAGTAACTATCTCCAAATAAAGAAACATTCATTTGAATATTTAATTTCATTCCAAACATTTATTTTTTCAAAATATATGTAAATCATAAAGTTCTTAAGTAGGTACCTACTCGTGTGTTCAATTTTGAAAATATTCTACCCAAAAAAACGTTCTTCCTTTGAATATGCAATCTGTGGCCAACCATAGTGTTATAACTATGTGCTAACCTAAATAAAACACGCTGGGTTCAATGTTTTTCATACTAATTTTAAAACGTTATGGCAACAGTTTTGCATATTGGTCATTTTTGAGAAAATCGAGGACAAACAAACAAACTTACGTTGATTTTTATATATATAATGATTAATTGCTTTTGTGTTTAATTCGTAGGACTCGATTTAATTTTCTATCAATTTTCTATCAATCTATCAAATTTAATAACAGCTGTTTCGGCGTTTAAGACTATTTTCGAACTGCGGTTAATCCACATTGTGACGACTTATTTATATGATTTTATTTACTCTTTATTTTATTTAAAAATAATAATGATTTATTATCAGTAAAACCGATTTAGTTAGAAATTCTGAATTCTGTGAGGTTTTCATATTTATAATATGTTTCCTCGTATGTAACTGATAATCTTTTCTCAATTCATTTATTGAAATGTGTTATATTGTTTTGATAATGTGTTACAATAATTAAATACTAAAAATACCTGTAGACCTTAATAATAACATTATTAAATTTGATTTACATTAAATTTTTAAAAAAAACTTATACCTTACCTTATAATGTCAAAATTATACACAAATTAAAAATAATAATAATAATAATATTCGGGTAGACCATTGTAATCATCATAAAGATATCAGCCAATAATATGGGATTTAATGGAGGATAATATTGACAAGTCTTGTATTTGAGATATGATATCGGTGAAGATGACGTAAAATGAACTGATCTAATTAGCTCAGTTGGTAGAGCAGGCAGAGGTTCCCAGGTGCAACCGATATTTTTTTTTGTTTGTTTATTTTTCGGTTTCGTATTTCATTTGGGATCGGTGGATATTATCTTCTTCAATGATTAAATATTACAATAAGGTTTACAAGCTTCAATAAGTTATAAAAAAAATACTAAAGGTTTTGAACATATTTATGTATCTTTAATAGTTGAACCAACAGTACCTATTAATTTAATCGAAATTCCTTTCAAAACATTACGAATAGAGTCATTTAAATTATGGGACAAATTCAATCGTCTCTCCTTAAGAACGAAACATTTTTATTTGTGTATTTCTTCAGGATCTATTTTTTTTTTACATTAAGGACTATATCATCGTTGAAGATGCTGTGTGAAGGTTCTTTTAGATGATAGGAAGGTGTGAACCTGGGTCTTGAAGAGATCCATGTTGTAGGAGGGAGGAAACACAGATGCCGGCAGATCATTGTACAGCCAAGCTGTTGAACATAAGAACGAGTTGTAGAAGCGACCCGTTCTCATGTGATAAATGTCAACTGTGTACAAATGTTGGGCGCGCGTCTAGCATGTTTTCCGACTGTGTACCGGTGCTGAAGGGATCTGTCTGTCAGATCAATCTGTTTGTTAAGATAGGCGAATCTATCAAACGGACCGCCCGTTTCTGCACAGAGTTAAGCGTTTTTTTTTCAGATATTAAGGGACTCCCGACCAAAGGTGGCTGCCAAATTCTACAGTTGGGCGCACTTGCGAGTTGTACAGGGTCAGCAGTTGTGTACTATTGCCAATAAATTGATGTAATAATTATGGTGAATCACGGTAGTGCCGATCAATCGATCTTTCGACACCATGATTTGAGGGAGTTGAATAATTTATTGAACTGTCTGACTGTATGGCGTCACATTTTCTTCCATTTCGATCTATTGCAAACACTCTGGAAGGGGGAGTGTGGGGGGGAGTGTGGGGGGGGGGAGTTGCGATTTCTAAAATTAGCTACTATTTCGTTCAAATAGTCAAAATCAGCTGAACGTGGGCTATTATATCTTAGGTTGTTAGCGTAATTAGAGTCGTTGAAATATTTTATTTTGCTGACATTTCATACATGCGAATATTAATTATACTACCGATGTTCCACAATCACCGAAGGGGGATAACTAGAAGGAACGTTTTCGTTTGCCGAAATAAACTTTAAAAAATGCAGGTAACTTTAGTCAACCAGTTTAAAATATGGAAATTCTTTCTTGAACATAAAATCAATTCATTGGCCTCTCTGGAGACTAAGAGTCTAAACTTCAAATCGGTATAGATTGCACTTTTAGAGATTAACTGATTAGTGTCGAAAATGCATTGCAAACAGTAGAGCAATGTATTTTCACTTAAGTTATTTGTCGTTTCATTTCGGTGTTTTGCCCTCAATACGTTAGGCACACATAAAATTGACACTTAAACCAAAAGTGAAATCCATTTCAATTTAAAGGTTTAAATTTTTAATAATAACTATCACCATTCAATTAAAAAAAAAAAAAAACAGTTTATTTATAAAAAAGTTCTGCTGAGTAATTTTTTTTCTTCATATTTTCATTGCTGGTAACACGGGAGTTTAAAGGTATATAATTTTAAACATTTACATATACTTTAATAATCTCACTAGACGATGTCTGTTCTGAGACGGGTAACAATAAAAATAAACATTTACATATAAGATTACAAAGAAAAATGCTTAAAAATACATAAGGAAATGCATTCAATAAATTTAAATAAAATTTTAATTACAAAGTTTAAAAAGGAGTACATTCGAAGATACTAAATAAATTTAAAAAAAAACATTAAAAAGATTATTTAAAAGTGCATTGTAAAAATTTTTAAATGCAAAAAAAAATATATAATAGCAATAAGAATAACAAAATCAGATTAAGAAGAGTTTGCAAGTAATTTGGTGATGCAATTATTTTTTTTGTTTATTAGTCATGTGTTGAAGTTTTTATATAACCATTTTAGGTTGTTTTGCGTTATGTTGAGAGGTTTGTATTAGGAATATGTTGAATATGAGAGGTGCGAGGTAGGAGTCGTGTTTCTTGGCAAAAGTGGATATAATATTGGGTACTTGAAAATGATTGTGAGATTTAGCTCTTGTGTTTTGTGAGTGAGATATGTTGGAAGGTGGTGATTTTAGGCAGTTATAGATACATTTTTTTTATTAAATAACTTTTTGATATCTAGATATATGTATACTGCACACCCTTTATTGCGTTAAAGTGTTTAAGAAAAGCGACTTGAACCCCTTTCGCATTTATTAGTTTAATTTAACAACGACAGTTCCAATGTTTACAAAAAATGGAGTTTTAGAAGTAGTTACGAAAATGCATCGGTAAGAGAAGGACTCATCGAACAACACAACGAAAGCTACATTGGCGGTCTGTAGATTGGTACTAAATTATGGCGACGAATGCTTTTTGATGTTTGGTATTTCAATTGTATTTCAATTGTAATTTCCAACGTGTCTCAAAAAATCAAAATCACTGTTGAAATACAATTATTTTAACATTACCTCATTTTGAATGGATTTAAAATATATAAATAAATACAATACAATACATGTAATTTATACTTTTACTCCTACACACACCTGAATATTATAATTTTATAGCAAAAACGTCAAGATTGAACAATTAAATAAGTAAACATCACAACATTGACATTTTCTCAAATTTCATGAATTCATTTAAAATTTCATGAATTCATTTAAAATTTCATGAATTCATTTAAAATTTCATGAATTCATTTAAAATTTCATGAATTCATTTAAAATTTCATATTTCTATATATATTTCTATGTCTTCTTCATAAATAAAATAAAAACACAAAATAAAAATTAGCGAAGGAAAATCTTTAAACCATTTTTTTTTGACATTATTTAGTCTTCAACATTTTAACATATGCTTGTTTGGCCAACGTATAAACAAGCAATATCGTTATTGCACACAACTAGTTTCAGTGAGATAGATAAATAAATATTCTTATTGTAACTAAATAATGATATATTATGTGTGATGTTATCATGTAAATATTTTGTTTGTGTATATAACAAACAAAAAAATACGGAATAAAAAATTTAATAAGTGATTACTGAAAATATTTGGAGTTTAAATAATTATCTCCCGAGAAATTAAAAACAATTAAGAAAAATCTGCCATAATTAAAAGCGGGTGAAGAGATTTCAACCTTAAGTACCTCGCAGATTAAATGATTTTAATTAGGTAAATTATTTTGTGAGTAATTCGGTTTTTACCAAAAATGTTAATAAATCATTACAACCACCATAAAAATAAAAATACTCTAGGGGTTAATAAAATCATACAATTAAGTTGTCCTAATGTGGCCTAATCATAGTTTGACAATGGTTTGAAAACCGAAACAGCTGTAAAAGTAATAATATATAATAAAAATAAATAAAAAAAACACTTGAAGAATTTAAAAAAAACATAATATTTTATACACTTTAACGTGGCATCACATTCTTAGGTCAAATGCATTCTACATTTATGAACCGGTCGATGCAATTAGTCAGCCATTAGTGGTAATAATAGATTATCTATGGTTAGTGATAACATAGAGCATTGGTACAGCGCCCTAGAGGTGATTTTTCACAAAAACGGCGCTATACAAGTCATCCAATTATTATTACTATTATTATTGGAAAAAAAAATTACAGCGCCCCTGAGGTGATTTTTTATAAAAGCGGCGCTATATAAATCATACAAATATTACTATCATGATTATTAACATTATTAAGTTTAATGAAATGATTAAAAATGTACTTTGTTTACACCACTTTTATAAACATAAATAAATATTTCCACATGTTTCGATAACAATGCTATACGAGTAATCCTCAGGAATATATGAATACATAATACAAAGTTACCAATCGTTTGAAGAAATTATTAAGTTTGATTTACTTTAATTTAAACAATAATTAACTAGAATTCTACGAAATAAACATATAATATGTTATTATTTGGTTTGTTTTAACATAAATTAGTACGATCTTTGGGCCGCGCTCAAAACCCGGAGAGTATATATACATTTTCTAATTTTGCACCTCGTTTCTGAGTGAAACATAATTTCAGGTGAGAGACCGCATTTTAGATCGAAATGTTACTTGAAATAGATTCAGCTATGTTCCTAAAGAATAACCGAATATCCAGCTATTTATATAGTATAATTTCCAATCCCCCTCTTTCCTCCAAATTCCCATCATCTACTCTTTTAAAATTGGTCACCATAGTCCATGGTTACGGGCAGTTGAAACCTTAGTGCGGAATCACATAAAAACACAATAGAAAAAAAGTTCGTCGTTCGTCTCACAATCAGTCAGATTTCCACGGAGTACTTAATAGCACCCTCTGTCCATGGTAATACGTTTAACGAGAACACTCACTCAGGGGCGCATCCACCCAGGTGAAAGCGAAACCTGTTCAGCCGCCCACAACAGCGCTTGTTTATTCGCCTGATACAGCCGAGCAGCCGAACCCCCTCCTATACACCCGCACTCGAGCCATACCTAGTAGCAAATACTCTAAAATGAAAATGCTTCCAGTTCCTGACATTCGATAGCAACATGCTACACTAGCGACCTCTACCGGCCCGAGATGTGTGAATAGGATTTTTAATATATTTTAATAAATGTTACTTTGTAAAATATTCTTAATAAATTACAGAAATGGAAAATTATAAAATAAATATTTTCTGATCTACATATGACTTTACTGCTTTTTTTCTCATGTGTATATATATTTTTTAAAGTAGCAAAGTTCGCTGTTGGCGCTCTGTCTAAATTGTTTATTAATTCTAAACGTTTTTTTTGCTGGTATTTTGACAAAGCTACGCATGTAATCAAATATCATAAACGTCAAAATACTGGAAACATGCTACACTAGCGCCTCTAGCGGCTCGGGCTATAGTGCTTCCAGACTGTATGCTATTATAATGAATATTGTGTGCAAAACATGAGCAAAAAAGGAGTAAAATCATATCTAGGTTAACTAATTATTTATTTTTTGAATTTTTGTTTTATATAATTTATTTAGAACTAGCCACACATCAGCTTTGCTCGGATTCTTTTTTTAATAAAGTTATGAAGTTGAGAATTCTTACTTGTCGTTTGGATGCCATAATTTATTTGACATCGTAAGTAATGCCTTGTGACAACTATTACTATCTCTAAACAAAGAAATAAATAAATTTCATTTGGAAATTGTATTTCTTATCAAACATTTATTTTTTCAAACATATCTAAATAATAAAGTTCTTAAGTGGATACCTTTTTGTGTTTTCAATTTTGAAAATATTCTACCTAAACAAACCTTCTTTTCAATATGTAATCTGTGGCTAGCCAGAATGGAATATCTATCTCCTATCTATATTTTAACCTAAATAAAACATGGATGGTTGAATGTTTTTTCGTACTAATTTTTAAAAGTTTTAGCAAAGTTTTACATATTGGATTTCATTCAAACTACTCTCTAAACCTTCCCGACACTAATAAGAACAAACTGTGCTATTTTCACCGAAACCGGTCTAGGACAGATAGACAGACATTAACTTATATATATATATATATATATAGAAAATCTATTAAAATGTACGGTAAGCCTCAATTCCGCCAACTCACGCCGTTAGGGGTGCTGGTGTAGCATGTTGTCATCTCAATGTATGGTAAATGTCAGGAGCTGCGCGTATTGTGATATGTTTACGGTATTTGCTAATGCCTGTACCCATGCGGTTGACACTGTAGGCACAGACGGGCCTAACGTAAGTTGGTGCAGATTCGCAAGCGCACGGTAATCCGACTTGTATTCTTGGGAATAATATTTTCCATATTTCCTCCCTTACAAATTCATTTTTATGGGCGTAACGAAGCCGTAGCAAGTCTAGCCGCCGCCGGAGTTTCACTTTGGCGTTTCTCGAGCGGAAAGCACTTGGCTGGTTTTAACTAATAAACGGAGATATACGGTTGAGAGACTTGGACACTTCCCAAGATAATGATTCAATAACGAAAATAATTTACTTTGCCACTGGATTTCCGTTGACATTGCGTAGATTAGTCATAGGAATATAATAAGAGACTAGGATTAATAATCGGGCATAGCCTACACGAGACAAGAAGCTTTTGGTAACTTAATATGATTGCACACCTGCACCCATCGATGGATGAGCGTGCAAGTGCAGTTGTAAGGCTGTTTTACCTTAATTTACTGCGTAGCATTTTCGAGAGTGGATCTCAGGTGTGGGAGCCAGAGGATACCGTCTATGTACTAATGGTTAAGAAAATCCAAAAGAAATTCTTACGATTCCTCTACTTGAGAGAGTTTGGTTTTTACCCATGGCTGTTTCCAACAGCATTTCTCTCGGGAATGGAGGGTATTTGCCGTCTAAGTTCTAAGAGATATAGATAGATAAAATAATAATTTTTTTTTAAATATTGAGACAAGGATTATGGTGGACTTTAAATTAAATAAAAAACGACCAATTTACGTTGGAACACAAATTTGCCTTATATTATTTAAAATAACGTTTTTTTTGTATTTTTATTTACGTAATCATATTTATATAGCAAATACGATAATTAAACAGAACAAAAAAATACGATAAACCGGAAATAATTTTCTAAGTTGACTCTAAAATTATGAAAAGTGTTTTTTTTTTCATATTTTAAAACAAAATATTTCTCATCCGTACTAGATATTTACTAAACCTTTAATTTAAAAAAATGTATATATCATTCCGTTTGGATGGGGATTTTGGCCTCAAATACAAAATGAAGTTTTGTGTGAGACGAGCAGCGTAGCCGTTAAGCCTCTCAAGTCACCATGCAAGAGATTTAACGCTAACTCTGTGCGACGGAAACTGTGTAGTTTTGGGTATCCAAATACTCTGAAAAGTCGCCTTCTTGGCTATCGAGATTGTGTTCAAAGGGGTGATTTTTTTTAGCTTAAGGGTCTATTTATAGCATCACTGTAAATTTATTACAAATGGTTTGTAAATCGGATTTACTTATTTATATGTAATTCATATACAGGGTGCAACAGCAAGTACCCGAAAAGATTTTTCCAACAACGAATATTAACATTTAGTAAAACGAACTATTTGACAAACTAGTTTTTAGGTAAGTTATATCTTCTTTGTAGAAAACATTTAATTTACTCCAAATTAGAATCGAACTCGAATCCTTCCATCTCCAAACTCGGCCGTTGGACCCCCAGCACCGACCCCCTCCGTCTACGCCCAAATTACATCTTATACCCTCCATTACCTGAGTGAGTGGGCTTAAATATAAGATTTCTATCAGCAAGTGCCGCTAGCACATAAAACACTGTTTACAATTCTTTTAAATAAATATAAATAAAAGCCCTACAGTAGCAATAGGCAGCCCGCTCACTGGGTAGAGAAAATTATCTCCACATTAATGCACCTCTAACCACAGTTGACAAATGAAGAGGGACAAATGTTCCCGGCACTGTACACAAAAATTTTGCAACACGATATCTAGAAAAAAAATTCACAAATAAGTTGTTTTTGCTTATTTTACGGAAATTTGTTTCTCACAACACTTAAATGAAAATCTGCATATGAAATGTATTTTTTCTAAAATGTTACAATCATTTAAATGTTTTCAAACTTAGCATTATCACCGTCCATTTTTCTTTCCCTCACTTCCAAAACTCCACTCACTAAACGTTCAAAACTGCAAGAGAACCTTACTCCCCGTCTTCAATACCGAGAAAGTTTCGTTGTATCAGATTTATAATAATAAAAGTGCAAACATTCTGGCTCGCTTCCGTACCACATACTTTCAAAATTCGTGCAAAGGGCGAAGTTTAACATTTCAGAAAATTCAGAAGAGTATAAAACATACGTAGGGCGGTAAGAAAGGGGTCATATTTTTGATTTGATTTTGATAAAGCCCAACTAAATAAATAATAAAAATAACGTTTAAAAAAAATCTATTTAAAATGTTATGTTTATCTTATTGCATAATAATTTGATCATTATTACAAAATAATAAACAATCCCTCTTCCCTTAACTGGTTTCGCTACGTAAAATTTATATTTAAACTTAAACGTGAAATTTAAATTCAACTTCTTATAATATGGTACTAAACTCAACAACAAAATCCCACTATCCTTTAAAAATCACAACCATAATATATTTAAAAATCAAATAAAACACTGGATACCTTACATAGGTAGATCTGAAATAGAAAATATATTAACACCAAATACAGACTAACACCGAAACCACTCAACTGCACTTAAAACACTTCACCCAACAATTTTTTTTATTTTTTATTAATTTAATATAATGTAATTTAATATTTTGTAAATGAAATCCTCAACACGGGAAATCCCAGTAAGGATATCATTATTTATTAATATGTTATAAAAAAAGAAGATAATAAAACATTATTATTATTATTAAATATCTGGTTGTATGTATACTATGTATGGCTGGTTATATTCAGCATTCTCCGAATAGAAAGAAAAATATGAAAAAAAGATATCAATAAACAGTGAAAATAATACTGTCGGATGAGTACACTGAAGACATAAACCAATAGAAGCGTATTGTGAGCGTGTCCGTGTGACCGAGGTAACATTCTATTTTCCTTTCCATTGGTGAAATTGATAAATCGCGATTTTTTTTTGACAGAAAATCATTTTTCGCTGGCAATTATTTTTATTTTTTAACGCCCATTACTAATAAAATAAAAGTAAACAACATAATTTTACACTTTTATCCATAGAAAAAAAACCGTAATAACTTATTCTTACTTACACTGTAAAATTAATGTACCAAATATATCAACTCAACAACATATCGAAGTACTTGTTTCTCAAACGTTGAATCGATTGAATTAACAATCTGACGGACACGTTACATCGCAAATAATTCTACGTTTAGATAATATTTATCAAACTTAATTAATAAAGCATGTAATCGTAATCGTAATTCGCCTATGTTTTTAATAATTTCTCATAGATTAACATAAGAAGCATTTAGAGAGATTTTTTAAATTGTGTCATACAGAAAAATGAGAAGAAGTACACAATGTTTAAACGAAGTATCAGCAGATAAATATTGGGAAATAGATTGCATGCCTGGCAAACTCGGCAGATAAAAGCAGAGGCCGCCCACTGATGTGATGGGTTGACGATTTGAAGATCAGCTTGAACAACGGGGAGAGCGTAGAAATGTAGAAACAATGAGGGTGGCCCTTGTTCGAAGCCGCCAGAAAGTTCACGAAGAGGAAGAATAATATAAAAATTACAACAATATCTTCACCAAGCGCCACTTGTACTGTGGAGGGATGAGGGGAGGCCTCCCGACATCCCGACCCGCTGCGGTAGTCAAACTTGATTCGCTCGACTGCGTGCGAGCGTTCCGCCTATTTACCTACCCATCCATATTAATATGCTTTGCTTAAGCTAATGAAATGAGAAAATTATTGAACGTACCTACTCAGGAGCATCGTTATATCGCATCGTGTTACCATGGCGCTCTCATAATGACGACGCAGGTACGCGAATTACGCTTTCTTGATATCTCCTTAATAAACGAAACATCTTTAAATCTTCCCCAATGCCGGATTTGCTTACGAATATTTGTTAACGAAAAAAAACTGTTGACGAAAAATCATACGATTGATTTGTAACACAATGAGTTTTTAAACAGTTCGATCAAAATGAAAACGCAAGCAAGAAATACTTTCACCAAATCTGTATCAGTTTCATAACGCCAGGTCTCACGGTTTGCGATATTCAAAAAGATTTTTCACGATAAGGGTATCAGCGATTTCGATTAGTTATTTTTTTATATGAATACCTCGCAAGAGTCCCAACTGTTCCAACCGTCTGGAGCCAGTGCGACTATGGCATCCCCTATTGGGGAATGTTGTGAGGCTCAAGGTATTGACGAGGGGAAGGAGAAGGGGAAAAGGAAGGTGGGGAAATACCCGGCTATTCAGATCTGGTCACCAAATGCGGCTAAAAGCCATTTCAAGCAACGTTTCAATTCTGAATGGTGGTCTTTCACCAGGGCGATACTGAGAGTATCTTCCACTCTGGAACGTGGTCAAATATACTATAAATTATTTTTAAATGAATTAATTGTGAAAAAACACAAATTAATTAAATAAAATTTACTTTAGCACGCCGGGATTTGAACCCGAGACCTTCGGATTCGTAGTCGAGAGCCTTACCCCTCGACCATGGAGGCCATCATGGAGTTATGGAGTAGATATAACAATAACTGACCGTATACATATTTTTAAATTATTTTTTTTTTACATATAATTCGATGTACATAAGCAATGCTTGTGTAGAGAAGCGGAGTCTACATATTGTGTTTACATAGTAATGTTTCCTAAAAGTGTGACATGAAAGTGACGCTTGAAAATGGTTTACATAATAATGTTACAGAGTTATAATGAAAAAAAAACGTATGTCTGCGTCCGTATAACTTGGCAAGCGGTGCGGAAGGGAGCATGGGGGGTACAGGGTTTCGCTCACCGCACCACGATGCGCGGTCCTCAGTACTAGCCGGTGGTATGTCGGTTATAATAGACGTATGATGCACTTACCCATTCACAATATTTTACTTATGTACACGTATATATTAGGGATTTTCTAGCACCGTAAGGGAATGGTTAAACTGAAAACAATATTTTTATTAGCCTCTCTGGGAACTAAGAGTTAAAAGGTTTATATATATATATATATAGGCGACATCACTTTTCTTTCACATCGGAATAAATCACAGCCCAATTATATAAGATCTGTTCAGTGCTCCAAATGCACCAATGCCCAGTAAATTGAAACCCATCCTAAACTAATCAACTCATATGACATGACAATATATTTGAAATTCAATCCAATCTGCCTGGCTTATCTTGTGCACTTCACAATAATAATAGCTGAAATACCCAGCCTTTCGAATGGTTTGGAGTAAAGTTTTGAGGTTGTGATGTGTTACTCCTACCTCTTTCCCTACCCAGTAATCTTCCTGCTATTTTGAACATCAAGTGTGCAAAACTTCATCAGGAAATACCAAATTCTTCTTCTCATGTAAACAGTGACCTTTCTCTTGTTTTGAAGGTCAATTGTGCAAAATTTTATCAAGCTCGGATAAAAACTGTGTACATTTGTATACAAAACAAACTAACACCGCCGGGACACACTTCTTTAAACATACAGATAGATGGATTTTATTCTATTTATAATGTACACAATATGCAGAGGGTTAACATAAAAAAAAAACACAAAGAAAAAACAAAATACCAACCATTAAATAACGGCGTACAACATGGAAAAAAATTTCATTTACAAACGACAAAAAAAAACAATGTTAGTGTGAAAATAAGAGATTCGAGAAATTATGGGGGCTATCGCCAAATATGTTCGGATTCCTGCCACTACTGTGAATGTTGTATAGTCGAAGGTTAAGTTGATTCTTTGGAAAGGAATATGGAAAATTTCGGAGTTTCTTAGACGCGGTTTATTATTAATTTTGATTGTGGCCGAGAGGGAAGATTCAAAGTGGTTATTTATAATTTTGATTGTGGCCGAGAGGGAAGATTCAACGTGGTTATTTATAATTTTGATTGTGGCCGAGAGGGAAGATTCAAAGTGGTTATTTATAATTTTGATTGTGGCCGAGAGGGAAGATTCAAAGTGGTTATTTATAATTTTGATTGTGGCCGAGAGGGAATATTCAAAGTGGTTATTTATAATTTTGATTGTGGCCGAGAGGGAAGATTCAAAGTGGTTATTTATAATTTTGATTGTGGCCGAGAGGGAAGATTCAAAGTGGTTATTTATAATTTTGATTGTGGCCGAGAGGGAAGATTCAAAGTGGTTATTTATAATTTTGAAAAGAAATTTGATTTTTGTCACGACGTTTATTTAATATTTCTAATTTTAAACATTCTAGACGTTTCTTATAGTCGGTAAGCAATGTGAACAATCCGGTTCTATATTACATTCAATTTATTTTAATAACTTATTGAAGAAAATAATATGAAGAAATCGTAATTTATTGTTTTATCTAGGCTTGTAGAAAAGTCAATAGATGTCCCATATAAATTAAAATCAGATAGGTATATCCGAGACACTATCTAGATTGCAATTATATTCGGGAAGAACCTTTGTAACCATCACAAAGATAGCAGCTAATAATATGGGATTTAATTGAGGATAATATTGACAAGTTTTGAAATTGAGGTATAATATCGATGAAGATGGCGTTAAGTGAACTGGTATCATTAGCTCAGTCTGTAGAACGGTTGTCCCGGAAAGGCAGAGGTCCTGAGTTCGATTCCCAGGTGCGAGTGGTACCATTTTATTTTCTGTGGTTTTTTCGGTTTCGTGTTTCACTTAAGATTTGTTAATATTATCTTCTTCGATGATTCTATATTATGGTGCCCGAGTTAGTCTATTTTGAATTGTTTCGATTTTTATTTTGTCAATTTATTATATTGGACTCCAAACTATAAAACCGAACTAAAGAATGCTGCGAATTATGGATGTGTATAAGTATTCGAGATACATTGGGTTTTTTAAAGGCTTAGTATTATTCCAAAGACATGTATCAAATTACTTGGAGTCAATTTAGACGCTGATTTGTCCCTTGAAACTCAAGTGAACAGAACTGTCAGCACAGGGTTCTTCCAATTAAGGCAAATTAAAGCATTGCGGAAAAACCTGCCAACAGAAGCGACTAAATTGCTGATTAATTCGTACGTTGTTTCACGTCTAGATTACTGCAACGGAATATATGCAAGTCTCCCCATCTTTTAAATTAACAAATAACATTCCGTTTTTAACGCTGCGCAGGACTTATTACAGGCGTATCTAAATACTCCCATATTTTAGAGAATCTCAAAAACCTTAATTGGCTCAAATATCCTGAAAGAATCCAGGTCGGGCTCTGCTGGATAACTTAAGCGATAACTTTGTAATTTAATGTTTTAATCTTGAGTGAGCTACCAGGTAACTATGTTTCTATATCTGTTTGTACATAATAAGATGAACCCTAGCGAATAGTATTTGTACAGCGCCCTTGTGGTGATTTTTCAAAAAAAAAGGCGCTGTACAAGTCATCCAAGTATACAAGTGACTCGATACAAAAATTCAAGGAGACGATATAACCTGAACAAAATATTTTTTCTACGTGGGAATTAAAATTAAGTTTATTATACAATTTGATTCCGAGGTTTCGAACATTGGTAACAAAGTCGAGTAGTACCGCATTATCAATTTTATATTAGAAGGCTATTTGATTACGATTTCTGGAATGGAGCAGCATTTTTTTAATATTCAGAGTCATTTAATTTAGAGAGCACGAGGAAGATATTGCTGTTACTTCATTTTGAAGCAAGAAACAATCATTTAGAGATTTAATCGGGCGAAATACTTTTAAATCATCTGCTTGTAGGAGATAACTGGAGCTAAGATATGAATATTTAGATGTGTGTGTGAAAGAGGGTAAAATAATCATTTCTTATTGGAGTGGATGTTTCAAGTTGTTTTCGTCTCCGTTGACGAAGAATATTTCATATTGCTCTGCATTGAAATGTGAGGTGGATTGGATTATTAGATTCATTATTAACTACCTTGAAAAAAGTTATGAAGTTGTGAATTCTTGTTTGTCGTTTGGGTGCCATAATTGATTTCACAGTGAAAGTAATGCCGTGTGACGACTATTACTATCGGTAAACAAAGAAACATTAATTTGAAATTGTTATTTCATTCCAAACAATTATTTTTTTTAAATATATATAAATATTAAAGTTCTTAAGTACGTACTTGTGTTTTCCATTTTGAAAATATTCTACCTGAACAAAACTTCTTCTTTGAATATGTAATCTGTGGCTAACCAGAGTGGTATATCCATGTGCCAACCTCAATACACACGATGGGTTCAATGTTTTTCATACTAATTTCAAGATGTTATAGCAACAGTTTTGCATATTGCATTTCATTCAAACTACTCTCTAAACCTTCCTAGCACTAATCAGAACCTACTGCAATTTTCAGTGAAACCCGTCCAGTAATTTTCGAGGACAAACAGGCAAACTTTCGTTTTTATAAATAGAGAATTAGCCTGACATTATCAATTTTTAAAACCACAAAAAATACTTACGTAAAATATTTTCTTCCTTTTATTCCTATAGTATTTACAAAAAACTTTCATAGTATGTGACTAAATAACTAACCATCACGCCGTTCCTCCGCAGGGGAAGGCGGGGAGGATAAACCGCAACTCAACTCTGTCTCGACACATAGTCTTTGCTTCATTCACATTCATATATTGTCTCATACACATATTTTTGCACAGATGACATTTACCAGATGAGAACGGGTCGCTTCTACGACTCATTCTTGTGCTTAATAGCTTGGCTGTGGAATGATTTGCCGGCTTCTGTGTTTCTTCCCACAACATGGGTAATTTCAAAACCCAGATTCTCTCATTCCTGTTCTCCAAAAGACCCTCCACTCAGCATTCCCAAAGATGACATATGTCTTTAGTGAAATTATTTCCTTCGAGGCCTCTAATGTAATAAAAATAAATTTGTCTCCTTTTATTCTGACTTTTGACATGACCCGACCCAAATAATTAATTAACTTGATCGTATCATTTCTTCCTCGGGCGTCCCTGACTTCTACTACTAACTTAAGCGTTATATCTTCTCCTTATACTCCTTTCTTCAGTCATCCCTTCTATATGCCCAAACCATCTAACCGTCCGTTTCTTAATCTTTACCATCTTGCTTTGCATATCCACATTTTTAACACAAGTTTTGCCGCACATCTCATTTCTACACATCTCATTTCTACATTGTCTATTTTCATCCTCCCTTTGCGCCGCGCCTCTCTGCCAAATACTAAGGTTGGTATTAGCACTCCATTGTGGACTGCTAGTGGTATTTACAATATATACACAGGTGGCGTGCAATCCGTAAATGCTGAAAACCTGTGCCTACCCTACGAACCATAAGGCTGTTTGTCAAAGTGTACTTTCCAAGAATTTGGTAAGGAACTTGTACGCTCATTTATTCAGTTGGCTACAAAAATCAACGGAAGATGATAATAAATTGGCTATTTTCCAATATTCAATGTCCCATTCGTACCAGAACTTGAACTCGCTACACACAGCCTACCTATGGCCATTGAGCAATAATACGTACGACCACAAATTGATGCACAAGTATAAAATGTATCGAGAGCATCTCCTGTCCCGATCCAATCTTCCTCTCCCTCTCTCCCCTTCCTTCTTATTTTGTGTTTTTTTCTTTATGTTGTTAGTTTCATAAATAAAACATCTGTATTTAACCACCGTTAGCACAAGAAACTTTGTTTGCTTACCCTTTGTTAAACTTCTTTGTATATATATATATATATATATATATTTGTATTAAAAGCTGTTTGTTTCTTATAAATAAATAAATAAACACATATATATTGGCAGCGTTCTCCCGTGGGAATCTCGCCACAATAATTACAGTAATTCGCATTAGTACTACAATCCGCCGTCGGCGCCCACCGACTAATGGAATAAAGTTGAGAAAGCGTGCTGTTTACGCGAATATAGTGTCACAGAAGTTTGTAATCGGAATATAAAATTTAATTAACAATTTCATTTGGGCCGCGCTTTGAAGAATCGCTCCCTCCCTGGGCGGTATTGTGTAGAACTTTGCCTTTGCCTTTTATTGATCGTGAAAGCGATGCAACTGACAATGAACGTCATCCCCAATAAGTTTTTGAAGACGGCGTTGAAGCGAAATAACCCCCCGTTGTTTCACGTCGAGTTACGCAGGCTCATTTAAAACATCCATAACTTTTAATCACGTTTTCCAACGCATTGTGAGCTCGTGTTGTTGCCGTGTGAATAGCCGTCCTGATTTCGTGAGGCATACGACGCTTGACCAAGACAAGCGCGAGCAAGCAAGGTTAAATTTGACGATTGATGATTAAGATATTGAAAAAAGTAAAGGAAATTAAATATCTTGCTGTAATATGTTCAAAATTTTTAACATCCAAATACAACCGATTTACAATTAGACAAATTTGAATTTTTATAAAATAGAAAAAGTGTTAATAATCAATTAAACATAATTCATAATCAAATATATTTTTATATTTATTTACTCTTAAATGTACTTTCATATTATTATTAACACTTTATAATAATAAAAATAATTTATTTTTTAATTTCTAACATCAATTTGTTATTCAATGTTTTATAATCATTTTTTATTAAAATTTTGATTAATTACTTACCGACTTTTATCAATTTCTATTTATGTTTATGATTTGTCTATTATTACTATTGTGTCGTCTATACTTGACATTATTATTTTTTAGTATTCTGTGTGTACTGATGAGAAAAACTTTATTTCCGATACTTCGCTTTCGAAACACGTTGATATGTATATATTAAAAAATTGGTGATTAGAAAGTAATTTTTAATTCATGTATAAGCTATAAATTATTGAAAAGGAGCTTTGAGATATATACGGAGGAAATGCAAATATACAATAAACAATCAAATAAGAGAAGAGCTTCATTGGATTCCAATAAAAAATAGAGTGCTATATAATACAATGCGTTAATTATTTTACATAAAATTCTGAATAACCAAATGCAAAATAATTTATTTACGAAATTGTTTTTAGTAAAAATGTACATAATTATGAAACCAGGAATTTAAAAGGCATATGAGAAGAACAGAATCACATAACTGCTTAAGGCCCCGCATTAATCTCCGAGAATTTAGATTTAGGCAAGAGGTGTGTCTAGCATCGGCTCTGTATCCCGACTGACCGCTGTTGAAAGGCAGATATGATCATTCGAAAGATAGAAAGAGCGCGCCAATGTGAAGAGCGTTTAGAATAAATGAGCGTAAGTGATAATTCTAAAAATATAAATAAAACATCTCATATTTAAGACAGATCAAAAATAGCGAGACGAATGTCTTTAGTAGCATTTAAAAAAAAAAAACACTATGATTTTTTCAAACCTATAACATCTTACATAACAGAACAAATCCGTTTTTTTTTAATTTTTGGAGTATAGTTTACGATTTTCTTCTATAGAGGGAAATTCATATAATTACATTTTCAGCCCGTTGACTGGTTAGAGATTATCTTCAAAAAAAATTTTTTTTAAGTACATAAAACCTCCAGTTTTTAAGGGATATTTGTAATATATCCATGGAAATTCTGTTTATTATTCCATAGTTTTCTGCAGAGCCTTAATGTATAGAGGACTGAAAATGTATGACGAGATGCCTGAAAGTCTGAAGAATGAACGTATTTAAAAATTATTTTTACGCTTACTGTAAAACTGTAATTATGTAAACAATGAAATGTAACCATGGACGTATTAGAGGATGCAGATAAAATGTAATATTCACTAACTCAATAAATAATTTTAAAAAAGCAATAGTTGAACATTAATACAATGTCCCGAAATATTATTACGGTCACAATTGGTTTCGTTCGCATCGTTATTTTTGGTTGATAACTACCTTGAACACTAGGAGCGAGGGGAGGCTGTTAAACGATATAAATGTGTTTAAAAACTCACATATTTATTTATTTGTAAGAAAAAAACCGCTTTTAATACAAATATATATACAAAGATAAACAAACAAAGTTCCTTATGCCACAGTGGTTAAGTACAGATGTTTTATTTATAAAGCTAATAATATTAAAAAAAAAAAAAAAACTCAAGAACTGAAAAAATGGAAGAGGAAATCATTATATTTTTAGAATTATCAATTCACACCATCAAATATATATATAGTATTGTAAGAGATTATACACTATATTGTATTATGCATTGTAAGTGAGAACGACGTTTGATTATTACAAAGTTATTTATTAAGGCCAGTTCGGTCGACAAATATTAAATTACGGATGAGATGGGAAGAGGTTATGATTCCTAGACAAGAATGTAGATAAGTACATAAGCAATATAGAGTAATCAATTCCATCTATACCGACATATTAAATATATATACATGTACTTAAATAACATTAATAGTTATACTAATATCCCTCTATTCCTAATAAAAAAAATCAAAAGAAAATGTTGACGATTGAAATAATAACAAAGTAAATACATATTTTATATCGCACTTCAGCTTTAATACATTCCTGACGAGGGAAGGCTACTTCCGAACCGGTCGTGATTATTATATTAAATTGAAGAGGTTCCAAACAAATTCATATATGATTATATAACAAACATGTATATTTAAAACAAACATTCGTGGCAGTAATATTGTATAATGGTTAATTATAAATTGATTTACTTTGCTTATTAGTCGATAGAAGAACAGTACTTAATGAATAATCAATTAGAGAAAAATGCTGACTCTCCGCTAATATATCCATTATAGTGTAACCTTACTTATATGCAGAAACAGTATATAACCATGAATGTAAATAGGAAGCACATGCAAAATACCAGGATAAAATGTAAATGGGAATGAAAGCTGACGAATGACTTTATATAATTTAAAAAAAAACCATAGATTCAGTAAATAAACACAATATAATCCGTCTTCCAGAGGGCAATAAACCAACCCGAAAGTAGTTTTTAAAAACACAATAAACAGTACCGTCAGCAATAAAATAAATTTCAAACAATAAAAACAATATTAGAAAAGCAGGGAACTCACTCCCGACATCCATGCTATATATACCATAGATTTAGTATTCATTGTACCAGTCTGAGGATGCTCGTGATAGGGTGAAACCGGTCCGGTCGAAAATAAATAAGTAGAAAAAAGTTACAAAGGTTTTTTTAATAAAAAAAAATCATTTTAATATGGAATTCCACCAAGAATTGACAGTTTCAAAATTAGAAATAATTATAATTTAATGGATTATATTAAGATATTCATTATACATAATTATTTTTTTTATTTATATAATTTTACAAGAGAAAAAATACAATGCAAAAAGTCCCGATAAACTACTTTTTTGGAGTTTGTCTAACGGGAACGTGTTATTTAAAACTTAAGGGGGCAGACTCAAATAAGGCGGTAAACGTCACTTCGCAGTATGCTAACGTAAGCAATAAAACACATAATTTATCTGCAAATTCTTAACAGAAAGTTACCAAAGTTTCTAAGGTTTTCAGTGACGTAAATTCTTAAACTGTAATCTTTTACATTATGTATGAAATATCTACTGTAATTTTAAGTAAAAAGCTCGACAGTGCCTTCGCCGTTATGTTAACTGCATCCATTACAAACATATTTAATTAAAATCTTTCCACATTCTCAGAGTAAATAAGATCAAGAACCAAGAGCGTTTATTAAAAATAATTCAGTAAATCTAGATTTTCACTGTAATTCCCTCAAAGTTCAGGAATTTTTAAATTCAGTTCCGTCATACAAAAAACGTATGAGAATTTCGGGCCCGCGCGATTGTTGATAAAACGATTTATTTCGTCGGACTAAATCAGTTGTGAGAAGTCCTTCAGAGCGAGCGGACGTCGATTTGAAATTCGATATTTCTGTCTGTTTTATGACGAATAGCTGGGAAGAGAGGTGTTAAACTGCCACCGGAATGTAGGAATTACGTTTTTTTTTTTGTTGTAATCACATTTCTTTGCAACGTTCTTTAAGATGGTCCAAAAAGTGATTAATTTATTATACAATACAAAAGACCTGCGCAATGGAAAAAACTGACGGACGTGATAAACTACAAGATTATATATTTGCAGGCTGTCAAAAGCAAAACTAATGAATGAACGAATTATTTTTAAAATCTTAACATTTTTTGTGCCCATATAATTTACAATCTTGACGCGCCTGACTGCATATATAAATATGCCGATGTGTGCCTATCAAAATCCATAGTTTTAGCGGCTTTAAACTTGAATTTCTAGATATTCACACCGATTTGGTTAGAAAGCGGCGTAAGTCATGTTAGGGGGGGTGCTGATGTCAAATTTAATGTCAACCAGAGTAATTTCGATGGTCATTTTGAATTTTGAGTTCTCTACCGATTTGGTTCAAAATCGGAATTAAAGTGTTTGGAGGTACACTGAAATCAAATGCGAAGAATGGATAACAAATAATGTTTTTCTTCATTTAGAACAGCTGTATTTCGGACGATATTAGGTCCTTGGAGACCAATTTGTTTTCAAATTGTTCCATCTATAGCCTACTTTAAAAAGTATAGATTAACCTTTACCGAAAAATTACTCCTTCACTGTCAAAATTGACCAAAACACTAAAAAATAGCGAAGAATGAGAACTTACAAAAAATTTGCATAATTTAGAACCGCTGCATCTCGGACACTAGTAAGTCCTTAGAAACGTATTTGATTTCAAATTATATTGTAGCATATTTTCATAAGAAGCAATCACTTTGTGGTTTGACATTGTATTAAGTAAATGAAACACGTTGTTATAAACCACGATGAAGCTTGCTTGAATTAAGCGAAACCGGTTGGTGAAAATAAAATATATTCGTGGTTTATAACAACGTGTTGCATTTACTTAATATAGCAGATTTGGTCTACTTTGCTTGTGGGAGGGGAAGGGGAAGATAGGAGACTTTTGTGAAAATACTCCCTGTTATAGGTATTATTCACCTGCAAAATTTCAGTTTTTCTTATTGCCTTCATTGACTGAACTACTGGTGAATTGTATTCAAGCTTATTGTCTGCATCTGGAGTGGGTTGTAAATCATTGTTATTTACCTATGTTATATTTTTACTGCTGTTTAGTATAAAATATTGAAGGGCTTTTCGAAATCCCAAAAATTATCAAAAGACAAATAATTCTTATTCCCGTTTAATAAACGGGATCTAATTCACATCCGCCATCTTGGTTCCTAAGTTAAATGTAATAGTCGGATTCCTTAACCATTAATAAAAACCAAAGCCATTGAAAGAACAGCCATATAAAAAAGCAGCTAATTCATTTCAACCATCTTGAATCTACAAGTGGACAATCGAAAATCGGATTCCTTGATTCAAAAACCATGAAAATAATTCCCTATGTCAAAAACTGTGCTTATAAGTATTTCTGAGCAGGTGGTTCACGTTACCCATTTCTATAATATTTCCGAAGCAAAAATAAAAGATTATGCTGTGAAGAAATAAATACGTAAATAGTAACAAAAAAGAAAGGGAAGCACTTTGTATGGGTACTGTCAATTATTAATATATTATATAGTAATTAAAAAAAAAAACATATTCTCATCATTTACCCTAACCTATACCAACAGATCGACTTTCTTTACTTTGCAGTAAGCGGAAAAAAAATCCTCCCTTTTCCGACTGCTAAGTTAAGTCTGTCAAGCTTCTATTAATTTATTGTTATACAGCGAATAAACGAAAAAAATATAGAGCAAATGTCTTTTGTTTCGTATTGCATCAATACGCTGAACATTTTTTTTAATCCGGCGTGGTCTACATTATCCACATTTCCCCAATCCTGCTGCCAGATCGTGGTGGTCCGTGGTTTTGAGTTTGAGGCCTAAAATTCCTAACGGCGGTGAATACGCGGTTTTATACTGGACCCTTAAAATTTACAGACAAGGTTACAAAAAGAGTTGTAGCTAATGTTGGCCTGTTCAAACTCAGCCAGTCGAATTTCCATATGACAAAGTTTTCCGTCTTTATTTATATTCGCTTCTTCTAGAATCTCTACCGTTTTTTTCACTTGTGGTATATTTTCTACTTTGTTAGAGATATCGCCATATTGACGGCTTTTGAATTCTACAGTTTTTTTTCATTTCATTCGTTTTCGTTTGTACATTTTTTTTAATATTTAACATCTCATGTTCAACCTTTTCAAAAAGTAGGTGTTTGCTTTCATCCATCTTTTTGTCGATGTATTTAATACATTGTTCGTAGTGTTCATAGTGCTCTTCCCCGTCAGATGGCGGTGGTGCCTCGGTTGGTGTTGACCTTCTTTGCCTTTTACTAGTAGTGACCATTATCACTGGTTGTTGGTTGTAGCAAAAAAATACATTTTTTAATTAAAAAATAAATAAATTCCCACTTGGAAGCGACTGATATGCACCCTATTCGCTCCTTCACTAAATATGAGAAGACAAAACGAGTATGTGGGTATATATTATAGTCAATAACAATTTTTTATTGCACTGGATTTGGATTTTGTTTTTTTTTATACAGGAATACTAGAACATGGGGTTTTTATCACTTTATTGTAGTATTAATAACACTGTTACTTAATATTGAGAGTAGTTTTTGTGTAAGGAATAAATGTAAGTAGGTAAATTATTATTTTTATATTAGAGTATCGAAAAATGTTTGCACTGTCAAAGATAGTATTCTTGTAAATCATAAAAAAAATAAAAACATAAAAAAGCTTAAAACATGAATATTTATCAAGAATCTTACTGTAAAATATTTCAAAAAAATTAAATTAAATAAAAACATAAACGAAACCAATAAATCGTAAATAAAATAATATTTCCTTATTTCTATTACAAATAGCTTCTTTCAGGTAGCCAAGTTTTAAATGTGTTTATTAATAGCTACTTGCAGTGGCTTAGCGGGATAAGTTCACACTGTATATAATTAATATTATACGTTTAATACGCTTTTTTTATTTCAGCATCTAACATATTTATACATCTAGGAATCATACGATCTAAACTTCTTTGTCCATATTTGTTTTTATGCTTAGGAACCATTTATCCTTCATAAAAATTGAGACGAGTATTGTAAGTGTGCTCTAATCTATTTGTACTAAATATAGGGTTATTAATGTGCTAAAATATAATTTTGTACCACAGAGTTGATCCTACTGAAAGAATTTTGAGAATTTGATAAAGAGTATTAAATATTATGCCTTTGTTCGTAAAAACTTTTACGATTTAATAATTTAACCAATGAATTTGATACTGAATGAACATGATTGATGATTGAACATGGTTTGTTTTACATGAAAGTCCCCAAGATATAATTACACATTCCGCTAATGATAAATAAATTATTCGAAGTGTACAGATTGGAACAAAGAATTTTAATTTATATAATCTACTGACAATTGATCTTAGTCGTACACAAACCTTATTTCTTTGTAAATCCCACTTGAAAAAACAATCAATAATGACACCTAAATAAACATATGATTTCATAAGTTCAACATTTTCACATGTACACGATGCAGGAATGCCATCGTGTAAACAATCTGAAGTATATGTTTTTATTTCAGGTTTAATATATACCTTTACATTTGGGTATCTTATGTGCATCAGTTTAGATTTTTTTAACATTTATAATTAATCCAGAGTCCTGAGAATATTTTTAATGTTTCGTATAGTCTTTTTGTAAAAGGTCCATAAATGTTTGCAAATCATTGCTAGAAATTACCGAAGCAGTATCGTCCGCATGCACAAAGTGCTTTACGTGTCTAAAAAATGTATTTAATTAATGATGCATAAATAACATACAAAATTGTACCTAATATGAAACCTTGATGAACGCCTGCCATAAGCTTCTTTTTTACTTTAAATGTTTAATAGTTTCAATTTTATGCATCGGTTGCTTAAGTAATTTCCCAAAAGTTTATAAGTTTTCCTCTAATTCCCATAATTTTTAGTATTTTAAGTCATATAAAATGGTCAATAGTACCAAAAGCCTTGGAATAATCTATAAATAAGACTAATGTATGTTTTTTTTACAATTTAACTCATTATTTATTAGGGTTGCAAACTTTTGAAGTAGCAATTCAGTGCTCTTTTTAAAAAAAATCATATTGATTGGTATCAATAATGGAAAAATCTTCCAAATATTTAACTAATTTTAACTGAATGTATTTTTCAAGAATTTTGTCGAGTGATGGAAAATAGTAATTGGTCTGTAGTTATACAATACAGACTGATCACCTCCTTTATATATTGGTCTGATAATACTATATTTTAATTCGTCGAGAATTTTTGCTTGAAATAAGATTCTATTTACAAAATTAGTTATAATGGGACCTAAGGTTAAAATATGTTTTTTATCACTCATCCTGATAATTTCAATTCCTGGAGAAGAGTTTTTTATTTGCCTAACAATGTTTTCTATATCAGCCACTATGGCTCTTGGTAGGTACATTCTTTGAGGCATATCCTCCAGATTCAAATCCAGCTGTATTGTATTTGCACTTATTTAACATATTGTTACGGTGGTGGGGAAATGACCTGACAAAATCCACGTCGGTCACCAGAGTTACGGTGGGGAAGAGGGGAAGAAGGACTAGGCAGTGTAAGGAAGGAGTAGAGGATGGGGCCTCAAGTTGGCCGCCAGTGTTACGGTTGGGCGAAAAAAGAGGGAATAAGAGGGTTGGTGAAAAGAAGGCAGTACAAACTCACCTCGAGGCCAGAAGCAAGACTGATCCCAGATTCCACCGTGGTTAGTTCAGCTGGTAAAACATTGTGTTTCTTATCTCAAAGTCAATAGGTCGGCCGCAGCCTTATGATCAGAATAGGTAACTAGCTACTCGAATGAAGAGATGTGTACTTTCTATTCAGGGTTCATTTATAACAAAACATGGGCAGGTAAATTACATACGGGATTCAGCACAAAGGGTGGTACCTAATCTCTTCCTGACAAATCCTTCTCTATGATGGTTCTCCAACCGAACATGTTATTCGAAAAGGCACAACTATAAAGAGCACATAATGAGAGGGGAATATAGTAGCAGCTTACATGAGTATATGGCAATCTGGTGACGCCGACGGCATGTCCGGGTCCAACGCGAACAGCTTCCGCTGGCTCACAGGTAGGCAATGCACTCCAACACTGATTTTATCAATTAGAGTTAAGAAAAGACCAGGCGTTTACAAGGTGCCGATGTAATAACGGGCTGCTACGTGCCCAAGGCACAAAGTCAGCTGATGGCTCGGTGTCTGGATTAGGAAATCCAATGGCGGGCGTTCGCGTGCCCCAAGGCACCTGAACGTGCTTGACAACTCCGTGTCTAGATTAGCAGGTGATTAGCAACTGAATGGCAGGTCCGCTTAGCGGGTCGACGCCGTCCAGCCGCTGGAAATTATCCCGTGCGCTGTCTCATTGGTTGATAATGGCCATGTCTGGCGAGACGTGCTGCTATTGGTTGAAGCGTAACGTTTTGCAACGAGCGGTTAGAAGTATTTTATAACGACTAGAATCTCTTATTTAATTGTGTTACGTAACAATATTGTACACATTTTCTGAAAATAATCAACGAAATCGTTAGTTACATTTTCTTTTGTTCGATCTTTCATCAGATATTTGGAGACAACTTCGTCACAGTCGTTTTTACATTTCATTCTTAAAATTTTATTACACTCCTCCCATGTTTTTTTTTAATCATGAAAATAGTTTTTTTTTTTAAATTTATCATTATAGTACGTAGTTGTTAATTTAACTAACAATTTCTAAATCACTAATTTGTTTTTTATAGTATTTGTTTATTTGAGCATTTTTTCAACGTTTATATAAAAAAACTCTCTTTTTATACCTTATTCAATTCATCATTAGAAATCCAGTCATTTTTGGCAAAAGGTCATGTTTTAGATTTTTTTGCTTGTCACAATTGTGCTATTTTTATACAAGGCATCAAAATAAGTTTCAATTTTTGAATAAATAATAAAGGAGTATTTTACCACTAGAAGTGATTTCCAATCATAATTATGAATATTATTATCGATATGTTTTTGTGATAGAATCGTTATGTTGTGAGTTTTGTTAGAGTTTACCCATTCCATAGAGTTGAAGTGAATATTTACAGCCGTCGTGTGGTGATCAGCAATATTATAATCACATACACACGGAGATGTTGCTCTGCGGCTGCTCCAACGGATTGCTTTCCATTTAACCTTGAACCCAAAAAAGTGGTCGATACAAGAGTAATAACAACATTGTTTACGCGGTAATAAGAGTAGGTATGTAAGTACTAAACATGTTTATTTATTTATTTACATAATCCTTTTAGTTTCTTTTTTAAATGAATACCTCTTAAATTGTGAAATTCTCGTGTTTAGAGAGGGGTACTATGGTTTGTTTGTTTAATTAATTTCAATAGTACTACCATGGGCATAATATTCTGATCTCTATGCACTGATTTAAAAAAAATAATTAAAGGGATATTTTTTAGAAATAAAATATATCTATTTTAATAGTTTCCCTCACTATCGATTGACAAATGGAACTATTGATGTCCGCGATGGGATGACAAATGAGGTTTTCCTCCCGTTCGCACTCCCTCGTTTCGAATTAGCTTCTAACTAAATTCTAAAAAGATTGAAGATATATTGAATTAATCAACTGATCAATAAAATATTTCTTAACAAGCTGACCTTCCTCTTGCTCGTTTATATTTAGATTACGTCTCTCGCACTTTGTGTACTCTTTGTTTCGGTCATGGAGACGTAATTCAGATTTGTATGGTAGCTTTTGGTTCTTTTAGACTTTGGGGTGTTGCTTCTGTTGATTTTTAAGGGTCCAGTATAAGACCGCGTATTCACCGCCGTATGCAATACGAAACAAAAAACATTTGCTCTATATTTTTTTCGTTTATTCGCTGTGTAACAATAAATTAATAGAAGCTTGACAGACTTAACTTAGCAGTCGGAAAAGGGAGGATTTTTTGCCGCTTACTGCAAAGTAAAGCAAGTCGATCTGTTGGTATAGGTTAGGGTAAATGATGAGAATATGTTTTTTTTTTAAATTTTGTATATAATATATTAATAATTGACAGTACCCATACAAAGTACCTTTCAAAAAATATTTTTTTTTGTTACTATTTACGTATTTATTTCTTCACATCGTCTTTTATTTTTGCTTCGGAAATATTATAGAAATGGGTAACGTGGATCACCTGCTCAGAAATACTTGTAAGCACAGTTTTTGACATAGGGAATTATTTTCATGGTTTTTGAATCAAGGAATCCGATTTTCGATTGTCCACTTGTGGATTCAAGATGGTTGAAATGAATTAGATGCTTTTTTATATGGCTGTTCTTTCAATGGCTTTGGTTTTTATTAATGGTTAAGGAATCCGACTATTACATTTAACTTAGGAACCAAGATGGCGGATGTGAATTAGATCCCGTTTATTAAACGGGAATAAGAATTATTTGTCTTTTGATAATTTTTGGGATTTCGAAACGGCCTTCAATATTGTATACTAAATAGCAGTAAAAATATAACATAGGTAGATAACAGTGATTTACAACCCACTCCAGATGCAGACAATAAGCTTGAATGCAATTCACCAGTAGTTCAGTCAATGAAGGCAATAAGAAAAACTGAAATTTTTGCAGGTGAATAATACCTATAACAGGGAGTATTTTCACAAAAGTCTCCTATCTTCCCCTTGCCCCTCTCATACGAAAAGTAGACCAAATATGCTATAATTTGAAATCAAATACGTTTCTAAGGACTTAATAGTGTCCGAGATACAGCGGTTCTAAATTATGCAAATTTTTTGTAAGTTATCATTCTTCGCTATTTTTTAGTGTTTTGGTCAATTTTGACAGTGAAGGAGTAATTTTTCGGTAAAGGTTAATCTATACTTTATAAAGTAGGCTAAAGATGGTACAAATTGAAAACAAATTGGTCTCCAAGGACCTAATATCGTCTGAGATACAGTTGTTCTAAATGAAGAAAAATATTCTTTGTTATCCATTCTTCGCATTTGATTTCAGTGTACCTCCAAACACTTTAATTCCGATTTTGAACCAAATCGGTAGAGAACTCAAAATTCAAAATGAACATCGAAATTAATCAGGTTGACATTAAATTTGACATCAGCACCCCCCTAACATGACTTACGCCGCTTTCTAACCAAATCGGTGTGAATATCTCGAAATTCAAGATAGCCGCTAAAACTATGGATTTTGATAGGCACAGATCGGCATACTTATATATGCAGTCGGGGGCGTCAAGATTGTAAATTATATGGGCACAAAAAATGTTAAGATTTTAAAAATAATTCGTTCATTCATTAGTTTTGCTTTTGACAGCCTGCAAAGATATAATCTTATAGATCTATACCACGTCCGTCAGTTTTTTTCCAGTGCGCAGGTCTTTTATATTGTGCCGTATAATAAATTAATCACTTTTTGGACCATCTTAAAGAACGTTGCAAAGAAATGTGATTATAACAAAAAAAAAATCGAAAATACGTAATTCCTACATTCCGGTGGCAGTTTAACACCTCTCTTCCCAGCTATTCGTCATAAAACAGACAAAAATATCGAATTTCAAATCGACGTCCGCTCGCTCCGAAGGGCTTCTCAAAACTGATTTACTCCGGCGAAATACATCGTTTTATCAACAATCGCGCGGGCCGGAGATTCTCATAGGTTTTTTGTATGACGGAACTGATTTTAAAAATTCCTGAACTTTGAGGGAATTACAGAGAAAATCTAGATTTACTGAATTATTTTTAATAAACGCTCTTGGTTCTTGATCTTATTTACTCTGAGATTGTGGAAAGATTTTAATTAAATATGTTTGTAATGGGTGCAGTTAACATAACGGCGAAGGCACTGTCGAGCGTTTTACTTAAAATTACAGTAGATATTTCATATATAATGTAAAAGATTACAGTTTAAGAATTTACTTCACTGAAAACCTTAGACACTTTCGTAACTTTCTGTTAAGAAGTTGCAGATAAATTATGTGTTGTATTGCTTACGTTAGCATCTACGGAGTGTTTTTAGCGCCTTATTATTATACGCTTAATTAGTTCTACGGGTAGGTGTTCTTACAGTTAGTTAGCTTAATTAGTTTATACAGCGCTTATTTAGTTCTACGGGTAGGTGTTCTTACAGTTAGTTATATTATACGCTTAATTAGTTCTACGGGTAGGTGTTTTTACAGTTAGTTATATTATACGCTTAATTAGTTCTACGGGTAGGTGTTTTTACAGTTAGTTATATTATACGCTTAATTAGTTCTACGGGTAGGTGTTTTTACAGTTAGTTATATTATACGCTTAATTAGTTCTACGGGTATATTATTATACGCTTATTTAGTTCTACGGGTAGGTGTTTTACAGTTAGTTATATTATACGCTTAATTAGTTCTACGGGTAGGTGTTTTTACAGTTAGTTATATTATACGCTTAATTAGTTCTACGGGTAGGTGTTTTACAGTTAGTTATATTATACGCTTAATTAGTTCTACGGGTAGGTGTTCTTACAGTTAGTTATATTATACGCTTAATTAGTTCTACGGGTAGGTGTTTTTACAGTTAGTTATATTATACGCTTAATTAGTTCTACGGGTAGGTGTTGTACTTGGTGAGGTACCAGTCCCTCTTCGTTATGATTCAATCATATCGAGATCACTGTTGAATCTACAGTCACGGAGAGCTGCTGCCGCCCGGGTTATATTTTTATACAGCTAAAAGAATTCCTCACGTATATCAGAAAATGGTAGCAAGGCTATTTGACGACGTCGTTCCTTCGCCTCCTTAGTAAAAACGAGTAGGAAAGCCAACGACCAACCATCGTTGCCTTCTATTAATCTCCCGTAAAAACGTCCCCTCGCTATTGAATATCGTCAAGTGTAGGCACTAGTCCATGACACCGAGGAGTGCGATTCCGCTCAAACAATCCCATAATGGGAAAATAACTCACCTATGCCAGAACGGTAGGCAGGCCCGGCCCGCCCTCTGAACCAATGGGTACCCTCAACATTCAAAGTCCGGCTCTTTGTCCACGAAGAATAATTAAGGAAGCATAATGATAAACCGATATGCAATGAGAGGTTAAGTGTACCCGAACGGGTACCTGAATGTACTTGCGTGCCGAGATTAGATTTTAAACGCTATGAAACATGTTAATGTTGGTTAGTAAATTAATAAAAAGACTTACCGTAATTCTTAGTGTATATCCGAAAATTTACTAGGTTAATTTTACAAACAAACTGCACAACAACCTACGACTTCCTCTCTGCCTACCCAAGACCGACTACCTTTCGATTAAAAACCGTCATTCAAATTTCTAACCGCTCGCCTTCAATACCGAACCGAACCTATCCCCTTTTCCAGAATGACTCTCCCACTCGTCTTCTAAAACGCGACGACCTTTCTCTCTACCTTTCTAAGGCCTAGTATACTCCTCCATCCGGACTCTCCTTTTTTTCGAAGTGATCATCACCTCTTCCCATATGCCCTCCATTTGCTTCGCACAGGTCCGTACCAGGCATTTTTCGCCAACTTAACCAAATCCTAGTTCTTTTAAATTTTATATTTACAATACCTATTGTGAGCAAGATATTTACTCACTGTTTAATCTAACTATTAAAATAAAATAGCTACCGCTCCTGTCAGTAGTGTGAATGCCAAACGTGCCTATTGCTCGCTTTATTTTAGGTGAACACAATTTCATAATCGAAGTCATCAAGACTATACCTGTATCCTACTTCATTCCTTACTAAAATGTAAACCTGAAGGCAGAATAAAAAGGCTGTTTCTCAGTGGCGCTTGACAATGAATCACACTTGAGATCGAACTCCTTATGCACATACATTTTTGATACCTTCCTGAATACACTCACTTGCATTTCTGTCCCCTACACTATTTTTTATTCAAACAACATATGCTCGTCTCCTGATTTCTTAATCCGCCTCTGGAAATCTTATAAAAACAAACGCCTATTGCGCTAATTTCATCACTGACATGATAATTAATTGTTTGCAGTTCTAAGGGTCTATAGGCAGAATGTTCGTACACACTTCTAAAATCATGTAATTCTAGATATGTCACATTAACTAATTCTCCAAGACGCCTCGGCTCTTCATTATTTCAACACGTCAACATTCTAGGGGCGTCTCTAAGATTTATACACGGGTCGTTCAAAAAATCCCCGTTTCATTTGTTTTAGTTATTTTAGATGAGGCACCAGTCTGCGACTTCGAACCGTCGCAACTAGTCAATTTCAACATCAACCACACTGCGTCAATTCCATTTAGTATGTCATTTAATTTTATTCGAAATTATTATATGTACCTAAAATGGTACAATACAGAAGTTTCATTATTGCTGTGTTCGCCCCATTTAGAGACGCCACTGGAATACAACTATTATACCTTGTTGTTTCTTGTTGTTGTCTATCCACATGTGTTTTATCAAGTGTTCAGTTCTGTAGGATCCTCTTGGCATTCGATTTCAACATGTTTGCTTATGGATCTCAATTCCATCTAAATTTCGACGAGAATGCACGCATGCTACAATTCACAGGTTATTAATCATTATTAAGGAATGTGTTTATAGTAAATCTTCGTTTTTATGTCGAGTCTCGTGATACGTTTGCATTTAATTTAGCCACCAAGAATTTGTATTGAGGCCGACCCATATTCTTCGAGATTTCTGAATATTAAACATATTTTCTTGTTAAAACTGAATCCATTACACTATATAATATATAGACATAAATATTTTTCCCAATTGAACTTATAATATACCCGTAGACCTAATATTAGAATCTTGTAAAATGTATTTTAAGTTTTTTCTTAAAAATTTCATAATTTTTTTTTAGTTTGTATTTCTTTAGGAATTTCGTTAAAATATTTTATGGCTGAATTCGTGTATTAGTGTTCAGTTGTCGTTGTATTAAATTTAGGGATTATTTGTCCTGTGGTTCTCGGCCTTATGCCTGGAATTTTTTTTTGTATATTTTGTTTAATTCGTTGAAGAATCAGATGTTTTTTTTTAGAATTGGTTTAATCTATCGGGTTTATTTACAGTTTTTCCAGAATTCTTTGTCAGTAGTTAATTGTTTGGTTAATTTTGGCAAGTAGATAAACCTAACACTGTTTGAAAATACGTTCATTCCATTATTACAAAAGGAAAATCACAATTTTGAACATTGTTCAAAACGCAATTTAGTTTCACAAATCCTTTAGTCGGAAAATTATTTCTTCTAAAGGAATTTACGTTATACGAAATTTTGTAAATACATTTTTCTGGTAAATTAAGTTTTAAAAAAAGCTGAATACGACACAACGTTTATATTAGCACTAGTATCTATTAAACCTGTAGTGCTTACATTATTTACCTGTAAATCAATGATCAAGGAATGGGAAACTCCAGGACTATTTTATTATTTTTGTTTTATCAATAATGGCGTTCAAACATAAATACTAGTATATTTAATTTTGTTTCTAAAGTTAGATTTCATAATTAAAATAATTTTCAAAGTTTCTATTTTTCAAATCCCGCCAAAATACTCCAAATCTATGGCCAGTCGGTTTTGATCAATTCTGAGGTTAGAATGTCAAATGTTAAAACAAGAGCTTTACCGTACATAATTGTATATAATATTCATAGTAAACCATAACTAAACATAAGTAATAAAATTATATACCTTTTTAGAAACTATAACTCAAAGAATAATAATAGTATTGAGAATTAACTTTATCATAATATCGGTATAGATAGTTGGTTTGATCATTAATTTCTTTCATGAATAATAGTTGTTTATATTGAACAACAATTATAGAGCTTAAAGTCACCCAAAGTAAGATAAAATTTCTCCAAACTAAAATAAATACATATTTAAAGTACAAAACAAAATTGAAAAATATACTTTATTCATACTAATCAAAAAACATTAAAAAAATCATTCCTGACTTGATTTATGAACAGTAAAGCTCTCACTTATTCGCAATATTTAAATCACTCTGACACATCTGACACCATGTTGTACTGTCTATTGTAAGTAAGAAGGAGGTGTGATTATTACAAAGTTCGGTCAACAGCAATTTAAGGAGGTGACAATAATATAGGTAAGTACGTATATAATATATAGTAATCAAATCCATTGCACTAATACGTTAATATAAACACTTAAATTACACAAAGTAATTATAGTTATAACAGCACACCGGTATTCTGAAACCATTCGTTTATTCACATGTATTAATTACTTTCTTGCTAAAATGCCTGATCCAAGCGAAGTGGAGTACTTAAATTACATAAAGTAATTATAGTTATACCAGAACACCGGTATTCTGAAACCATTCGTTTATTCACATGTATTAATTACTTTCTTGCTAAAATGCCTGATCCAAGCGAAGTGGATGATTGTAGGACATCTACAAAGTCTCAAACCGGATGTAAAAATATATCCTGAAAACCTGATTTTATTTGGGTTGCGTCAGTTCCTGGAGTGGGTATTATTCCCTTAAAATAAGTGCGTTGTGTATTTTGCAAAGAAGTTAAGAAAAGTGTAGAATGATACTAAGTACCCGACGTCGCGTTATAATGTGGGAAGATGACAGTTGATCGCAGATGGGTGTCGATAAGACATCCCCTGTCATCCCCCCCCCGCCAACCGATACTCGCCGAGCGAGGTGGCTGACAGAGAAAAACGCTCTGCGGGCGTGCGAGCGGAAATGAAGAATTGCTTAATTCATCAGTGATTTTTTAATCGGATTCCTTCGTAGGTAAAGCCATACATGCACGAGGACTAAATGACAGGTACTATATGTTATGTTCTTCCCCGTGTAATAACATTTTTGTAATAAAGTAATTAGATTTACCTACCTCAATATATTATGTATACCCTCATTTGTCGACTCGCTTATCCTCCGCTGTCTGAATATCTATCGGTACCTACCGTACATCTATTAGTTTGTTGTCAGGTAGGTATTAATGGGATAGATAGACGCGTAGCCCATGTGTGCCGTGTGGCGAGGGAGGGAACTCCCCGCCCGGAGCGTAATCCCGACATTCACATTTCCCTCGGAACTCCCGAACTCTGAACCGCCCAAAGCCCGACATTTCCAAATTCTGCACGCCAGATAATTCCAAAATAATGTTTCAGACGATTACACGATGCTCTGGAACTGTAGAATGTTGTATATGTATGTATGTACATGTATTTCAGTTTGGAATTATTTCGTAGACAGGCGTCATCGATGTCACCTCTCTTATTTCTCTTTACCAAATAGACGGAGATGAAAACAAAATGGTTGTGCAGATTCTTTAATTTTAACTGCGAGTCGTGTTTGCATTTATCCGTACCGAAATATTATGACGAAAGAGATGCACGGCACCAGCATGAGCATTGAGCGATAACGTAGGTCGGTTTTTTTGTAAAATTGATATGTATTATATTCATATATACAGTGTTGATGTTCGTCTCCCGCTCTTTCTAAATTTTATTTCATATAAATTCTTTCATTCACAAGCATCAAAATAGTCAATTTGTCGTTTTTCCAACTGAAATTTCAAAGATTTAAAAAAAAAAATTTTTACAAAATATGTAAACAAAAAGTCCCGATAAACTACTTTTTAGTAAAGTCCCGTAAAGTAAACAAAAAGTCCCGATAAACTACTTTTAACGGGTTATTGTCTTTCAAAACTTACAATAAATTAAATTTACAGTTAAGGTCGACATAAAATAACAAAAATAAAAAAACATTATGTAACAAACTAAAATCTTTAAAATATTCGTATTTCACAACAATCTCATTCAATAATATGTTTACTTACATCTATATAAAACAAAATCATAAATAACAACAATAAATCGTACATAAAATAATATGTCCTAATTATCTAATACAAATATTTTCTTTCGCCTAGCCGAGTCTTCAGTACATTTATTAACTGTTTTATTTTAACACAATTTTTAATTTCAGCAGGTAATATATTTAAACAGCTAGGAATCGTGTAATCTGATGGTCTTTGATGATTTAGTTTTGGTTTCATAACGGATGCGGATTTGTCTTAACCACCCCTGCAATGGTCGTCACTTCAAGAATTGACAGTTTTTGAGGAGAGTAACCTACATCAAGGGAATCCGAGTAGGTGAATATAGTGGTCGTGTTTCTGTCGAGTGTGCACAGTTTTCGAGCCCAACTATAACTAGATAAGGTTTTTCCCCGCTGTTTATCATGATCATGGCTTATTATTTCGCTGTTTACAGTGTTCATTTCGCTCGTACAATCATTATGTTTGTTTATTGCGACTACTTGAGAGTTTTTACTTGAAAATTCAATATATTCATAGAAATTTTAACGAATTTGTCTACGTAATAATCTATACCCTTCCATAATACAACAATGTCATTGACAGCAGCTTCTTTGGTGATTATTTCTTCAGTTATTTTGGAAGCGGAGGATTTCTAATGATACCTCAAACCTATTATTTCTTAAAATGCATAATATATTTATTTCTATTTCAAGCCATTAAAGGTACCTCAATGTTTCAAACCTATAAAAATAAGAATATTTCTCTCACTACTGTCTACTACTGTCACGGACTATTTGTCAAGTCCGCAGATGCGCATGCGCAGAAAACTGACGGAGGCTTATTAACGCAAGCGATTCTGATTTGCCTTTCATACATAATTCAAAGCATTAAAGGTTAAAATCACATACAAAAAATTCTATACGTGTGCCAAGAAAGCTCGAGGGTGGAATAGTTTTGTATCGCACCTGTTCTTTTGTGATATTACCTAATATTGATATATAAGTCTATCGATATTATGTTATTCATCGTGGGTGTTCATAAAGCTTTTTCCATATCATAGTTGCATTGATTGATTAATTCTTCTGCCATTTACTTCCGCATTATGAATTCTCCAGACACTCCTATTTTTTTTATGCGAATACCGCATAAGAGTCCCAACTGTCCGAAGCCAATAGGACTATGACATTCCTTATTGGGGCATGTTGTAAGGGTAAAAGGTATGGGTAGGGGAAGGCGATGAGGGAGAGGAGAAATACCGGGCTATTCAAATCTAAGCACTTAACACGGTTAAAGCCATTTCAAGCATCTTTCACTTTGGAACGAACCATAAATATACTATATATATTATTTTTAACGAATTAATTGTAAAACGATGGAGATTAAATAAATAAATTTACATTCGCACGCTGGGATTTGAAACCACAACCTCCGGATTTGTAGTCGACATTAAAAAAGAAAATTTTTGACCTATCTTCAGTTTTTGTCAATTTTTAATCCCGAATGACTAATTTTTCGGGATAAATCATTTAATACTTTTTGAAGTAGACAAAACTTGCGTACAATTTGAAATCAAAATGGTCTCTGTAGACCTAATAGTTTCTGGGACATAACGGTTTAAAATTTCGTAATATTTTGTCGATTTTAGCTATTTTTATAGTTTTTTTCATTGTTGACACCGAAGAAATAATTTTATATTGAAATATCGGCGATACCAAAAATTTATTAACCTTCCAGCGGGCGCGCTGTCGTAAAATTTACGACAAATGCTCCTTATCGCTTCCCCCACTCTCACCACTTAGTCACAAGCGTAGAGCTTCGAGCTATTCGAGGGTCAGTGCCTCTCTAAACTACAGACGTACCGGATGTACTAAGAAGTTTTTGTAATTCATTGATATTTGGAAATTTTGCGACACGCACCTTAAAGTGTAAGTATATTAAATAAAGTACTTATTCTCTATTTATTTCTCATTTATATCGTTTATTTTTATACAGGACGGGTCATGTGAAAGTTCCCGCGCTGCTCTCACGACGAGCTCTCGAAATTTTGTGACTAAACCGGAGCGCTAATGTGAAATGGTAAATAGTTCTCCCCGCTCAGTATTTACGCCCTACCAGACGTTAACCCCGGTCCTTATTTCCCCTCGCCTAGTAAGGCGTTGGGTGTCTTTGATTGGTCGGCGCTCGGGCCTAATAACCTTACAGCAATTCTCTTACATTTATATAAAGAAAACACTATTTACATTGCTAAAACTTGATGATGTAAAATTTACGACAAGCGCTCGCTCAAGGGAAATTATTCAGCGCGCTCGCTGGAATGTTAATATTAGATAACGATGAATATCGAATACATCGAGCACGGTCAGTAACGCCGGTACTTATTATCGATATGACACTCTCTATAGTTAGTGATAAGATAGACAACATAATATACCACTAGTACCATTATGCTATATGTTAAATATCCTACGTCACATTGTACATTACGTATATTATATTATGATTTTAACTTATAAAACAAAATTTGTCGCTACGCACTCCATTTTTTCTATTAAGTAAACCACCAACTCTGTAATATAATCGCGTAAACTATTTTATTTTTAAAAAATAAAATAACTTTGTTTCAATTCCACTTTATTATTTTTTCATCCAACCGGTTTCGATTCAACCTGAACCTTCCTCAGGAATGAAATTTTTTATTTTTTTTATTTACTCTTTTTATTTTTATTATTATTATTTTAAGCATCTTCTTGTGACACTTTAGGAAACATTACTGTGTAAATATATAACCATCTGAACGCAATATGTACACTCCGCTTCTCTACACAAGTATTGCTAAAGAGAAGTATAATATTGCAATGAATTAAATTGTAGTAAACTTCAATAATGAATGAAAAAAATGGCATTGGGAAAGAAAAACATTTGTACAGCGTCTTTTATGTGATTTTCGCCAAAATGGCGCTATAAAAATCATAAAATTATTATTATTATTATTATTATAACGTACCAAATCATTATTCAATGGATATGAATACCAAAATATCGTTTTTAAATCTCGGAATGGTCAGAACGCTAATACATGTGGATCCAGTATCGATATATCAGCTATGCAGCGGTATCATAATACGCATTTCTGTTACCAACATGTTTGGTCATGGCCGTATAACAATATATTGTTACTCTACGGTTATGGTCTAGTTTTCCAGTTAAGGTCTTAAAAAAATTGGATTAAATGTGAGCTATGGACTTTCTTTGAACGCTGATAAATTGTTAATCAGTTGCGGACATGAATGTATTTTTGCACCTACAATAGTAATGAAACGCTGATATTCTACAACGTTTCCTTCAATTAAAACAGTTAAATTTGAGTATAAATTTCTTAAAGTTTTGTATGGAATCCATACAATATCGATTACCGCCTATTGAACCGCCAATCCGACTGCTCGTGTGACGTCACACCCAACAAGTCATAGATTTCTTGCGTTTTGGTGGGCTTTAAAAAATAGAAACTTTAACAATTATTTTAACCATGAAAACCAACTTTAAAACTAAATTTTTAAAAAAAAAACGAAAATTAAGTTAGGCTGTCAACAAAAATAAAAAAATAAAATAAAAATTTGACTGGAGTTCCTTATTGACAGTTTAAAAGTAGTTATGGGAATCTTACGGAAAATTTGAGAAAAGAAACAATCCCGTTTTCGGTCATTCGGACAGTTTAAAAGTAGTTTTGGGAATCTTTCGGAAAATTTGAGAAAAGAAACAATCCCGTTTTCGGTCATTAATCAGCACAAAAATTATTATATGAAAAAGTCCCCATAAGCGTAATGAGCAAGATTAAGAAAGGGACGATTAGATGGTTCGGGAACGTAGAGCGAATGAACGAAGAAAGGAGTGTAAGAAGAATATATGAGACGATTTTTTTTTTTTTTACAGTAACTCCACATAGGAGACCCTGAGGGAATTAATTTCCCTCAAGGCCTATATCATCTTTGGGGATGCTCTGTGGAGAGTCTTTTAGAGGATAGGAAGGAGCTAACTTGGGTCTTGAAGAGACCCATGTTATAGGATGGAGGAAACACAGAGGCCGGCAGATAATTCCACAGCCGAGCTGTTGAACACAAGAACGAATCGTAGAAGCGACCCGTTCTCATGTGACAATGTCAACCGTGTCCAAATGTTGGGCGCGCGTTTGGCGTGTTTCCCGAATATGCACCGGTGCCGAAGGGATCAATGACGCTAGTTCCTCAGAGCATCTTCCATTAAAATACCGGTAGAACAAGGACAGCATTCCCACTTGACGTCTGTGCTCCAAAGATTGCAACCCGTTTGTTAATATAGGCGAATCTATCAAACGTACCGCCCGTTTCTGCACAGAGTCAAGGGTTTTTTTCAGATGTTTTGGGTCTCCCCACCAGAGTTAGCTGCCAAATTCTACAGTGGGGCGCACTTTCGATTTGTACAGGGTCAGCAGTTGTGTACTGTTAAAGTATCTGAGGGCTCTATACAATACGCCTTGCTTCTGAGAGGCTAACTTTACTCGGGCTTCGATGGAGCCCCCATACCTGAGTTGGTCACTTAAAGTTACACCAAGCATATCAATGAAGGGCTTGTTGGGAAGATTGCTTCCATTAAAGGAGACTAAATTGTCATTTCGATCCCTTTTAGACGTAATCAGACATGATTGGGTCTTGGAAACATTAAATTCGACGAGGTTATTCTTACCCAAGAGGAGACCCTCTCGAGGTAACCGTCCATTCTCTGCTTCAAAGCCCTCCGAGCCGTTGGAGTTTGTGTGTCCTTTGGGGGCTTGCCAAACAAAAGCAATCATGGACTGTACTGTCATCCGCGTAACAATGGATTGGTGCACATGTCAAGAGGTCATTGATGTGCAACAAAAACAATGTCGGAGACAGAACTGATCCTTGTGGAACGCCAGCATTTATCGAATGCGGGGAAGAGATGAAACCATCAGTAACCGTCTGAATCAATCTCTCCCTCAAAAAGTCGGCAATCCACGTACACAAGGAAACGGGAAGTTCCTTAAGAAGGCAGTTTGTTGACAAGTCCTCGGTGCCAAACCCGGTCAAAGGCCTTAGAAATGTCCAGTAAGACCGTTTGAATCTCGCCATAACGTTCCAGGCACCGCCCCCAAACATACGTCGCATACCCGAGAAGATCACCATATGAGCGGTTCCGCCGGAATCCGTACTGGCGGTCATTAATGATTTTGTTCTTCTCGAGGTATGTGAGCAGTTTGTCGTTGATCACACGTTCCATCACCTTGGATAGAACTGATGTGATCGCTATGGGGCGGTAGTTGGCCGGGTTGGAGCGGTCACCTTTCTTAGGTATAGGATGAATGACCGCTTTTTTCCAACCAGTGGGCACAGAGCCACATTTCAGGGACATTTTAAAGAGCTTTGTCAAAACTGGAGCAATTTCTGGAGCACACCTCTGCAATACCAGGGCAGGTATTCCGTCAGGCCCACTAGCTTTATTAACATCGACCCCCCTTAAGACAAGGAGTACATCCCGATGCCGTATCCTCAGCGTTTTCATATAGAAGCCGCAGTGAGGAACCGACGGAGGGATGGCACCCCGGTCATCGAGGACCGAGTTTTCTGCAAACATTTTCCCTAAAAGATTGGCCTTTTCGGTAGCAGTGATTGCTAGTGAACCGTCAAGTCTGGTAAGAGGCGGCAGACTGGATTTGCAGAAATTGCGACCTATGGAGCCCGCTAGCGACCAGAACGCTCTGCTGCCATGCAGGCAGGCAGCTAGCTTTTTGCTGATCTGTAGATCGTGCTCAAATTTTGACCTATTGATGATTCTCTTACTTTCCTTTGCCAATTTGTTATATGCTGATCTGTTTTCTGACGTTCAAGATGTGTTGTAGGCTCGGTAAGCCGCGTTTTTTCGTCGAACTGCTTCGGAGCATTGTCGACTGAACCACGGCTTTAAACCTACACCAGTTTCTTTAACGGTTGATTGAATGAAGCCATCCATCGCAGAAGTGATGACTTCACCAATTTCCTGGGCACATCTGGACGGATTCGAAGTCTGAAAACAGACAGCTGACCATGGGAAGCATTAAAATGCGCCCGCAGACCGAACCAATCTGCTGACCTATAGTGCCACATTTTTCTCTTCAGCCTCTGAATTGGGGGTCTGAAGTTAATAGGGATTGATGTCGTCACCAGACAATGGTCGGACGATCCTAAAGGCGCTGCGACATCAATCCCATAACCAATAATTAATGTGAATGGAAGAAGAAGCCGGGGATGTCTGAGGAAGACATGGCACGATCAAGTGAATCAAATACTTGAGTCGGGTCATGTCAGAAGTCGGAATAACAGAAGAGAATGTATGAGATATTGTATGAATATGAATGAAGCAAGAAGTGTATGCCAAGATCGAGTTGCTTGGCGGTCCGTCCTCTCTGCCTACCTCTGCGGGGAAACGGCGTGACGGTTAGTTAGTTTAGTTCAGACATGTGGCTGGGGGGGAGCAAGAAGATAATCTATCCTAGCCCAACTCTGAATATGATCCATAAAATAAATATTAAAAAAACTCACAATTCAAAACTTTTTGGTGACCGATTTTCTTACAAGATGGGTTACGCGTCATCTCAAGAATACCTCAATCATTCGAATTGCCATAGATTTGGACAAAATACGAATCTTATCTGCCTCAATTTTGCATTTGATTCATCATGTTATACTCAATAATGTGAACTCCGCCTTTTACCTAAAAAGACGTTCCACACAACATTCTCAAAGATGACGTAGATCTCCTGTATCAAGTCAATACAAAAACTTCTTTTTTTATTCGTGTTATTTTCGTGCCAGTTTTGAAAAAGTTTTCATAAATAAAAATGACGAGTTTTGGCGTTTTCATGTTTTGTTGGATTCATAACATTCTGAACAGGTTTCATACAAATATTCTACAAAAATTATGTTATGCTATGAAGAAATTCTATGAAGTTTTCATCGTTTTTGCGAATTTTGGCACGGCATGGCCCATTAAATCAGAAGCTCTACATATCATTTAAATATATTCGGTTCTTTGTTCGAAATATTGTTTTTTTATTATTATTTCGCTACCGAATTTACACAAGCAGGTCCAGGAATATGATGCCTTCCAAATATCAATTGTTTTGTTAACAAATATGTATTCTTTCCGTGACCGTATCTATTTCTGTTCATGAAAGCATAAATTAGCCTCCTGGAACTAATCAGTCAAATGAAAATATTACTTATAGTTGTTACTGCGAAGGGACATTCGCAGAAAACGTGACGAGGAAGCCTCGGCTGAGTAGTTACTGGATATAGCTGCCCCCTCTACCCGTGTTAGGATTACGCGGTGTTCTGATATTGTAGGCGATTTATTATTAAAATTTATTTTAAAAGATCTCAATAAAAAATAAAAAATAAATTATTTTTTAGGGGAGAACAGAAAACGACAAACAAATAGTGGATTCGTAACTATATTTTACATGTCAATAGTTTTTTAATCTTTGGACGTAAGAAGACATGCAGTGAAAGCAAAGTAAATATTGATGAAAAAAATACTTAGGCACAAAACTAATATTTAGCAAGCATGCCGAGGTGATTTTTCACAAAAACAGCGCTATACAAATCATCCAATTATTATTATTATTATTATTATTATTATTATTATTATTATTATTATTATTATTATTATTATTATTATTATTATTATTATTATTATTATTATTATTATTATTATTATTATTATTATTATTATTATTACTGTTATTATTGTCATGTCTACATATTACTGCTACCGCTCAACGATACCTTTCTTTTGTAACGACAGAGAACATAATAAGTTACAAAATTACAATTCACCACTTAATCATTTCTACACATCACTGCTACCGCTGATAAGTTACAAAATTTTCCGAAATAGAGCAATGACTATTAATAATACTTATTATTTATCTAATTGTAAACCAGTGGTATTTATATATGTAAAAAAAAATTTAAAAACTTTGCCTTTTGAGAGTTTTTCTTCATATACCGCACAATCGTGCCTGAAACAGTTGCAACCCCATTTGGGAAGTGTTGTAATAGTGAAATAAATGGAAAAGGAAGACAGGGTAAGAGAGAAATTGAGAAGTTCCTATTAGACTATTCAGATCTGGTCGCTAAATATGGCCAAATTCATTTTATAATTATTTATAAAAATAAGGAGTATTTCCAGTTTCCAGCTGCCGTGTATTTTCGGAAAAGGGGGGTTGGGGGTGGTTCCAGGTGGGACGCTTCATTAGTTTGTCATTCTTTCACGGCACGTGACATCACAGCGGCGTCCCACCCCCGGGCGGTGACAGAAAACCAAACTACCGTCCCACCAGCAACTAGGCAACTAGACACCTACAGCCTACTGTGGATGGGGTCGCCCACGACGCGGCATTACACCCACACACCTGACACACCGCAATGACCATACCATGGCACATATCGCCACCATGGTGTTTGAGTAATCCCCAATCAAGATGCGTTTTCTTTACTTAACAATTAAAAGCAAGTAAAGAGGCTTATCTGTACTCGGATTTCAATAAAAAACTGATTTTTTTTAAATTTAATGTAAATCAAATTTAATAAGGTTATTATTAAGAGGAACCGCTGCTCGGCCTGTTTCATACAAAATTTAATTTTGGATTTGAGGCCAAAATACTCACCTAAACCTAATGATCTTTTTTTTCATCAAAAAGTATAGTAAATATCTAGTACCGATTAGAAGTAATTTATTTATTTTTGTTTTGCATTTGAAGATTTTAGAGGCACTTTTAATAATTATTTGAGGACTAACGGTAATCTAAAAAAAAAATTATCTGCTTTGAAAATATAATGAAATATAAAATTCAAAATTTAAAAATATATTAAAATAAAACATTATGGTGGACTTTAAATTAAATTCAAAACGAACAATTTGCTTTGGAACATAAATTTACCGCACATAATTTAAAATGTCGACCCGAAAAAAAGTTTTTTTTTTTTAAATGTTTTATTTTTATATTTTTATTTATGTAATCATATTTAGATAGCAAATGTGTTTTTTTTTTAAATACCGCAAATAATTTTCTAAGTTGCATCTAAAATTTTGAAAATAGATTTTTGTTAATGCCTTATACTTAAATTAAAACAAGAATAAATAAAATACTTCTCATCCGTATTATATATTTAAAAACATTTTTAAAAACATACACCATTCGGTTTGGATGGGTATTTTGGCCTCAAATCCAAAATTAAGTCATGTATGAAACAGGCAGCGCAAGTTCTGCAAATATTTTTAGTGTTTATTATTGTGACAGCTGTTTCGGCGTTCTCAAACTGCGGTCAATCCACATCATGACGACTTATATATATGATTTTAATTACACCAATCCAATTTTAATTTGGATGGGCTTATAAAAATGCTGATTTGTTATCGGTAAAACCGATTTAATTAGAAAATATTTTAATATCTGTATTCTGTGAGGTTTTTACATTTATAATGTGTTTCCCCGTATTTAAATGATAATGTTTTCTTAATTGATTTATTTAATTGTGTTGAATTGTTTTGACAATGTGAACATACTAAGAAGTGGTGAATAAATAATTTCCTTTGCTTTGTTAATTAATGTTATATTAGGACCGTTTCATGGTTTATTAATTACTAATTGTTCAATTAAATTTAATCCAATATCCTTTCTTTCTGTATGTAAGAAAACTGATGTTAATAGCAACCTACGTTAGTATTGTTTTTCTTGTATTTTTACATACAATAAAACCGCTATATAACAAACCTCGATATAACGGTTTTCGGTATAAAGAACGAAATATCCATTCAAATGTGAAAATTACTAAAAACCTAATGTTAATGTTATACACGCTAAAATCCATGTATCGCCATTAATGTATGTTAGTTAAGACACGAAGCGAAATAATAATAAAATTTAATAACTGGTCATCAGATTAAAGAGTTGATTATAAAAAAAGCTCCTTTTTAAAAGTGCTTTAAACAAAAAAACTTTCTCACATGTCAGAAGTCGGACAGAAGAGACTGTATGAGACGATGTATGAACGTGAATGAAGAAAGAAGTGTATACCAATATCGAGTTATTTGGCGGTCCGTCCGCTATGCCTACGCCTGCGGGGAAACGGCGTGATAGTTAGTTTTTTTTTTAAAGCAAGTATAGCGAAGGCAAGCCCGTCGACATCGAACATTAATATTATCCGAAGACAAAAATTGGATTTAGTTTGTGTTTTTATATGTTTATGCCGCCTACATACAATTAACTGTATTTTTCGAAAAAAAACGTATTTATTTTTATTTGGTAGCACATCGTCGCAGAAAAGCAATATTAACAGCCGTGGTCGTGTAAGAAACGCAGGACTTTGAGGCTTATTACATCAAATAATAAAAAAAATATATTGACAAAACGAAGAGTTTTTCCAACCTCGTACAGGCCTTATTTTTCATTGTAGAGTCACGGGACCCAGTTTGATCGACGCAGAAAAAAAAAACCTGTGGAATGGTGTATACAAAGCTTTTTCATGGGGGGTGGTGGTTACAGCACTATTGCTTTCCTGCGACGATATAAATTATCCGGAAATAAAAATAAAATACTTACTCTTTTCAAACCATTAACGGAAACCCGCATTAGTCCGTTATATCGAGGTTATGAATTAGTTGTTGACCATGAATTGAGTGATACGTAACTCAATCTTGTCAATACTACTCAATAATATTATCTTTTTTTTAGTACTCAATTTTAAACGCATTTTTTTCCTCATAGCACCAACCAGTACCTATCAAACACATTCTCGAATACATAATCTCTTTATACATAATTATTATACTTTTTTCCAGATCTATTATATTATAATAGTATGTCAATAGTAGCTTTTTCCCTTTTATTTTAGTATAATGGCCTAAAACGGGTTTCATTCCTAATTGGGCGGTCAAAGCTTTCTTCCATTTTTTTGTTAAATAATGTGTTTTTCAAATAAATAAATATTTTTATTATTATTATTATTGTTATTAGTTAAAAATATCTGCTTTACAAAAAAAACCTCACAAAGGCCCGCATTGACGTCACAACAAATGACAGCTGTCTGAGGAAATCCGATTCCGCAGTTCTGTCTGATAGGAAATGAGTCAAACAAGCTAAGGGAGGAAATCGGGAATTTAAAATAACACTAACCTCGTTTCTCTTCTTTATTGACAGCAAGCATGCGGGACCCAAAAACCCATCTCGTTTCATTAAAATTATTTGGAGTTTATCACTTTTTTAACCTATAGTTTCCCTTTATGCCGGCTGTTTAAACTGCAGCCTTCACTTTAAATAGCTGTCCTCGTTAACAGCCGATTCTCGGCCCGTGACTAAATATATGAGTTTGATTAAATTTGGATCATCCATTAAAATAGCACGATGTACCATTTTTGCTACAAAAATTGCTATAATTAAATAATTTCAATTTTTTTTTTAATCGTGAATAATCATTCCCATTTTGTAGTGACAGCGTGAGACACGGGGTACAGAAGAATGCGGGAAAACTTATTTATTTGATCTCGTAACACAGTCATTCCCAAAATGGGCGACATCGCCCCCTAAGGGGCGTTGGAAAGATCCGAGGGAGCGGTGATAGCCTCTAGGGCAAATGGAAGGGCGGTGAAGGGAAATGAGGGGCAAAAACAACTTTTTTTTTATATTTCCTTTCTTATGAACTCAAAATTGTCGTAGGTACATTACATTGAAAGAATCATGCAAAAAAATGAATTGTTTAATTATTGTGTATTTAAAAAATATATATATGTATATATATATAATTTTTGGTTACGTGTATTTACAAAAACGCAACGAAAAATTATTAAACATACTTTTCTCCACTTTAAAAATCATATTGGTATTTGAAATATTTTGTAAAACATACAAAAAGTATTATTTCTGATTGGATTTTGATAAATGCTTGGCCTATGTAAATTTATAAAATATTTAATAAATATTTTATTTAATAAATATTTTTCTATTTAAAAACATTATGTTTATCGTATTGCGTAATAATATTATCATTTTTTAATTTAATAAATAATAACTCTCCGACGTCCCTCTCCCCCTTAAAGCTATATAAAAGCAATTCTGACAACTTACAATAAGAAAATTCAGTCCATTTCATATTTTTTTTATCAATAATGACGTTCAAACTAAAATAAAAGTTTTTTTTTTCTAAAGTTAGTTTTCATAGTTAAAATAATTTTCCAATTTTCAATTTTTCAAAGCCCGCCATAATGCTCCAAATATATGGCCGGTCAGTTTTGAGGTTAGAATGTCAAATTTCAAAACAAGGATGAGCTTTACCGTATATAATTTTAAACTCTATTCAGCTAAGAAAAATTATGTAACTTTTTAGAAACAACAGAATAATAATAGTGTTCGGCGTTTATATTATCGTAATTTCCGTATTGGTAATTGGTTTGCTCATGAATACTCTAATTTATTTCACTAATAATAGTTTTTTTGTTACGTTGGATAATAATATAGAGCTTAAAGTCACCCAAATTAATTTTAAATATAACAAAAGTTATCTGTTCAGAATAGGCATTTGCTGATCTATATGAATACATAGTTTTAAACTCATTATATTTTTCACTGGAGTTCTTTATTTAGTATCAACTTAGGAAGAGTTAATTCTACATTACCCCAGACCATTTAGCCGCTAGATCTGATTGATTGGTCATCAGAAGACGGGGAGATATAGTCCGGCAGTGGAAGATAGTATCGCTGTCCAGTGTGTGGTTTTAGTCTGTGTGACGGTGTGGCTGTTTAGCTGTGTTGTGTGGTTGTGTATCTGTTTGTATCTAGCAGAGTCAATGTTTGCCCTGACAAGTGAGCGGGTCCGCAGTACGAGCGCCAATATTGACGGATGGCCGTCTTGCATAGCGGTGGTCGCCGATAGGGCCGGTAGCGGTGCTGCCACAGTGCAAATAATACATAGAGACGCCGTAACACGCAAGGGAAAGAAACCGAAATAAAGGGGGGCAAGGGGTGTGCTACGCGTGCCACCAATTTAAATAAAACAGTAAATAAATCAAAAGATTGTTTTCAAAAACTGAATATTCAATTTGACTATTTTATAAATGTTTTATAATTTGCTTACCACAGTCAAAATCACGCGAATCCTACGTGGACGGCATTGAACAATCCTGGTGAAAAAATAGGTGTCACGCTGATATGGTTGATCTAACCTTAAGTGATCAGGTCAGGTATGGGGGCTACATCGAAGCCAGAGTAAAGTTAGCCTCTCAGAAGCTGGGCGTATTCTACAGAGCCCGCAGATACTGCAGATAGTACACTGCTGACCCTGTACAAATCGCAAGTGCGCCCCACTGTAGAATTTGGCAGCCGCCTCTGGTCAGGAGCCCCTAAATATCTAAAAAAAGCCCTTGACTCTTTGCAGAAACGGGCAGTCCGTTTGATAGATTCGCCTATCTTAACAAACGGATTGCAATCTTCGGAGCACATACGTCAGGTGGGAATGCCGCCCTTGTTCTACTGGTATTTTAATGGAAGATGCTCTGAGGAAGTAGCGTCATTGATCCCTTCGGCACCGGTGCATAGTCGGAAAACAGGCCAAACACGCACCCAATATTTGCATACGGTTAACTTTTGTCACCTGAGAACGGGTCGTTTCTACGACTCGTTCTTGTGTTCAACAGGTCGGCTGTGGAATGATCTGCCGGCCTCTGTGTTTCCTACCTCCTACAACATGGGTCTCTTCAAACCCGTGTTCACTCCTTCCTATCCTCTAAAAGACCCTCTGCACAGCATCCCCAAAGATGATGTAGGCCTTAAGGGAAATTATTTCCCTCAGTGCCTCCTGTGTGGATTTACTGTAAATAAAATTTTAAAAAACGTGACCTTCGTGACATCAGTGGGTGCTGCCGATCTAGTAAGTTCTGGCTTCTTCCATCTTAGGCAGATAAAATCAATCAGTAGATGCCTTCCCTCTTATGCAGCTAAAATACTAATAAATTCTTTCGTTGTCTCACGTATGGACTACTGTAATAGTGCATATGCCGGTCTCCCCCAGAAACAACTCAATAGGATCCAGTCTGTCTTCAATGCTGCGGCGAGAATTATATATGGTGAGCCTAAATATTGTCACATAACTCCACTTTTAAGGGATCGCCTTCATTGGCTTCGATGCCCTGAAAGAATAGAATTCAAGATTTGCTTAACAACCTTCAAAGCACTCCAGGGTAAGGCACCAGCCTATATATCTGAACTCTGTGTCCGACAAAACCCAGGTGATAGACAGCTTTCTTTGAGGTCAGCAGATTTGAATGCTGCTAACCGGTTAGTTGAACCCTCTCGGTCAAATAAACCCGTGTACTATGATCGCGCTTTTTGTATATCGGGCCCGGTCATCTGGAATAAGCTTCCCCCAAATATTGCTAACATTCAGAATTTAGCAGAGTTCAAACGGGTATTGAAAACAAAATTATTCAAAAAATCCTATCCGACATAAAACATAAATTCATGTACGTATAAACAGAATTTAGTTGCGGTTTTCTCTCCTTGTTATTTAATTCCCTTAGTATTCAGTGAAATACCATGTATATAATGTCATATAATTTTCTCTTGCTCTGTTGTTATTTGTACCTACTTTATATTTCATTATTTACACCCTTAGTTTCTAAATTGTTATTTTATAATACCTGCTCATGAATATTTTATATCATGTTTAAATTTGCATATTGTATATATATTATAATACAGATATACTATGTAGTATATCTGTTATTTTACAATTATATTAGGTTAGGTTAGTTAGTACAAAGCGCACTTGAGGTGAACCTTCACAAAACTGCGCTATAGAAATTAACTCTTATTATTATTATCATTATTATATTACCAAAAGGCCATGGTCAGGTTCCGTTATCTAATCTACTCTACGTTAGTTCCTTCATCATTTATATTCATGCACACTGATCGGGACAATGATTGGGTAAACTTCAAATAACACTTTCACCTTTTGGTATTGATTCTCTGGTGTATTTGGTGTTATCGCCAGAGTGTCACTCACTCACACTTAGTGCTAATAAAACCAAATTCATCACTTTTAATATAAACCATACTAAAAATTCAGAAACACACCTTAACTTGAAAATTCATAGCTTACCACATTTAAATGGTCAATGTAATTCTCTATCATTGGAAAATGTTAACCACATAACCTATCCAGTCGTAAAAATTAATCACAATTTAAAGTGGACTGGCCACAGTATTTATTTAAATAAGAGTATTAAAAAATGTACTTATTTTTTATAGTAATCAGGAATGCCCTAAGTGCAAACGATTTGATTAAAATCCACATGGCTCTCTGTCAATCACTATTAGAACATGCTAATATCGGATGGGGAAGTGCTTATGATAACATTTTTAATTTACTCATTAAAACACAAAAAGCGATCATGAAAATTATACTTAAAGTCCCTGTAAGAACTAGGACTGACGAAACCTTCAACAAACTTAACATTGTGTCAATAAAACGATTATACTCTAATGCAATACATAGAATACTCTACATTCATAAATACAAAAAACAAGAAGTAACAACAATCACACATATTAGAAACACTAGATCTCAGAGTTAAAATCACATACAACAAGGAACCACAAACACTACATATGGACAAAAAAACTTCTTATACTATGGTACTAAGCTATACAACAAAATCCCCCTATCCTTTAAAAAACACAACAGCCATAATAAATTAAATAATCAAATAAAACACTGGATACGTTACATAGGGAGATCTGAAATAGAAAATATATTAACACCAAATACAGACTAACATCGAAACCACTCAACTGCACTTAAAACACCTGAACTTACAATTATTATTTTGTTTTCATCAAGCGCATCAATTTAATATAATGTAATTTAATATTTTGTAAATGAAATCCTCAGCGCGGGAAATCCCAGTGAGGATATCATAATTTGTTACATTATATTTATTATTATTATTAGTGTGTCCTACTAAAAACTCTCGAACCTCTGGCGTCATAAAATGTTTCAGTTTGCAGTTTCTAGGTAAACTCAGCCATTTTCGGCTTGCAACGTAATTTCCATCACCAGTTTTGAAATATTAATTTAACTAAATAAAAAATAAGTCATGATATTTCTTCAGTGTTTCTCGCTCTTTTCTTATTGTGCAATTATTGTGAAAACAGGTAAAGGCATACCATCGATAGCTCCATGTAACATTTCCTTCTTTCTCATAAACGACGCAGGTACATAAGGTGGCGCCATCTGGGTCCACGTGAACTAACTTCCATTTTGTGCATTGAGAGAGTTCACGAGAATTTTTATTTTTGCGTCTACGGACGCCCATGTGGCTATTAATACCCATCTATCTATCCATATTTTGGGTATGACCAATAAGGAACTCCAGTAAAAAATATAATGGCTTTAACAACATATATACATATAGATCAGCAAACGCCGACTCTGGATATATAAATTTTATTGTACATAATTTTATGTATAATTTATAAATCTTTATTTAAAAGTGAGTAAAAAATCATCTCATCAAAATACCTTGTTATGTTGGTACCTATGGTTGGTATCTGACGTCACGTGCGTATTCTGTATTTGGATTAGTATGAACATTTTTATTTTTCGATTTTGTTTCGTATTTCGAATACGTATTTTTTTAGTTTTTATGAAATTTAAACTTAATTTGGTTAGCCTTAAGCTCTGTAATTGTTGTTCAATATAAAAAGTATGATTTATAAAAATAATATTCATGAGCAAATCAATTATCAATCTGGATATTATGATAACGTTAATGCTCAATACTATTATTATTATTTTCATAAACAATAATTATTAGCCTGAAACACTCATCCAAATTGAAAAAACCTTCCGAGAAAAGATAAATGTCGCCGACAGGACTCGAACCTGAACCCTCTGATTGCCGGTCAGATGCTCTACCGTTGAGCTACGTCGGCTTATCGCAAACCCGCCAAGTTAATCAATATATATTAGAGTTTCATTCAATAATTACTGTTTTTTATTATATTTCACCTGTAAACAACCAACTTTATTAGTATGAGGAAGGCTTGTAACGGCTAAATCCCTCAATAGATGGCGTCGAGACAAATTATGTCTACATTTTATTGGTGATAAAACTATTATTATTCGTTGAGTTATAATTTTATTACACGTGTTTAGTTGTGGTTTACTATGAATAGAATATAAGATTATGTACGGTAAAGCTCACTCTTGTTTTGATACTTGACACTCTAACCTCAAAACTGATCAAAACCGACCGATCATAGATTTGAAGCGTTTTGGCGGGGTTTGAAACTTTGGGACTAAGGAAAAAAAAGAAATATACTGGTATTAAAGTTTTAACGTCATTATTGATATATATTTACAAAATTGACTAAAACATACATATTTTTTTACTTAACTTTAATATATTAAACAGTGAGATTCTGGCTCAAATAAATTTCTTTTTACCAGAATCTCACTCTCGGGGATGTCATCACAACCTCCTGTACAGCCGAGGGAGCCTCATAAACTTATGTATGAAATCACCTGTGGGGAGAGCTACTGCGCGCTTCCTAAATACGGTGGATAAAGACCTCCATTAGTGTCAGCCTTAGTTTTTTTTTTTCCTTTTACAAAAGAAAAAATACAATGTAAAAAGTCCCGATAAACTATTTTTGTAGTTTTTCTAACGGTAGCTTGTTATTAAAAACATACAAACAAAATAAAAACATAAAAAATATATGTTACAAACTTAAAACATAAATATTTCTCAAGAATCTTACTAAAACATATTTCTACAAAAATATATAAAGAAATAAAATAAAATAAACGACAAAATAAATCATGCATAAAATAATATTTCCTTATTACCTAATACAAATAGCTTCTTTCAGCTAGCCAAGTTTTCAATATATTTATTGTTGAGTTTTAATAAAGTTTTTTTGTTTTTTTTTATTATTTCATCGGATAACATATTTAAACAGCCAGGAATCGTGATCCAAAGTTCCTTGTTCATATTTGTTTGCATGCTTTTAATCCTTCATTAAAATTGAGACGAGTATTGTAAGGGTACTCTAGTCTATTTGTATTATATATAGGGTTATTAATGTGCTGAAATATAATTTTGTACCACAGAATTGATCTTACTGAAAGAATTTTGAGACTGTTAAAGTATGGAATATTATGCCTTTGTTCGTATAAACTTTTATGAGCTAACAATTTAACCCATGAATTTTGCACTGATTAAACAACAAGCTATAAAGTGACATTGCATCGTTGTCCCCAGCTGCGAGAGTACGAACTGTCCGAGACCTTCCACCACTCGTCCGACGAGCGGAGCTACGACGTTCTGCGGCTCGAGCAGCCATCCGGCAACAACATAGACGTGCTCGACGGCAACAACGCTCTGTCGCTGGCCATCGAGCAGGAGCGCGCCGAGCGGGAGCCGCACGCGCCCGTGGGCACGCCGCCCTCCAGCCCCGCCAGCCCCGCCCTGCCGCCCAGAATACTGGACCGGGACGGCGGCTACAAGACGACGCCGGAGAACAAGTACACTGCCAGGTAACGAGACACCATTATTACTAATTGTTTTTGTGTTTAATTCGCAGAATTCAAATAAAATTTTATAATGTTATTGTTAACTTCTGCTAGTATTTTTAATTTTTATTTTTGTGACAGCTGTTTCGGCGTTCAAAGATATTTTCAAACTGCGGTTAATCCACATTGTGACGACTTATTTATATGATTTTATTTATTCTCACCCCCATTCTAATTTGGACGGGTTTTTAAATATAATGATTTATTATCGGTAAAACCGATTTAGTTAGAAAATAATTAAAATTCTCTATTCTGTGAGATTTTTACATTTATAATGTGATTCCCCGTATTCACATTATCAAAACAATATAACACATTTAAATAATTCAATTACGAAAACATTATCGCCGAAACAGCTGTCACAATAATAAAAACTAATTAAATTTGATTGACATAAAAAAAACATTATTACAATTAGTCAGCTCATATTCCATAGATATCTCTTTCCATAGATATCCGCTACATTATACTTGGTTTTGTGGTATTTGACCCTTTTTCACACAATGAATGAACTCCACTGGCTCCCTAGTCATGAGCCTTCAGTTCTCGGGCCTTCCCGTCCACCTCCAATCCTGCTCTGGGTCGATTCGTCGATTACCCTGGGTAACCGTGCGCCCTAACGCTAACTTCGCCATTTTCACGGAAATAACGCGAAATCCGTTTCGGATAAATAACCGCTAATTTTATTATTTTATACATGATATTCTGACATTTTAAAATACGAAGGTTGGTCATAAATAGTAATAGCCATAAAATAGAAAGCCGCCAACTTTGACTTGAAGCATAATTATTTTTTCAATTTAAAAAAAAAATGTACAAATATATCAAAAGTAACATAAAAAAATTAACAAAATATATGCACCGCTTTTGTTGCAAAATACCAAAAAGGGGGCATTTTGTTGCTAAACCACAATAAGGTAAAAGTAATAATACCACCGTTTTTGCTGAAAAATAGCCCTATTTTCGCAAAAATTTCACCAAAACAACGCGAATTTTACCGAAAAAAAAACACGTTTTCTCGTACAATATCGCAAGTTTTCAGATCCCTAGTGACAAGTTATATAAAATATGTTAATTTTTGTACACATGTGTAGTACAGCCTTCTAGACGTCAATAAATAAATATTAATATCATATATTACCGTAATACAATATTAAACAATATATTTTCGGATGTAATGTGAAATTCTAAATTACTTCGTTCTTATAAAAAAAATCTTATTCAGTGTGAAATTACAAGTGTTTTTTTTCCACCACCAGACCAGACACATGCCCGTGTTGTGGCGGGCTGATTATGCCACCGTTATTACAGCAGTTGTAGTGTAATGAGAGCGTAGTTGCCTTCCAAGTAATCGATCGCAGTTCGATTTTCGGCCGGGGCAATTTTTCCAAAAATTTATAAAAAATAAACGAACTTTTATTTTCTTCAACATACATATTTTTTATTATAAAAATTTTGTTTGCTTTAAGTAAACCCTAGATTTATGTTAATAAATATTAGTTTTTTTTAATATTGGCTATCGCCCCCACTTGAGTCATGTGGAGTCAGCCGCGTTTTTCGGGATTTCGTCACTAGAAAGCCATAGAAATTCCGCAGGCGTACTGTTTTTACAAAAAATAGCCACCTTTGTGATAGATTGCCCTGAATTACTTGAGACGAATTCAATTGAGAGTGCCTAACAGACAAAACACACATTAAACCTACCACGATGCAACACTAACTCAAAATAAAACACCTTTATTCACCGCGCTTCAGATATTTTTAACACTTCATACAGTAATTTCGACTTATTCAACTCAGTCCCTTATAATTTCAAACCTAAAATCATTAAATAAAATTAACACAATACATATTACTCTACACAGACTAGATCCTTTCCCTTCCCCTCCATTCCATCATCCTAACCTCATAGGCTACCCTTGTAACTGAAAAACTAGCGTTATTAATCCCTTTGGCACCGGCACACAGTCGGAAAAACACGCCAAACGCGCGCCCAACATTTGTCGCTTCTACGACTCGTTCTTGTGTTCAACAGTTCGGCTGTGGAATGATCTACCGGCCTCTGTGTTTCCTCCCTCCTGCAACATGGATATCTTCAAGATCTGGGTTCACTCCTTCCTATCTTCTAAAATACCCTCCACACAGCATCCCCAAAGATGATATAGGCCTTGAGGGAAATTATTCCACGCGGGGCCTCCTGTGTACCATTGCCAAAAAAAATAGTAAAAATACTCAGCACAGTCCAATATAAAAACAATGCAGGAATATATTTTTAGTTAGGAATCTAACCCGTTGAATATAAAGGGACTGGGAAAAGTATGGGATCTTTGTCTGAATGCAGTACGATTGGAGGGTACTTGCAGTAATGAGTAGACCGATTGTCGCGCTTCTGGTACTGCGTCCGTGGGACACTAATATGTTAGTTAGGTCGGTCTCTATTTTTAGATGCATATTTGAATCTTTCCGCTGTAAACGTCTGGTTTACAATCCGCCCGCCAGAGGTACTGATGTCGCCTCTGTCAACCAAGCGGAGAACTACTTGACCCCACGTCACCCGCGAGGAGCCAGCATTTCCAACGGCCGGATTAGATTCGAATGAAAGGATAAACATAACCTTACCGATTATTGTTATTACAAGCGTGCTGACTGAATATATGTGATTATAAACATAAACATTTTATTTATCGCTAACACTCTATTATAACGATCAAATTCCTCCTTTTCATCCTAAGGAATCTGTCCACATTCCTCCTCTACACTTAAACGTCTCTGATATTATACGAAAAATAAAAGCACTCGACATAAAGAAAAAAGCGGGACCAGACAATATAACTCCAGAATTTCTAAATAACTGTGTGTCAATATTAGCCAAGCCACTTTGTCAGATATTTAACCAATTTCTTAACACTGGTTGCTTCCCAGATCTATGGAAAAAGAGTTACTTGACACCTGTATTCAAAAAGGGCGATGTTAACGATGTCACTAATTACCGACCCATTTGTATGCTCTCCATAATCCCCAAGGTGTTTGAAAAACTATTACTTGATAGAATATCTGTGCACATTAATAACATAATTGTACCTAATCAACATGGTTTTATGCCGGGCAGATCTACTTTAACAAATCTCTCTCTATATGAACAATTTATATCTAGAGCGCTTGAAGAAAAAACCCAAGTCGATTCAATATATACAGACTTTGTTAAAGCATTTGACAAAGTAAACCACAAAATCCTACTTAATAAACTTTCCAAACTAGGTATAGAGGGTAATTTATTAGACTGGATAAAAAGCTACCTTACCAACAGAATTCTTCAAGTAACATTTAATTCTAACCTATCATATAAATTCGTGGCAACAAGTGGTGTACCGCAAGGCTCACACTTAGGCCCAATACTTTTTTTACTGTTTATTAATGATATTATAACTGTATTTGATAACAATGTTATAACTGTATTTGATAACAATGTTATTGTGCTGCTCTTCGCCGACGATCTAAAACTCTTCAAACTAATAAAAACTATTGAAGACTGTTTTCTCATTCAATTAAATTTAAATAAATTACAAGATTGGTGTGAACTTAATAAACTTATTTTAAACATTAGTAAATATCATACGATCAATTTTTTTAGAATGAATCATCCTCTCAATTTTCAATATAAAATCAATAACATCTCTCTCTCGTCTGTCAACGAAATTAACGATCTTGGCCTTGTTTTCGACTCAAAATTTAATTTTCTAACACACATCAATTCTATTACAAACAAAGGTTTAAAAATGCTCGGCTTCATTCTTCGAAATGCCAGAGAATTTAGGAATATTTCAACACTAAAATTATTATACTCTTCCTTAGTCCGTAGTCAAGTCGAATATAATTCTTCTATATGGTTCCCTCACTATAAAATTCATTCCGACTCCATTGAAAGAATTCAACATAAATTTCTAAGATATGTTAACAATACACTCGGTTTACCTATTGAAACTATAAATTACAATCACTTAATGAAAGAACTAAAATTATTAAAACTATCACATAGAAGAACTATTTCTGATTTAACATTTACTTTCAAAATTGTTAATGGTTTTATATACAGCCCTTATATCGTCAGTTTAATTACATTTAATATTCCAACTAGAACTACCCGATTAAATATTTTATTTTACTGTAACAATAATCTCAGAACTGAATCATTAAAATATTCACTGGTACCTCGACCTCACACAATAGGTAATACATATTCAGTATAGTAGACATTTTCAACTGCTCTGAATACAAGTACAAACAAACGATTATTGCATACATCCTGTATAATTATTAATATATGTGTCTAGAGTATAAGTAACAGTGAATGTAAGGTATGGTTTGATTTTTCGCCTCTGAACTTATTACTTAGAATGGTACGTACACTATGTTTTCCTGTATTTGTTCGATATATTACCTTTGAACATATTGTGATGTGCTTTGCACCTGTCTTACTAATAACTAACTTTATATGTAAAAGCCCATATAGGGCGTGTATTATTAAATAAATAAATTACTTCAATAAACAATTAATAAATAATTGACGGACACGTAAATGTGTTAAAAATCATCGAAGAGTATCTTGTTACCATAAATTTTGGTATATTTTCTTGTCTTTGTGGGTTAAATTATGTCGTGTTTTAGTAATGCTCGTTTGTAATTTGTTTAGTCCGAGCATCGAGAGGAACAGCACCGTGGAACCTCGCGAGAACAACGAGCTGCCGCGGGGAAACAAGGAGGCCATCCTCAGCAGCATCGCGCGCTCCTACCGGGGCAAGCGCAGGAAGCATCTCCACCACAAGACACGTGAGTACTGACTACTGGATTGCTTGTGCTGTGGTCAAAGCCTTATTGAATTGAAGAAGATAGAACCCCTCAACTACTAACCGGTCCCAACTAATACCATGTCCACCGTTGGTTGACCTCTTCATCTTGCAGTATGTGCAATGATGCCTTGGAAACTGCCGGGTAACTTTGACGTATATAAATATTCTGCGTTCCTTCCAAAAGCAGTGTAAAATATTGTTCCCGCGCGTGAGGTATGAAGGGTGGGGGGGGTGAGGCAGCTTTCGATGTCGCCCGAATCCATCCGACTGTGAACGAACTGAGTAGCCGCGCCAATTTACACCAATATTAATTCAGGTAAAACCGATGAAAGGTTACACCATTGCATCTTTTCCAGATTGACATGTCAAGTCATGTAGGCATTTTACAGTTGTCATTGTAGATACATACCCGGCGATTGCTTATAATCGACGGAAGCCCGTGTTATATCTATGATGCCAATTGGCCACATTTTGCAGTTAACATTGGAGATACATACCCGGCGATTGCTTATAATCGACTGAAGCCCGTGTTATATCAATGATGCCAATTGGCCACATTTTGCAGTTAACATTGGAGATACATACCCGGCGATTGCTTATAATCGACTGAAGCCCGTGTTATATCAATGATGCCAATTGGCCACATTTTGGTGCTCATATTTCGAACGCTAATGTTTACTTTATACCCCAATGCCGGGTAACAATATAACAATACAGTCTCTTTTGCAGGTCCATCCCGCGACTGCCGCGTGTCCGAGTGGGGCGAGTGGTCGGCGTGCTCGCGCACGTGCGGCATCGGCGAGACGCGCAGAGTGCGGCGCGTTGTGCGCAAGGCGCGCCGCGGCGGCACCACGTGCCCGCCCACGCTGCAGACGCGCTGGTGCGGCTCCGCGCGCGACTGCCCCAAGGGATACTTCAACTGGTAGGCGGACACCGTCCACTGTACACTGTACACTGTACACTGGAGCGGCAGAGAGCGCTAATGCAACAATCAACAACAAGAAGTCTCTTCACAAATCAGAATTAGCCCAAATTATAATTGCAACAAATGGTTTTTATGAATAATCATGAAGATTTTTTTTGGAAACATCTCGGAAGAAAGCTAAAGAAAAAGAAACTTGAATCGTTGAACACCTAAGTCAAAAGCAATTATTACAGAATCGATTAAGAGACATCCACCTCCTTCAGGATCATCAAAATTAAGAAAAGAAGTAGAAGCAAAAGAGGACACACTAACTTTATAATAAAGTTTGGTAATAAAATAAAGAAACAGAATGATAAAAATTTTTATATGCGAAGCAACAACAAGTCCTGCAGATTGATGTGATGATTGTTTAAATTACGCCTCACGTATCATGCGAAATTCTCAATTTTTGTTAAAAAAGATACACTTGTTGATACTTTCTATGGAAATTCAAGATCATTTCCCAGACCATGTTTCGTGAATTGGTTTGAGGAAAACACATATTGGTATAAATTGGAGGTTTCCTGTAATACCGACTTCAGTTAGGCCAGGCTGCCCAGGTAAAACTCGAGATCCGAAACTGATGACTGATAAAGAATAGGCTTAAAAGTACAATATTATTTTACAAACATCAGGTCATTTTATTTCATCAAAAAGAGGATTTCATACTAATAGTCCATTAAGCTAAAGATGTATCAGTCCTTCGCCCAGCAGCCCGACAGACTCCAGCTAATGTCCCGCGGGATGAAATTAGAGGGATACAAATGTTTATGCGAGTACAAAAAAAGTGCGACTTAATTTAAGAAAAAATCTATTTTACAAAAACACTTCAGTTCAGAAAGTTTAATAAAACATTTCGGAAGTGTTAACATAATAAACTGTTGTTGTTCTCGGCCATGTTTAATACTAACATTAAAAGGTTAGACTAAGTTAGAATAAGTCAATGTTACCATACTTAAGAGTGTAATATAATATTTACAGCTATTTTTACGTTTTCAAATCAATGATTTCTTTAAATAAATGTTTTTCGGAGAGTTGAGAAAAAATATTTATGTACCTACTTTAAATAATATTATCCTTAGTACTGTATCCACATTTTATCACGCGTTTTGTACGTCATCCTCTGCAAACATTGCATTCATCGCTGTTTTATTTAATGATGTAAGATTAGGTCTGGTTTACCATTTGTATTTCATTTGTCGCAATATCGCTCACCCGAGGTCAGAGTAAAATACTGCACGAGAATCTTAACCGAGATCCCTCTATCGGGGGATTATGTCAATCCAACTTATCGGTATCAGAAAACTTTCTGTCGTGTATGTGTAACTATTATCAAAGGAAAACGATAAATTCAGATGATTGTCCTGGAAGGTATTCCGTCTTTGGGTTATAGGGAATTGTTTCCGGGTTCTCCTCTACCGATGGGCAGTGGGCAATAGGCAATGCCTTCGATATTATTGTAATGTACTGTCAATTAATAAGTACGTGTTTTGTGTATATTATTAGCAGCCGGCACCAATCGCATACAAAGTTAGCTCATGTAAGTACTGTCTCCTTCTAAGATAAAAGTTCGTCCAGTGATAACGGTAAATAATTATAACGTAATAAAATTATAACAAAAAAAACAATACAATTTACGTATCGATTATATTTTTTCAACATAATCACCATTTAATTGTTCAATTTTAAACAATGATTTGTTTTTTTTTTTTAATTTTAACATAGTCTTAGGAAAAGTTAGCATAGAACTCAAATTTTGATTTGTTTTAATTTAAAAAAAATAGTAACGAATGAGCTCATTCATTTTAGTTGCCCTTGTGTATTTTTACCATGTAAAAAATGATTGGATAATATATGATGTCTCCAGTTTAATGTTTTTAAATAAATAATATAATTTACAATAATGTTTTTATTTACATGTCCCTTAATACAATGGATAACTAAATTCGAGCGGCCACTGATCCTGTCAATGTATTAATCTCCGCCGAATCCTGTTCCTGGAGACATACATCATAAAGCTACATCCATTAATGTGCCATTTCAGGAAAATCCTTCACTGAAAAACGCAAAAAGAAAAGTTTTTCTCTACAACCGTGGAGACTACGAATCAATTAATTCTGCTCCATAACAAGCTGACTGGGCATCCATTATCTCTGACTACCAAATAGAACCAGCTCCTGAAAATACCTTTATCCCACTCCTATGTTCCTCTCCACCCTCCGCCCCTTCCCCGAGTGACATAGTTAAGCTAATCGAATTAAAACTGTTTATTGTCACACTTTACTCGTCGTATTTATCATCAGCAGTGGAAAATTTATAATAAGGAACTCCAGTGAAAAATATTATGACTGAAAATATATATTCATATAGATCAGCAAACGCCGATTCTGAATATATGACTTTAATTATATATAATTAATTATACGTAGAATTTATAAATCGTTATTTAAAAAGTGAATAAATAATCATCTCATCAAAACACCTTGTTATGTTGGTACCATTGTATTTGGAGCATCTGTTTTTGGATTAGTATGGAGGTTTTTATTATTTTTATTATTGTGTTTTGGATTTTAAATATGATATGTATTTTTTTGAGCTTTGGTGAAATTTAAATTTAATTTGGGTGGCTTTAATTGTTGTTCAATATAAAAACTATTATTGATAACAGAAATTAGAGTCATCGAAGAAGATAATATTAACATATCCTAAATGAAATCCGAAACCGAAAAAAACCACAGAAAAAAAGGTGACTCGGACCCAGGACCTCTGTCTTACCGGGACAACATTTTTTTTCAGTTTCGGGTTTCATTTAGGATATGTTAATATTATCTCCTACAATGATTAAACATTACAATGAGGTTTATAAACTTCAATAACTTATTAAAAATAAATTGAAGAAATTAGAGTATTCATGAGCAAATCAGTTGTCAATATGGATATTTTGATAATGTTAATTCTCAATACTATTATTATTCTTCGAGTACATAATGTTATTACTTATGTATAGTTATGGTTTACTATGAATAGAATATAAAATTATGGGCAGTAAAGTTCATCTTTGTCTTGACATTTGACATTCTAACCTAAAAACCGACCGACCATAGATTTGTAGCTTTATGGCGGGCCAATAATAATATAGGAACAAGCCTAAAAAACTCAAAAATTAAAAATCCTAAAAATAATAATAGTGGCATATACGAATTAAAATGTGACCACGCCGACTGCAACGCTACCTATATCGGGCAGACGGGAAGGGCTTTCTCAACTAGATCCAAAGAATATATAAGATGTTATAAAAATAAAAGCACTTCTTCAAAATTCGCAGAACATCTCTTAGTAAATAATCAAGTCCCGCTTGACAACAACAAACCTAAACCCTTACATATAGAAAGAAAGGGCCTAAGATTAAATTTACTTGAACAATTAGAAATTAGTAAACGAACGAATGATTCTAATATATCATTAATTATTAAAGTAAGGAAAATTATAACTTCACCGCTTCTCAGTATGTTCAAATTATCAAAACAATACAATACATTTAAATAAATCAATTAAGAAAACATTGTCAGTTAAATACGAGGAAACACATTATTAATGTGAAAACCTTACAGAATTCAGAATTTTAATTGGTTTTCTAACTAAATCGGTTTTACCGATAACAAATCATATATGTATTTTTTTTAAACCCGTCCAAATTGAAAAGGAGTAGGAGTAAATAAAATCATATAAATAAGTAATCACAATGTGGATTAACCACAGTTTGAAAATGGCCTTAAACGCCGAAACACCTGTCACAATAATAAAAACTAAAAATACTTGCAGAACTTAATAATAACATTATTAAATTTTATTTACATTAAATAAAAAAAATAGTGAAATTGAGTTCTACGAATTAAACACAAAAATAATTAATATGATTTTGGTAGAGTTCATGATTTTAGACATTCTAAATGATAATCTTCAAAGTTTATTTTCGTACAGCCTGACAAAAATCAGTTATACTGGTGCCAAAATTTTCAAGGCCCTGGCTTCAGTTAATAAGTCTCGACATTCTGGACAGTGGAAAATGGTACCCATAATTAGTAGTGTTTATTGAGGAAAAACAATTCATTGTTTCTGAATTGTTTTTCTGTTGAACTGGATCAGTTGCAACAAAGAGAGTGAGTCAATAATACACCTCATTATTTTGAAAATGCAAATGAGATCTGCGTCTTTTCAACGCTTTTCTAATTTTGTTATCTATCAACCATGTTGCCAAGCCTTCCAAGTGTTATGCGAATATGAGCTAATACGACGGACGCATGTTACACTAAACCTAGGCCTTGCACCACATGTTGTTCTTGACAAATTTTAAATGAAATTTTTGTAAAAAAATACGATTACTCTGTTTGAAAAACTTATGCCTCGACCACACAATCGGCCAACGTTCCAACTATGAACTCCAAACTAGTGATGCTATTTTAGCTAAAATCTATCGATCTACCGATATTCATAGAAAGTCTACCGAAATTTATAATATTATTGGCACGGTTCGTTTCTCATTAGGTACTAATAAACCGGAAATAAATATAGCGGATAACTGTTGCGCCTGTTTTAGCTCCGTGTTTTATTTTTAGACCCAGCCTGAGTCAGATTACAGCGCAAAAAAATAACAACTAGCCCCGATTATATATCGGATTACATGCATTTCGTTACTGGGGTGATTTTTCATGAAATACGGCGATATACAAATGATCCAATTATTATTATTATTAGCCAAACATGCATGATGCTTATTTGAGCATTTATTTGGGGGTTAGGGCTTGAGGATTACATATTTGAGTCTTTTTTTCTCATTATAAACATAGTTCAGTCATGTTTTATTTATTATTCGCGCAGCACGTCCGTCAAGATCGCCTGCCGAACTCGTACTGAACGGCCAATGTGTGGATGCCGGTTTGAGCGAGTTCGGCCAACTATTTTGAAGGTTGGGCCACTCACCGAGCTCGAGCCAACGTTGGCCCAACGCGTACGAACTACCCCTCCACACGTTCGAGTTGGAAGGTTGAGCGATCGTGCAGTCCGGGGTATTACGATCTTTTTCTCAGATTCCCTGAAATTTCGTAATGAGAGCGCCTGGAAGAACGAAGGATACAAAGTGGATACAAGGCCGATTGAATTGTTGCCTTGTTTTTATTTTCAAGCTCTGACTAATTATTTAACTTACCAAAGCGGCGATACTTGAACACAATGACATCCTGAAGCGGTTTTTCCTCATAAGCTGTTAAGATTTCATGGAACAGCAGTTCTCAGCGCTATATACGAGGTGTGTTCAAAAGAATAGGTGAATTTTGAATTTTCGCAGACTGTGTACATTCGATTATCGATTTTTTTTTTGTTATGTTGGTACACTTATGTTTATCATATGTTAGCATTATCAGCCATTTTGGATTAGTGGTTTGTTTTTGACAACTGGAAAGGTTAGTCACGTTTTTGTGTGTTCTTCGATTATTTACTTGAAAAAATGGATCAAAGAATATGTATTCAATTTTGCGTTAAAATGGAATAAAGTGCTCCAACGCACTTAAAATGTTGACTGTGGCATTCGGCGAGTCTACTTTGTGTCAAAAAAAGTCTTTGTAAGTGGTACAAGCGCTTTACAGAAGGCCGAGAAGATGTTAATGACGATGAGCGTCCTGGAGTTGCAACCACGTCAACAAACGAAGAAAACATCGAAACAGTGAAGAAAATGGTTTTGGAAAATCGTCGAATGACTATTAGGAAGTTGCAGAGGATGTTGGCATATCAATCGGCTCATGCCATGCAATTTTCTCGGATGTTTTGGGCATGAAACGTGTGTCAGCGAAGTTTGTTCCGAAATTGCTAAATTTTGAGCAAAAGCAACGTTGCATTAGTATCGCTCAGGAGTTGTTGAATGACGTCAACGATGATCCAGATTTGCTCAAAAGGGTCATAACTGGTGATGAAACGTTGGTATATGGTTATGACGTCGAAACCAAGGCCCAATCATCCCAATGGAAGCTGCCAGAAGAGCTAAGACCGAAAAAAGCACGCCAAGTTGGATCAAATGTGAAGGTTTTGCTCACTGTTTTCTTCGATTACAATGGCGTGGTGCATCATTAGTTCTTGCCAACAGGTAATACGGGTAATAAGGAATACTACAAGGAAGTTATGCAACTTTTGCGTGAAGCAATACGGCTCAAACGATCGGAGTTGTGAAAAAACAAATCATGGATTTTGCATCACGATAATGCACCAGCTCACGCATCAATGCTTGTTCGTGATTATTTGGCAAAAAACAACACCGTAATCATGCCTCAACCACCGTATTCACCAGATTTGGCTCCCTGCGACTTTTTCCTATTTCCGAAACTGAAGAGACTAATGAAAGGAAAGCGTTTTGCCACAATTGATGAGATAAAGTCAGAATCTAAGAACGAGCTGATGGCCATACCGAAAAGCGCATTTTAGAAGTGCTTCGAGGATTGGAAGAAGCGCTGGTATAAATGCATTATATCTGAGGGGTATTACTTTGAAGGGGAGAAAATGGATATTGATGAATAAATAAATGCTTTTCGAAAAAATTCGAAATTCACCTTTTCTTTTGAACACACCTCGTACTGCATGTGTATACAGCCCGGGCCTTGGGAATTCCCTGTTCGCCGACTCTACTATGAATACTTGATAGCAGCGAGTATTAATTCCTAATGCTTCATACATTAGGAATTAATACCCCCAGCATGGAATTAGTTCGCTTGTTTGGCCGAACTCGCGGGCGGAGCGTGCGGGGCGTGCGGAGCCAACTTCCGCACGCCCCGGCAGACTCCCACCGCACGCGCACCCTGCCCGCCTTTAGCGCGGTGAATATTACATTTGCACAATTTTAATGTTAATTCACTGGTTCACAAACATTCCAAATGTTAATGTATATTTTTCATGCACGTAATATTCTGTTGTTCTGTAGTTCCTCTTCCACATTCCTGTGATAAATTCCCTAAACGAATACTCGAACTAAATAAAGCACTAAATGCCAAAGTGTTCGGAATTTTTGTTTTAAATAAAAATTGAAACAATACAGAGACATTAGACTTTTTTTGCTCATTGGCTATTTTTGTTTATTTAAGTTTTTAATCCAGCTTGACTGGGTGGATAGTGCAAACCCAGTCTGCCTTATCACATGAAATATAAATAGAGAAATTAATATAATAAAAAAGGTAAAATAATAGTATTAAAATATATGAGAAGAAAATTAGAAAAAAAAAATATTACAAAATAATAATTACATCAAAATAAAATGAAAAACATAATACTTAATAATAACAAATAATAAACTAAATTAATTTAATTTAAGGGGCCGTCTTTCAGGGTGGTAGTCGCATCATCTGCATCCGTCGCTCATTGAGTGGAGAGCTGAGCCACGCGGGCGCAGCCACGATAATGGTGTTGGTTGACTTCCGTGTCCTGCCCCAGAAGCTGGCTAGTCAGTGGCTAAGTAAGGCGGGGAATTAGTGGACCCTCCCTTGAGTGAACATCGTAGAGGCACCACAGAACCTGGGAAGTTGCCGAAGTTGCCTGTATGCGTTGTTGTAGCACACCCTCAGCTTGTCCCATTGCGCTGCTGAGTATTGCGACCACAGCTCAGATGTATATAGGACAGTGCAGTTTCCTGACATCGTCGCTACAGTGGTAGAACCGCCTTGAGAGCATTCCGGCGCGTATATTGATGGCTCTTCTTTGACGTTCCATATCTTCCATATCGTTCGTGTCTTCTGCAAGGATTGACATTCATTTCATTGCCGGCAACCCGGGCGTTTATTGGCATAAAATTTTTAACATTTACATGTACTTTACCCGTCACTAGACGATGTCTGTTCTGAGACAGGTAACAATAAAAAATAAATATATAGATATACAAATGAATAATAATGCTTAAACATACATAAGGAAATGTGTTAAATATTTAAAATAAAATTTTAAATACAACGTTTAAACGGTGTAAAATGCGAAGCTACAAAATAAAAATTAAGAAATTAAAAAACTCAAAAGTGCACAATAAAAATGTTTAAATTTAAAAACGTATGTATGTATACTATTATTAGTAATAACAATAACAATATCAGATTGAGGAGAGTTTGCAAGTAATTTGTTGATGCAATTCATCGTTTTGTTTATTAGCCATGTGTTGAAGTTTTTATGTAACCATTTTAGGTCGTTTTGCGTTATATATTGAGAGGTTTCTATTAGGAAGATCTTGAATATGAGAGGTGCGAGGTAGGATTCGTATTTCTTAGCAATATTGGGTATTTTAAAATTATTGTGAGATTTAGCTCTTGTGTTTTGTGAGAGAATATCTAGGAAGGTAATGATTTTATGGAGTTTTTTATAGATCATTTTTTTAATAAATATTTTTTTAATAATTTATATCAAGAATGCTTTTTGTAATATAAGGTTCTTTGAACATGATTCTACCTCCACGCCATACTGATATCCCATAAGTTAAAATGCTTTGACAAAGGGAAAAGTAAACATTTTTTAATCGTTTTAGTGACATGATGTTTCTTATTGTTTTAAAAATATAAGATAGTTTCCGGATTCTATTTACAAGTAGGTTAATATGGAGTTCCCATTTTAGTTTGCAGTCCACTGTTAGTACTGTATACTTAATATTATCCGTGTGTTAAATTTTTTCGCATGTGCAGTTTGAGGTTTTAGAGGTAATACGTGGGTGTAGGTGTAAATGCGAAAAGGTTTTGGTTGTCCAACCTTGGTTTTACTGAAAGACAAGTACTTAGTTTTGGAGGTGTTTAAGACGAACGCATTCGCTCGTGTTCCTGCGATTTCAGAATTTCATTGGCAGTCGTGTGTCTCTTTCTATCATCTATCAAGGGAGCGTGAGGCGGGGGGGAGACTCCACCCATACTGTCATAGCGACTAGCGAGGTGTTAGTGTCGGCATGTCCGCATTACGAGTGGACGTTTGATGATAGACGCATGAAACAGAAAAACGTTTCACGCGTCTATATATTTGCATATATAGACGTGTGTCTATAGACTATAGCCTCGATTCCAAAGAGTATTTATTATTCATATTGTTTAAATTAGCTAAGCTTATATTATATTAGATTATAAGTTGAATACTAGTTTATTCTAAAAGTATTTGACTTATTCAACAACTTTCACCATTATAAAATATTCGAATTACTAACCAATCCAAATCCAATAAACGAACACTGCATTTGGAAAAAGATTTTTTTTCTTCATTTAATTGGGATTTGTACCCGCTTAGCCTTCGCTACGGGGTTACTATCAGGCAGTGGCGGCTCGTGACTTTTGAGTGAGCTAGAGTGCTAAGATTGAAGGGGAACGGCTGCGGTGCCTGTTTCATACAAAACTGAATTTTGGATTGGAGGCCAAAATACCCATTCAAACGGAATGATCTATGTTTTTTAATTAAAGGTTTAGTAAATATCTAGTACGGATGAGAAGTATTTTATTTATTTTTGTTTTAATTTTTTAAGTATGTGCCATGAAAAAAAAAACAATTTTACAAACGGCTTAGAAAATTATTTGTGGGTTTATCATACCTTTTAAAAGATATATCTCATTTGCTATGTAAGTATGATTACATAAATAAAAATTAAACATTAAAAAAAAAAAGTATTTGTCGGGTCGATATTTTAAATTCTGTATGGCATATTTGTGTTCCATCGTAAATTGGTCGTTTTTAATTTAATTTAAAGTCCACCATAATGCTTATTTTCATATTTTAAATATAAAATTAATTTTATATTTCATTATATTTGTTTAAGTTTGTTCCGAAATTGCTAAATTTTGAGCAAAACCAACGTCGCATTAGTATCGCTGAGGAGTTGTTGAATGACGTCAACGACGATCCAAATTTTCTCAAAAGGGTCATAACTGGTTATGAAACGTGGGTATATGGTTATGACGTCGAAACCAAGGCCCAATGATCCCAATGGAATACTATATTTTTCAAAAGTAAAAAATCGAAGAACACATAAACGTGACTAGCCTTTCCAATTGTCAAAAACAAACCACTAATCCAAAATGGTTGATAATGCTAACATACGATAAACATATGTGTACCAACATAACAAAAAAAATAGATAATCGAATGTACACAGCCCGCGAAAATTCAAAATTCACCTTTGCTTTTGAACAGACCTCGCATGTAGGTTACCGACATACCGACATATGCGCCCTTGGGGTGATTTTACCGACTTTGATTTTTCACAAAAACGGCGGTATACATATCATCTCGATACATTTGCGAACATCTAACAACCTATAATAAATGTTGTTCTACATCTAAGGCTGCGTATATGGTAGACATGCGAGCCGAACTACGAACACGAAAACTGCACATTTTCGATTTAAAATTTGTAAAGGAACGACAAATTGATTTTCTAAGCCATTATGTTTAGTGCAAAATGTGCAAGAAAATAGAATATGTACACTCTGAAGACCCGAAACTGAAAGTGTCTGTAAATACTGATGTCGTCGAAGGAGTAATATGTACAGGAAATGGAAATTCACAATGGTATAAAATTTTTGGTATTAAATATGCCAAATATGGGTCGTTCAACTTACACGAACATAGAACAATATTTCTATTTTTGAAACTGACAATACATGGTGGAATTCCATTATAATAATATAATAAAACACGCATAAAACTTAATTCCACTTTTATTTTATTTTACCATAACCGGTTTTAGCTTGTTAATAATAATAATTGGATGATATAGCGCCGTTTTTTGTGAAAAATCACCTCAAGGGCGCTGTACAAATATTTCTTAACTAATTATGTACAAACAGATACAGAAAAACATACTTACCTGGCAGGTCGCTTCAGATGAACACAGTTATATTAGAAAATTTATTTATAGAGATGATAGTTTTACATGGTTATTTGTTGCTCCTTTTCTATTGATGTTACATTTATTGGAAGATTGGTGGCACAAGAAGAGTTGGTATTTATTGAGATACTTATAATTTTTAGGACTGGAAAGTATTCATAAAATAACTCAAAATATCTATAAAAGTACCTTAAAAAGCGTAAGAAGCTTTTAATAAATATTAACTTTTAATTTTTTATGTACACTTTGGTTATTTACAGTGTTGCGAGCTGTGGACGCATTTGCGCACCGATGCGTGGATTTTTTTATTTTATTTATTTAATGACTTTAGGTAAGTACTAACCGGCTAGCCTAGCTAAGCAATTTACAGGTGAATTTCTTCAATAAAATAAAGCCATCTTCAGACTGGAACTGGTAAAAACGGCGCTATACAAATCATCTGATTATTATTATTAATTATTTGACTAGAACTCTACGCCTTTAATTAAAATTCAATTTTCGAATTAATTGTTAACAATGAATTTAATTGAAGTACTTACCTAGATCGAATACTTTGAATAAAATCAAGAATGAAAGAATTATAGGTACTTTAAATAGGTACCTATGTTTGGAACCAAATTTGATGTTTTTTCTAAAACGAAATTCAATTTTCAAATAAACTCTTTAACTGAATGAATTTTTACCAACAGTTTGATTGTTTTCGTGTATGTACGCATGACGAAATTGAATTTAATTTTTATTTATCAAAATTGCACAGTACATTTTATATGCGTACAAAAATATATTAATAGAATATTGTAAATTGACAACTCCATGAATACTCTGAATACTCAACGAAAATCCAAAAAGGTCGTAATATGTAACTACGACCGCCTTTAAAAAATCCCGAGCAAGGCCGGGTACACATCAGCTAGTCCGTAATAAATTAGTCTGCTAGAGAAATCATCCGCGCGAGCTGAATTTATCACAGCTAAATACCCACCTACTGTGTGTGATGTAGTATGATGATTTACGTACGAGTGTATTGGTTGGCGAGCAGCTATAGCGATACGATCCTCGTCCCCCGTACCTGATTCCGATTCCCCTTTCCCCCCGCTAACAAAAAAGTGCGAGAGCGACGCAAACAAAAAAATAGGTGAAATTAAACTTGAATTTGTCGCTAACTAAATAGTAAATTTTGACGCAAATTAAACTATTTTCAGCAGTCATTAAAATTTTATTGTATACTTCATCATATTCCTGAGGTAGTATGACGAATATTTTTTTCAAAAATAGTATCCATTTAGTCACAAATATTTTCCAAAGTTGCAGTTAAAAATATGAATAATTTGTCATCTTTCGTGGCTTATATTTTCTAAATTAAAACAAAAATAAAAAAAATACTACTAATCCTTACTAGATATTTACTATACCTTTTGATAAAAAAATATCTCATTAAGTTTGGGTGGGTATTTGGCCTCTAATCAATGAGTAAGTTTTGTATGAAACAGCCCACGCAGCCGTTCCTCTTAAGGTAAGTAGATTCTTGTCGAGCTATTTTTTTTTATTTCCTTCATACCAATTTCCGTATTTTTAAGGGCCTTAAATTACCGTATCATCTGCGTAACTGATCACATTACACAAGAGAGATGGAATTTTAATGTCAGTGAGTCCATTAATATAAATGAGAAATAGTCCCTAAATATGTCCCAGGTACTTGACCTGCGAGGCCGCAAGCCGTATATTTCCTTCTAGCCAGATTTGTGGGACATTTAAGAAGAACGGCTGCGCTGCCTGTTTCATACATAACTTCATTTTGAATTTGAGGCCAAAGACCAATTCAAACTGAATGATATATTTTTTTTATTAAAGGTTTAGTAAATATCTAAAAAATATATATCATTCAGTTTGGATGGGTATTTTGGCCTCAAATCCTAAATTAAGTTATGTATAAAACAAGCTGCGCAGCCGTTCCTCTTAAGCTCTTGTAGGAGGTCGTAAATGTATATATTAAATAGAGTGGGAGACATACTACCCCCTTGCCTAACTCTGCTTTTAAGGAATAGGGGTTTAGAAGAAGCTCCTGCCCATTGGATGTTATTTTTCTATACCACGAACATCAAGATACGGGTAATGTAGTGTCGAGTGTATAGAAGGTGTTGTGCCACGACTCATTTCACAAAAAAAAGTGCCTCGTGATAATTTAATAAAAATTGGTACTTTAGTAATTTTATTACTAAATACAACACTGTCCAGTGACACTTAGTGCTTTTTTTGTTAAAACGCACCCGGTACATACGACTTGTTCGTTTTTGCTATATCATGTATAGGCCTACCGCGAACGTGTCTAGTTTCGATCGTACCGAAAGTCGTGATTTATACGCATTTTTCCTCATAGCACCAACCTATCAAACACATACATATAGATAATTGTTTACTCTATAATACTTGTTTTTCTCATCCCTTCATAAGTACTTAACTAATATACTATACTCGAATTATCTGGTATACGTAAATGATTACTCTATACTTTTTTTTCCTCTTATCTCTTTGAACTTAACTATTATTCTATATTAATTTTTATACTATACTCACATTATCTGGTATCCACAATTTTTTTTTTTTTCTGTACTATTCTTCACATCTCTTTATACTTAATTATTATAGTTTTTTCTAGCATACTATGTCAATACTAGTTTTTTTCCATTCTATTTTTGTATAATGGCACTTAATATGAACTAAACTTGTCAATTTGACTGTCCTAAAACGAAATTTGTTCCCAGTTGGGCATTCAAAGCTTTCTTAATTTTTATTTTTTAATAATGTGTTTTTCAAATATTATTTTTTTTGCGTTCAAGTTTAATTTGTATTTAAAATGATTGTTCAGTGACTTGAGAACCTCGAACATCGAAAAAAAATAAGAAAAAACTAAAACCCAGAACCAAAAATCTTTTAAAAACTCGACAACACCGAATGTCGCCATGAAAAACGGTGTTGCAATCTCTAATGCCCAGACTACACGATCGCCCAACCTCCCAACTCGAACGTTTGGGCGATTGTGTGGAGGGTTGGTTCGTGTGCCTTGGGCTAACGTTGGCTCGAGTTCTGCGAGTTCCCCCGAGATCCCCCCGGTGGCGAACTAGTTGGCCCAACTTTCAAAATAGTTGGCCGAACTCGCTCAAACCGGCCTCCACACATTGTCCGTTCAGTACAAGTTCGGCGGACGTGCTGCGCGAAGAATAAGACATGACTGAACTATGTCTATAATGACGAAAAAAGTCTCACATATATAACTAACATTAAAATTACCTCAATAGCGAAATGCATCTAATCCGATGTATAATAGGGGCCAGCTGTTATATTTTTACGCTTCAATCTGACTCAGGCTGGGCGTAAAAATAAAATACGAAGCTAAAATAGGCGCAACAGCTATATGTTATATTTATTTCCGGTATTAGTACCTAATGAGAAATGAATTGTGTCAATAATATTATAAATTTCGGTAGACTTTCTATGAACACCGGTAGATGGATAGATTTTAGCTAAAATGGCATCACTAGTTTGGAGTTCATAGTTGGAACGTTAAACGATTGTGTGGTCGAGACATAATCGTATTTTTTTATAAAAATTATATTCAACCAACTGCCAACTACGATTGTGTGGTCGAGGCATAATGTTTCTTGTTCATTTTCCTCTGCACCACTTCTTTTGAAATCTGTTTCCCTTCAAGTATTCGAATTCCCGAGAATCACACAGCAGATACGAAGCGAGGGGTTCTTAATCTAAATATAGTCGCGGTAAACTTCGAGATTGAGGAAAAATTTGGCAGTCAAAAGCCTGAGCAAGGTATATAAAAAAAGTTTTTGAGCACGTGAAAAATGCCAGCAAAAAATGATAGTAAGGAACTGCAGTTCAATTTTTTGTATTTTTTTATTAATAAAGACGTTTAAACTTAAATATCAGTATATTTCGTTTTTTTCTAAAATTATTTTTCATAGTTTCAATTTTTCAAAGCCCGCCAAAACTCTCCAAATCTATGGCCGGTCGTTTGAATCAGTTTTGAGGTTAGAATGGCAAATGTCAAAACAAGGATTACAGTACATAATTTATATTCTACTCATAGTAAACCATAACTAAACATAAGTAAGAAAATTATATACCCTTTTAGAAAATTTGACGCAATTTGAGCTTTTTTAATTTAATTTTACAAGAGAAAAAATACAATTCAAAAAGTCCCGATAAACTACTTTTTTGTAGTTTGTCTAACGGGAGCTTGTTATTTAAAACATAAAATTTAAAATCATAATATCCGTATTGGTTTGATCATGAATACTCTAACCTCTTTCATTAATAATAGTTTTTTATATATTGAACAACAATTATAGCTTAAAGTCACCCAAATTAAGTTTAAATTTCGCCAAAACTAAAAAAATACATATTTAAAATACAAAACAAAATCGAAAAATAAAATTTTTCATACCAATCCAAAAACAGATTGCGCACCTGACGTCAGATGTTCCAAATTCAATTGTACAAACATAACACGGTGTTTCGATGAGATGATTTTTTATTCACTCTTAAATAACGATTTATAAATTCGACGTATAATTATAATGTATTAAAAGTAGTATGTTCAGAATCGGGGTTTGCTGATCTATATGAATATATATTTTTTTAAAGCAATTATATTTTTCACTTGTTCGTATTGTGCGGAAGAATGTGAATGGTACTCTAAAAGTTTGATTTTTTCGATAATGAGTACATTCAGAACATGGAGATAGTTTCTTTCCAGATATCGAGATAATAACGATTCCTTATTCACAATTTTTAGAAACAACAAATAATACAAACGATGATTTAAAAAAAAAAACCTTTGTAACTAACTTCCACTTGCTTATTTCGATCTGACCAGTTTCACTCTGTCATGGGCATCGTCAGATTGGTACAATTAAAACTAAATCTATGTTATATATAGCATCTATGTCAGGAGTGAATCCCATTGCTCTTTCTAATATTGTACATTTATGGCTGAGAATTTTGTTTTATTGGTGACAGAACAGCTTTACAATTTACATAAATTTCTCAGTACTCACGAATGGACAATACTAGCTCTGGCAATAATAGCCTGCTGACTATTGAAATATTTTATTTATCCCTTTGTAAACATAACTTTTTTTTTAAACCATAATATATTCAAATGTAACAATCAAACTATGTTTTAACCACATTTATTTTTCACGCTTACCGGTTTCGGAACAACCGTTTCATCGTCAGGGCAAAGTATATACTAAACACTATTAAAAAAATTATGGCAGAACATACATTATAAGTGCCACAGTGGGGGTGGGGGGTGAATAGGGATTACTAAAGAGAGAGATTGAGGGAGGGTTTATTTATTGGTAATAATAGACTCGTTATTATAAAGGGATTTCTTAATCTCCAAGGCTTCTAATTGATGATGTAGGCATTGGTACTGGGTGACCCAGTACTAACTGAAGCCACCTCGTTGAAAGGCTTGGCCGTCTGATCGTCGTTTCTTAATGTTTGATCCCCCCCTTCGGAATTTTTACCCCTTCAGTGGAGTTCATCACCAAAATTATACAGGTGATTTAAGTTTTTTCTTACAATAGATACTGTAAGTATTACGTACTTGAATTTACAAACAGAATGCAGGGGAAGGTGGACCCAAATCGGAAATGAAAAGAAAACATTTTCTCTTTATAAAGCTTCGGTCGTTTTCTTTCTCTTTGCACCAGCCAAATGCACAGAAAGTCCAAAAAGGACATCATCCTGACATTAAATTAAAAGAAACTTTAAAAATATAAACAATGTTTTTAACAAATATAGGTAGGTAGTATCTTCGAAATCTCACTTTAAAACAGCCTTGTTTGTGCCCATGGTAAATATTTCGAGTTGGGGCTCAGTTGAAAAACACATAATTTTTAAAAAAGAAAAATACTTTCGGATTCATAAAAATAAATAAAAAATATTTGCATATCCGGAAATTGAAAAATAGGTTCTAGTTTCTTAGTTTGGGTTTTTTCCATCTTAAAAAACCCTAACTAAGAACCTAACAACCTACGATTTAAATATACATTTTATGCAGTTGGCACTTTTGACTAATGTCATTTCATACTACCATTAGAGAAGGTGAATCAAAGAAAATTTATTTCTAAAAAAAAATGTACGAGTTTCTTTGCCATTTTTTAGCGTTCTCGGTACCTGGAGCACAGAAATTGGTAAGACAATACTGCATGAATTTGAATGAAATGAAATCCGCAACGGTGCTAATGTCGCAAGAACAAAATACCAGGGTAACAGAAATATGATTTGAGTATTTAAGCTTGGTTTTATTATTTTTGCTCATTGACACTATCAGGAGACCATAAGGTATATATTATATATATAGGTACCCTAGTGCAGCAAGCAAAATAATGGATGTTATGTTGTTGATACTTACACAGTGAGGATATATTCATACACAAATTACGGGTAAAATACTACATTTAATAAAAAAATGTTGCCACTGATAACCTGATGAACAACTTTAAACTTTACTTACCTATGTATGTATTTTAATCGCCCCCTGGATATAAAGTTGAAGTTATTTATAGTTGAAGAGTATTTTGATATTTTGTAATGTTATTGTTTGCAAGCCATTTAATTTAAAATGTGTAAATGTTCTAATACACAAACCTAATTAGATTCAAAACAAAAACAAAATGAACATATTTTTTATTTTGACTGGTTTCTTATAATTTTTTTCAATTTGCAGTACTAGACTTCTCTTTTAAACAATGCTTGGGTAGAGAAGCGGGATGGCCTTTGTATGTTTTCACACACAGGCGGTGGCAAATATCACGGAGCCCCTGTGCACACATATACAGCAACTGAATTAGTTCTATATAGTTACAAATAAGCACTGCCTATTCAGCATACTAATAATAATAATACGAATGTTTCTTTGTCAATAATTTGTTATTTTATATACTTTATTTTAACATGTAATTTAGTTGTAGTAATTGACAAAAAGGTCACTGCTCAGCTATACATTCCGGAGCCCGGAGTGTACAGCTGGTTTTCAGTAGTGCCTACAAAAATTAAATGAAGTTGCATAAAGGTTTATAACACAGGTTTTGAAACTATTTTATTCAATGCGTTGCGATTATGAAAATTTGTAAAAACCTGAATGTGAACGTGCTTGCGTGGACACTGGGGGTCCATATAGATTTGCAGGGGGTCCACAGATCGGAGTTCATTCAGAATGCAAGCATAGTAAAGCACCGTAGTAATTTTCGCTCGACAAGCCTACTGTGCACTTAAAGCGAATCGTGTCCATGCAGGCACGTTCATGTCACGCAGGCACATTCATATCACGCATGCACAGCTGGGGGGGCTTTTTTTTTAATCATTGAAGGTAATATTAACAACTCTAAAAATGAGACATAAAACCGAAAAGACCCAGAAAAGAAAAATTACAATGAGGTTTATAAGCTTCAATAAGTTATTCCAAAAACAGTGTTGGAGTAAAAGAATCAAAGTAACATCTGGAAGAGGAAAAAGGAATCAAAATGACAAACCACTTCCAAGAAAATATTAAACTGCTTTGGAAGGAGGTCAAAAGGTCCCGGAATGGTCCATAAAGCGGATGTATGAAAGTGATAAAATCGAATGATGGAAAAATGTTGACAAATGAGGAAGAAATAAAAAGAGAGATGGACCCGAGTGATAGTGATTCCAGTGGCGAATCAGGTATGAACGATGATTGGATGAATGTTACCAAAATCAGAATGGAAGAAATAAAAATATCGATTAAATGTATTAGTGGAAGGGGATATATGAATCAGATTTTCTAACAAAGAAGTTTCTGGCAAAAAACCAGAAAATTTTCTGTGTCTTTGTCGATCGGCCAAAGTTACGGAAGGAGTTAGTTGTCCAAGTATGGAATGAATACAAAACTCATACAGGCAATAGCTTCTCTGTACGAGGAAAGTGAACGGTGGTTATATGGGGTTGTTTGACATCACAAAAGGTGTTAAGAATTGAAAAATGTGGGCTTGGACGCGAAAATGAATCATCTTAAAGTATGTTGCCTATTGTATGCTGATAATGCAGTGGCGATTGCTGTATAGAAGATCTACAATCTCCCGTATCTAGGATAAATGAAGTACATATGAAGAATGAGCTAATGATGAATAAAAATAAGTCTAAAGTCATAGTGTTTGAAAGAGAGAGTACAATAACACGTATGCAATATAGTTGTGAATGATGAATACTTGGAGCAGGTCGATGAGTTTGTGTATTTGCGAATGTGTTTACAAAAGATGGAAATGCTGATAGGGATATTGAAAGAATGGTAAATGCAGGAAACTACATTAATGGAGGACTGAACGTGATTAGCGCCAACAAAAATGAAGTCCAAAGAAGTGAAGTTAGCAGTCCACAATGGAGTGCTGATACCGACCCTGATGTATGGAAGTAAGGCATGGAACTGGCAGAGGAAGGATGAAAGTAAACTGAATTCTGTAGAAATGAAATCCCTGAGGCGTATGTGTGGTAAAACTATGTATAACCATGTGAAAAAAGTAGAGATTCGCAAAGAATGCAGCACTTCGATGGTTCGGGCACGTAGAGCGGATGAATGAAAAAAGAAGTGCAAGGAGAATATATGACGCAAATGTGAATGGAACAAGAAGCCGGGAATGCCCGAGGAAGACATGGCACAATCAAGTGAATCAAATACTTGAATCGGGCCATATCGAGTCAGAATAACAGAAGAGTGTGTATGATATATGAATGTGAATGAAGCAAGGAGTGTGTGCCAACACCAAGTTGTTTGGCAGTCTGCCTACCCCTGCGAAGAAACAGCAGTGATGGTTAGTTAGTTAAAAAAATAAAGTTAATAAATTTTGTAAGAATATTTTTAAATCATTTATTAACTAAAAGAAATGTTACCAAATGTTTTTAATTAAAAGTTCCTAAGTGATCTTAGTGGTGATCGAGAAGCTACAGAAACCACGTACCACTTGCCTGTATGCTGCAAGTACACAACATCGCTCCACGCTGCACCGAACCCTGTACGGGCGCCAAAATAAACATGTGGAATGGAGCGCTCCCTGTTTTACACATTCTTACTAAACTGGTTCATGTTGATTCCTAACAGACCCACAAGGGAGATAATTAAAAGTTCCTAAGTGATCTGAGTGGTGATCGAGAAGCTACAGAAACCACGTACCACTTGCCTGTATGCTGCAAGTACACAACATCGCTCCACGCTGCACCGAACCCTGTACGGGCACCAAAATAAACATGTGGAATGGAGCGCTCCCTGTTTTACACATTCTTACTAAACTGGTTCATGTTGATTCCTAACAGACCCACAAGGGAGATAATTAAAAGTTCCTAAGTGATCTTAGTGGTGATCGAGAAGCTACAGAAACTACGTACCACTTGCCTGTATGCTGCAAGTACACAACATCGCTCCACGCTGCACCGAACCCTGTACGGGCACCAAAATAAACATGTGGAATGGAGCGCTCCCTGTTTTACACATTCTTACTAAACTGGTTCATGTTGATTCCTAACAGAACCACAAGGGAGATAATTAAAAGTTCCTAAGTGATCTTAGTGGTGATCGAGAAGCTACAGAAACTACGTACCACTTGCCTGTATGCTGCAAGTACACAACATCGCTCCACGCTGCACCGAACCCTGTACGGGCACCAAAATAAACATGTGGAATGGAGCGCTCGCCGTTTTACACATTCTTACTAAACTGGTTGATGTTGATTCCTTACAGACCCACAAGGGAGATAATTAAAAGTTCCTAAGTGATCTTAGTGGTGATCGAGAAGCTACAGAAACCACGTACCACTTGCCTGTATGCTGCAAGTACACAACATCGCTCCACGCTGCACCGAACCCTGTACGGGCACCAAAATAAACATGTGGAATGGAGCGCTCCCTGTTTTACACATTCTTACTAAACTGGTTCATGTTGATTCCTAACAGACCCACAAGGGAGATAATTAAAAGTTCCTAAGTGATCTTAGTGGTGATCGAGAAGCTACAGAAACCACGTACCACTTGCCTGTATGCTGCAAGTACACAACATCGCTCCACGCTGCACCGAACCCTGTACGGGCGCCAAAATAAACATGTGGAATGGAGCGCTCCCTGTTTTACACATTCTTACTAAACTGGTTCATGTTGATTCCTAACAGACCCACAAGGGAGATAATTAAAAGTTCCTAAGTGATCTTAGTGGTGATCGAGAAGCTACAGAAACCACGTACCACTTGCCTGTATGCTGCAAGTACACAACATCGCTCCACGCTGCACCGAACCCTGTACGGGCGCCAAAATAAACATGTGGAATGGAGCGCTCCCTGTTTTACACATTCTTACTAAACTGGTTCATGTTGATTCCTTACAGACCCACAAGGGAGATAATTAAAAGTTCCTAAGTGATCTTAGTGGTGATCGAGAAGCTACAGAAACCACGTACCACTTGCCTGTATGCTGCAAGTACACAACATCGCTCCACGCTGCACCGAACCCTGTACGGGCACCAAAATAAACATGTGGAATGGAGCGCTCCCCGTTTTACACATTCTTACTAAACTGGTTCATGTTGATTCCTAACAGACCCACAAGGGAGATAATTAAAAGTTCCTAAGTTATCTTAGTGGTGATCGAGAAGCTACAGAAACCACGTACCACTTGCCTGTATGCTGCAAGTACACAACATCGCTCCACGCTGCACCGAACCCTGTACGGGCGCCAAAATAAACATGTGGAATGGAGCGCTCCCTGTTTTACACATTCTTACTAAACTGGTTCATGTTGATTCCTTACAGACCCATAAGGGAGATGCCTTAATCTAATTTATTTTTTCAAGCAGTTAATAAAACAAAAAACATATTTTGTGATGCATTTTTGTGACATTTTAAACATATACATAAGTTAAGATATTTGTGACAGTTACAAATATATACATCGATTATAACGTTTAGCATTTTTTAATATTCACATATATTTGAATTTGTGACAGTTTAAAATACATAGTACATTTATGTATGTGTACGTAAGAAATGTTAGAATTTGTAAAAGTTTTAAATACAGTGAAACTCTTTTATAAGGTTTTCCAAGGGACCGGGAAAAAACTTCTTATGTGGGAAATCTTATGTGCAAGATAAATTAGGTAATATTTCAAATTCAGTCTTCGAGGGACTGAAAAAACCAAACTTCTTAACCCTTCCCTTACGGTACTAGAAAATCCCTCCAGCTCTGGTGCCGTACAGTCAGTGTACATATTTAGAATTTTGTAATGTTTAAGTTGGATAAAAATGAATAGTTTACATCATCGCGTAGGCATCGTTGCACGGCGAGCGAAACTCCATATCCCTTTCGCTCACTGGCACACCGCTCGGCAAGTTATCGATGCACACCAACATACGTATATATTAACTCATTTATTTTTTTCTGTTGTGTTAGAATATTTTTATTATTTTATCCAATACATAGATGTATTGCTGAGAAAGACCTGCAATATGAACTTTACAGTATATTTACAGAGATATTGATATAATTATAATTAGAGACATGCCGAATCAGTTGACAGCACCGACAAGAGAGGATTAACCATGAAAACTTCTTAAGCAAGTTTCACTGTATGTACATAAGTTTGTATTTGTGACTGTTTTTAAATTACAATCAGTTTATAAATTGCACAAAGTAATAACATAAAACTTAATATTAGTTAGTAAGTATGTACATATCAGGGCGGCTCGAGACTTTTGAGTGCTAACATTGAAAAATACGACAACATCAATAAAGTCGTATTTTTCAATCTTAGCACTCTAGCTCACTGAAAAGTCACGAGCAGCCACTGGTACATATGTATATGTATGTATGTATTACATTATGTATGCATGTACAATTTGTGCCTTCTCTAAAGCACTGTATTTATTGCTATGTATATTCTTTGTAAGAAAGGTTCATTTAGAAAGCAATTAATAATATTGACTAGTTAACTCTTTTTGTAAATAGGATAATATTATGACATGTAATATTATAAAGTACAGTCAGGGAATGATAAATCCAATAAATATTTGATCAAATACCATATTTTTATAAATTTACAAAGCCTCAGGCAGAAATGAAAATCTATAAGTACGCATATGCATGTGTACTTTTGTAAATGACATTCCTTTGATTTATTTGGGGCCGGTTTAATAGTGACGTAAATCATTACTAAAACTTAAGCCTCCTAATTCGGCCGCTTAAGCTGATAATTGAAACTAGTTCCAGCACTGTGACCACTACCAGCTACTAGAAATTTACACACAAGTTAATTCATAAAATGCCAACTTTCATCAATGGACTTCAATGATTCATCGAGTGATGAGGAATGTCGACGACATTAATTGATAAAGGATGATTTTCAATCTAAACCAGTCTAAAGAGGAATCTCCAAGTTTGTGTGATGAATTTTATCAAAAATCAACACATAAATAAAACCCACATAAAAATAAAAGGTGGCAGTTGACGTTTCAAACTTCGCGATAACATTATTTATTTTGCAAAGAAAAAAGAAACACGTTCCTTTATTAAAATCGTAGATAAAACAAGTAATATTAGTGATTTCTATATTGTCTATGCTTACGACCTATATATGGATTTTTGCTAAGCTTATCAAAAAACCTTTATCTTGAACTGATAAACCGACCCTCAGTTATTGGATTTATGTATCAAAGGAAAGCCATTACAACAAACCTCATTCAAATAAACAAGCAGTTACAAGTAATCTGGATTTGCTATTATGTTTTACACGGTTGTTAAATTCCATTTCACCAATCGAAAAATGATTTTATTTAGACAAATGAAAAAAATTGTGAAAACAAAATAATTTCATGAATTGTTGGTACGAATAAATTTTTGTTATATCAATCTGTATGCAGTAAGTCCGTGTTGTAAATTGGCAGACTGATACAGCATTTGGTAACTTGGCTGATAATGGATTTCAAAATACATAAATAAATACCACGTTGGGCGTGAGCAACGAGAATAGATTACAGTAGAGCTGCAGTACAACAACACAGAGGATTTTATAAATGAAAATTTTCTAAAATCTATTCTGCGATTGTGGGGGACTAATAACAGACTTTTAGAGAGTACTACATTATACACTTTCTCTTTTGTTCAAACAGTACCAATACGCACACCTTATAAGTAACATGATTGTATCTACAGATATACTGGCAACTCCAAACGAGCTCTCTTGCTATAGAATCAGATTCTCATGTCTAATAAAACAATTAAATAATATACCTATACATATTAGTCAACAGTAGTCGTGTACATTGCGGATTGAAATAATATTATTAAATAATAGCCTAAATCTCAATAGTAAAGCATAGCCAATAGAATGGAATGGGTCATAAGTTACGTATTGGAGATTGTTAGAAACAATTACAAAAATATAATTATATATACATTTAGAAATGAATGCTGACCACTATCGCCTGTCTTTATACAACGTTTTAAACGACTTAGGATTCCACACCTGTTTATCTTTTGCACATTTGTTGTTACTATTTGTGTATTGAAGATACTCGGGCCTCTTTAGCGTGGCTTACACCAGTTGCTTCTTGGAAATACAATCTAAGCCGGATACCAAGAAGTGTTGACAGTTAACCGTTGTTGCTATTAATGATAAGGGATATGTACTTGTATATGCTTTGGGATAGATTACGGCACAAGGTGAGTTCAAAGGGTTTTGAGCATTCTCTTACATCCAAAAGTGCTCATTTATGGTCCATTGGTCGGGAGTACCAGTACATGTTCAGTTACCCTTCTTGTGTATCATGCGTATGGTATCTGTTACATTTTAAGGCTTTTGGCAAAATTACTTAGTGAATGACATTAATTAATTAGTTTGACTATTACCATATAAATCGTAAATCCTCTACCTATAACGCATACAGCAATGTGGTTAGAATCTCCTCTATTGTGTTGTCTTCAATAGCTTGTAAGTATAACTTTCATAAAGGCTTGCGGAGGGAGAAATATACATATCGCTGTTTAAGTATTTCGATTCAATTCGAGTTGCACATACTACATGCACTGTTTTGATTTCCAACCCTTTGGATGTGTAAAACAATAGTAAAAAGTTATTTTCATTACTTTAGCGTAATCAATAGAACAAAAGGTGCATTTACGAATCGTGGGGATGTCGCCTCAACCATTCGGCAATTTACGCATTCAACGGCAATGTATTTTACAAACCGTAGACTATAGCGACACCACCAAAATATAGACCGTGGTGGAATCAGGGACTACAATTCTGAATGTGTATTTAAATATGTTTTGTATCAATTTAATTCCAGTTCCTAATTTGGCCGTGGTCAATCTCTCGGCAGATGGATTATTTCGACTCTTCCAATGAAAAATGTCAATTGTGCAAAATAACAACAAGGTACTGGTACTGGTGAAGACGTACAGAGAGCCATGAGAACGGATGGTTAGTCGGCAGGAGGGGCAGGGATGGGATGGGACGGAATCACCAGCTGATCCAGGACGGCTGGTTCATGCGACGGATGTCCACAAAAGTCATGTTGACGGGGATGTTGTTTAGTGAATGTATGTATGTAAGAGTTAAGGAGAATTCACAAGTGGTACTGGTACTGGTGAAGACGCATGGAGAGCCATGAGCAAGGACGGTTGATCGGGAGGAGAGGCAGGAACGGGAGGAAACCGAATCACCAGCTGGTCCAGGGCGGCTGGTTCATACGGTGGATGTCGACGAAGGTCATGTTAACAGGGATGTTGATGAGGGCGTAGGGCAGGTTCAGCATCTCTAGGGTGTACTGGATCTGCGCCCCGTTTCGACCTAGCAGAAAGCCCACCGGGATGTTGACTTCTCGGTTGGATCTAATAACAAGCATTAAAGGTAAGAGATTAAAAGGCCAAGTAGCTTGCGCACAATAAAGTGACAGAAGTTTCTAAAACAAATAACGCAATAAAAAAGACTCAGGTCAATCCAAGTCTAGTAGTAGGAGTAGTATAAACTGGAAGCACATATGTATGTTGTGGCGGTTATATCAGTATTGCTTTTATAGTGGTGGTGGGCGTAGGGGTAGGGATGGTGATGGGGATGGGGATGGGGATGGGGATGGGGATGGGGATGGGGATGGGGATGGGGATGGGGATGGGGATGGGGATGGGGATGGGGATGGGGATGGGGATGGGGATGGGGATGGGGATGGGGATGGGGATTGGGATTGGGGTAACCACAATGTCAAAACATTCCTCCAAACCATTCATAACCCCGGGCAATGCCAGGTACTTCAGCCTGTGCTATCATATCAAACATTAAGAATACTCCAAAACATTTGATAAATAATTACCAACCCACTGATTTAATGTAAAATTGGGACTAAATAGAGTATGACACAGTATGGGAGAAAGTAATGGCTATGCTCGGGACCTGTAACAACATCAAGAGTAAGGTGAAGGAGAAGTTGTGGGAAGTTTACTGTTGTTGTCCCCTGAGGGTGGAGAGAAGTCAGACGAACTGGTTATGAAACCTATTGGGCCAGAAGGACATAATAACGGCTTATAAAAAGCAAATTGTCAAATTTAGGGAAAGCCTATTGAATGAAATAGAATATATCTTACTTGTCATCGACCATCTCGATGAAGAAGTCGGCGTTGGGGTCATGGAGGTTGTCCTCCTCTGTGACGATGAGCGCGCGCGCTCCCGCCTTCTCCGCCACCAGCGTCTTGTGTAAGAAGGAGCACTCCCTGCACACACAATATAATTATACACTGGCACAGGGCGCTGACAGATAATAGACATTAGTCGGTATTGTAGAATAGGTGTCCATATTCTTGGAATGGCCTACTTTTTAATCTAAGATCAGAAAGTGGCTTCGAAAACGTTACGAAACAATTAAAAACATACGATTTTAGAAAAGGTTACCTACAAACCGATTGAATAATTAGACAGTGCTATTTAAGACCAGTCTATTAATGACGTAAAGACACAAATTTTTAAAACAATTCTTCAGGGCAGGCAGCGACTATTTAGAAATACTATTTAGGATAATAGAAAGATAAAACTTCTATGAATGTTATTATTTACAGAGAAAGGAGTATAGCGTTTGCCAGGTTGAGGTTCGATTCAATAAACAGAATAATGTTGAATTTGAGAAATAGGTTTTAGCATGCAAACGCTGTCTCATTCAACAGTGACCGGATAATTCAACGCATGTATGAATAGGCACACTTTTTAAAAGTGATATGAAGCCATTAAAGGTATATAATTTTTTTTTTTTAAACTAACCCGTATACTTAATCTAACCTAACCTAATATATATATTTTTTTTTTTTTTTAATAAAGATAATGATAATTTAAAAAAATGTATATTATTAATTAGGTTATTACTTTAATAACTTGATATCACTTCTAAAAATCATGCCGATTCATATGTGTGTTGAATTGTCATGGAACCCTCAATCAACATTAATGAATTTACATTTACAGAAAATAAAAGCCAACATATAAAGAGGAAGAATTTAAGAACCTCGGTGAATGATTTGATGTAATACCACTCACAAACATATAAAGAGGAAGAATTTAAGAACCTCGGTGAATGATTTAGATGTAATACCACTCTTACCCGATAATATTAAATTAAATGCTTCAAAATTTCTTCTTGAAAAAATTGCCTCTAGTCCCGACATGGGTGAATGATAAGTAAAAAAATAAATAAAAATACCAAGAGTGACTTACCCTCGAATGGCGAAGGCAACATTCCCCTCCAGCTGCTCCTGGTTGTCCGGTGCGGTGCAGCCATCTATGGGCTCCATCACCACCAGCTTGGTGTTAGTCATGCAGAAACTCTCATTCTGAAACCAATCACAATCAACACATCACCACCACCGCTACGAGAAATTCTGCCATTACTTAATGGCTTCATAAAAACTCAAGTGCCGATATACCGTCACAAGAAAGCAAAATGCTGTAACTTACATCAGAGTCGAAAAACATACCCAAACTTAATAAATAATACTTAAAGTTCTTATACTCCATTAGATATAAAGGGATTAATTACACCATTAGATATAAGGGGGATGTCATGTCAATGCCTTCTTATGTTGTTCTTGTACTCCATTAGATATAAAGGGATTAATTACTGCATTTTATCAAACAGTAACGGGCATAAGCAGCACCCCTTTTGAGTTACAGATTTTGTTTTAGACAAATTATTTACAAATGGGTAGGTAACCATTAAAACGAGATATCCATGAAGCATATTATTTCAAAAATTGTCTCAAACTACATTTTTTTAAATATACACATTTACGAAAATCAAAAGACTACAAAAATATTGCAACATAAGCAGAAACCAAATTAGCTAATGTTGCGCAACATTGGAATAGTCAAACAAAAAGAAAAGCTATAAATGTGTTAAGAGAATTACAAAAGAAGATTACTTTATATTTATTTACCAAGAGAAGCCATGAAATCAAAATTCACCACCCACTTTCATTAACCCTTTAGGTGTCACCGAACGATATATAGTTCAGATGCATCATTGTACTTGAGTGCCACAGAACGATATATAGCTTGAGCCATAAAATTTGTCACGCGTTACCCGCGGTTCTAAAATTATGTCACATTATTGAAAACATGTGTCTAAAAATAAAAGTAATCAAAATAAAAAATATATATATTCATGGATTATCGACACTTCTCCGGCATTTTTAAAAAATACATGTGGCACCTAAAGGGTTAAAGTAAACTCAGACAAGGAAGAACTTGGTAAATATACTGTTGTTCTTTTCCTTTAAATTCTTTTTTTATTTATATAACAATTAAAAGAAGAACAAAACTGAGAATATTATCAAAACACCTCCACTTTTATTAACTGTGGACAGCAGTCATGATAATTTTCCAGTAATTGAATGGAAGCCAAGGACATTATGTGTGGATTGATCCTGTACGTATTTCGCATGCGGCAATGCGCGCTGAATTGGCGAACTGTGGGTGATGTTGAATAGCAGTACAATATGAATCCTACTTCTACTGAATGAATGAGAAAGATATTAAAATATTAAACATGTCTTACAAATTCTCCACCAAAATTTGTAGCCGGCCTTATTCTGTAAGTGTACCTGAGTTGGGAAGGCTCCACTATCTCAAAGAACACATCTCCGCCCACAATATATGGAGTCGTCACCCCCTCGTGCATATTCATGTTATTTACTGAAAAATAAACAATTTAAAATACAGATCAAATTTAATAATGTTATTTTTTTTTTTACTTTTTATTATTTCTTATAAGTTGCATTACAAGTAATTTACAAAACATGTTTAATTAAAGGGTATTCTTGGTCATGTGTACCTTATCAGAAAAGAGGAATTCTTGTGTCTGATAAGGGAACATACCTTATCGGAAAAGAGAAGTTCTTGTGTCTGATAAGGGAACATACCTTATCAGAAAAGAGAAGTTCTTGTGCCTAATAAGGGAACCACAATTCTTAATTTGGTAGTTAGATAATATTTAATTTGCTTATATTTATAAAATTTTTCATAAAAAATATTTACGTAAGTATTATGTTATGATTGCAAACATGTTTTTATTTTATTATTGTGACAGCTGTTTCTGTATTCAAAGCCATTTTCAAACTGTGGTTAGGCCACATTGAGACGACTTACTTATATGATTTTATTTATCCTTACCCAATTTTTAGGGCGTTTGAAATAATTTATTAATATTTATGGTAAAAACAGATTTAAAAAATTCCTACTCCTACTCCTACTTCCTACCCCCCTACCCAGTAATTTTCCTCTTATTTTGAATGTCAAGTGTGCAAAATTTCATCAAGAAGAAAAATTTGGCTTTTGTTTTTCGAAATTCCATCTAGACAGCGACCTTTCAGTTGTGTATTTTTTTTTTATATGAATACCGCACAAGAGTCCCAACTGCTCCCAACCGTCTGGAGCCAGTGAGACTATGGAATTCCCAATTGGGGAATGTTGTGAGGCTGAAAGTATTGGGGAGGGGAAGGAGAAGGGAAAGAGGAAGGTGGGGAATACCTGGCTATTCAAATCTGGTCACCAAACACGACTAAAAACCATTTCAAGCAATGTTTCAATTCTGAATGGCGGTCTTTCACCAGGGCGATACTGAGAGTATCTTCCACTCTGGAACGTGCGCAAATATACTATATATTATTTTCAAATGAATTAATTGTGAAACAACACAAATTAATTAAATAAAATTTACTTGCGCACGCCGGGATTTGAACCCTGCGACCTTCGGATTCGTAGTCGAGAGCCTTACCCCTCGACCATGGAGGCCGTTGTAGGTCAAGTGTGCAAAATTTCATCAAGCTAGGAATAAAACTGTAGATTTGTATACAAAACAAACACACACACCCGCCCGGGATAGAAGAAGATAGAAGAAGAGGAAGAAAAAGAAAAAGATAGAAGAAGAAGAAAAGGATAGAAGAAGATATGGACCGTAAGACATATTAAGTTGATTATTAAGAATATTACTATCAATTTTTATGACGTTCTTCATGTATAAAGCTTCTAAATTATTTAATCTAATGCCAAAACCACTTTTCTGTAAAATTTTAGCGCCATGCTATTTTTTTACAGTAACTCCACAGAAGAAGCCCTGAAGGAAATAATTTCCCCCAAGGCCTATATCTTTGGGAATGCTGTGAGGAGGGTCTTTTAGAAGATAGGAAGGAGTGAACCTGGGTCTTGAAAAGACCCATGTTGTAGGAGGGAGGAAACACAGAGGCCGGCAGATCATTCTACAGCTGAGCTGTTGAACACAAGAACGAGTGGTAGAAGCGACCCGTTCTAGTGTGACAAATGTCAACCGTGTGCAAATATTGAGCGCGTGTTTGGCGTGTTTCCCGATTGTGCACCATTGCTGAAGGGATCAATGACGCTAGTTCCGAGTTAGAGTCGAGATTTTTTTTGGATATTTTTATATGATTATGATTATAGGTATTATATTATATATTATTGCCATGATTATAGGTATAATCTTTTTCAATTAGATGGTTGGCGAATTCTGATAAAACGTGGTTATTTAAGGGTCCAGTATAAGACCGCGTATTCACCGTCGTTAGGAATTTTAGGCCTCAAACTTAAAACCACGGACCACCGCGATCCGGCAGCAGGATTGGGGAAATGTGGATAGTGTAGACCACGGCGGATTAAAAAAAATGTTCAGCGTATTGAAGCAATACGAAACAAAAAACATTTGCTCTATATTTTTTTCGTTTATTCGCTGTATAAAAATAAATAAATAGAAGCTTGACAGACTTAACTTAGCATCTGTTGGTAATAGGATAGGGTAACTGATGAGAATATGTTTTTTTCAATTTATATATAATATATTAATTATTGTCAGTAGCCATACAAAGTGCCTCCCTTTTACAAAAGATTTGTTTTGTTACTATTTACATATTTGTTTCTTCACAGCATAATCTTTTTTTAGCTTCGGAAATATTATAGAAATGGGTAACGTGGACCAACTGCTCAGAAATACTTATAAGCACAGCTTTTTGACACAGGGAATTATTTTCATGGATTTTGAATCAAGGAATCCGTTTTTCGATTGTCCACTAGGGGATTCAAGGTGGTTGAAATGAATTGGATGCCTTTTTATATGGCTATTCTATTAGTGGCTTTGGTTTTTATTAATGGTTAAGTAATTCTACTATTACATTTGAATTGGGAACCAAGATGGAGGATGTGAATTAGATCCCGTTTATTAATCGGGAATAAGAATTATTTGTCTTTGATAATTTTTGGGATTTAGAAACTCCCTTCAATATTGTATACTAAACAGCAGTAAAAATATAACATAGGTAGATAACGATGATTTACAACCCACTCCAGACGCACACAATAAGCTTGAATACAATTCACCAAGTCAATGAAGGCAATAAGAAAAACTGATATTTTGCCGGTGAATAATACCTATAACAGGGAGTATTTTCACAAAAGTCTCCTATCTTCCCCTTGCCCCTCCCCCAAGCAAAGTAGACCAAATATGCTATAATTTGAAATCAAATACGTTTCTAACGACTTAATAATGTCCGAGATACAGCGGTTCTAAATTATTCAAATTTTTTGTAAGTTGTTATTCTTCGCTATTTTTTAGTGTTTTGGTCAATTTTGACAGTGAAGGAGTAATTTTTCGGTAAAGGTTAATCTATTGTTTTTAAAGTAGACTAAAGATGGTACAATTTGAAAACAAATTGGTCTCCAAGGACCTAATATCGTCCGAAATACAGGTGTTCTAAATAAAGAAAAACATTGTATGTTATTATGATAACATAGAATATTTTCTTCATTTCAAATTGTAGAATCTTTAGCCTGCTTTAAAAAATATTAATTAACCTTCACCGAAAAATTACCCCTTCACTGTCAAAATTGGTTAAACACTAAAAAAAATAGCGAGAAATAAAAAAAAACAAACTTCGCTATTTTAAAAAAATATATTAATTAAGGGGTAATTTTTCGGTGAAGGTTAATTAATATTTTTTAAAATAGGATAAAGATTCTACAATTTGAAATGAAGAAAAACATTCTTTGTTATCATTCTTCGCATTTGATTTCAGTTCACTTCCAAACACTTTAATTCCGATTTTGAACCAAATCGGTAGAGAACTCAAAATTAAAAATGACCATCGAAATTACTCAGGTTGACATTAAATTTGACTTCAGCACCCCTCTAACATGACTTACGCCGCTTTCTAACCAAATCGGTGTGAATATCTAGAAATTCAAAATAGCCGCTAAAACTATGGATTTTGATAGGCACAGATCGGCATACTTATACATGCAGTCAGGGGCGTCAAGATTGTAAATTATATGGGCACAAAAAATGTTAAGATTTTTAAAATAATTCGTTCATTCATTAGTTTTGCTGTTGACCGCCTGCAAAGATATAATCTTGTAGATCTGTACCACGTCCGTCAGTTTTTTCCCAGTGCGCAGGTCTTTTATATTGTGCCGTATAATAAATTAATCACTTTTGGACCATCTTAAAGAACGTTGCAAAGAAATGTGATTACAAAAAAAAAAAATTCGAAAATACGTAATTCCTACATTCCGGTGGCAGTTTAACACCTCTCTTCCCAGCTATTCGTCATAAAACAGACAGAAATATAGAATTTCAAATCGACGTCCGCTCGCTCTGAAGGACTTCTCACAACTGATTTACTCCGGCGAAATAAAACGTTTTATCAACAATCGCGCGGGCCAGAAATTGTCATACGTTTTTTGTATGACGGAACTGAATTTAAAAATTCCTGAACTTTGAGGCAATTACAGAGAAAATCTAGATTCACTGAATTATTTTTAATAAACGCTTTTGGTTCTTGATCTTATTTACTCTGAGATTGTGGAAGGATTTTGATTAAATATGTTTGTAATGGGTGCAGTTAACATAACGGCGAAGGCACTGTCGAGCGTTTTACTTAAAATTACTGTAGGTGTTTCATATATAATATAAAAGGTTACAGTTTAAGAATTTACGTCACTGAAAACCTTAGACTCTTTCGTAACTTTCTGTTAAGAATTTGCAGATAAATTATGTGTTGTATTGCTTACGTTAGCATACTGCGAAGTGACATTTAGCGCCTTATTTGAGTCTTCCCCCTTAAAAATGTAAGATGTTCTTTGATTGTAATATTGACATTATGTGGTGTCTCACCCATATAAAACAGTTATTACAATTCAATTTATAGATGCCCGAAATTAAATAAAAAATTTATGGACTTCTACGAATTAAACACAATAACAATTAATTTACATTACATTCATAACTGGCATTCATAAATGGTTTCTTTATATTCATAATCTTTATATCGTACATTATATTAGTAAGACTGTTTATGTTTCAATAAATAACTGGCATTTATAATGGCCTCTTTTTATTCATAATCTTTATATCGTACATTATCTATAAGACTGTTTATGTTTCAATAAATAGCTGGCTATTTTTCAATTAAATGTCGATTTATAAATGGTCTCATTTTATTTATAATCTTTATATCGTACATTATATTAATAAGACTATTTATGTTTCAATAAATAACTGGCATTTATAATGGTCTCTTTTTATTCATAATCTTTATATCGTACATTATATTAGTAAGACTGTTTATGTTTCAATAAATAACTGGCAATTTATAAATAGTCTCTTTTTATTCATAATCTTTATATCCTACATTATATTAGTAAGACTGTTTATGTTTCAATAAATAACTGGCATTTATAAATAGTCTATTTTTATTCATAATTTTTATATCATACATTATATTAGTAAGACTGTTTATGTTCCAATAAATATAAATAAAATTCAACAATTCTGCTTCACTGTTAATAAGCATAGGTTTTTAAAATAGAACTTCGTTTCAGATTACTAAAAATTAGAAAAAAATATTGGCATACGCCAAAATGCAAAATAATGCGTATAAATTCATTTAAAACTTGGTAAAGTTTGAAGTTTTAGTATGGAATTTTTAGGTTAATTTTTCGTTTTTTCTCTGTAAACCCAAACTAAGAACCTAATAACCTATTTTATAAGAAATTAATATGCTCTATTATATTTAAAAAAAGGTTATTTGGTTCTTAGATTGGGTTTAAAGAAAAAGAAAAAAGAAAAAAAATGAAGAGGAATTGTGTAATTTTACTAAATATTTTCTAGTCATAAGTGATTTTTGTTGTTATTGTTTTTTAAATATTTTTTCGTTTTTTTTATAATTTTGTTATGAATTTTTTTTATATCCTGTCTCATTATTGTATGATATCTTGTCAATATACGTGGACATCTCCAATTGCCACCTGAATAAGAACTCCATAATATAATATGTACAAGTCGATTTTCCGAAAATGAATAAAAAAAATAATGTAACATTTGCGATGGAACTACGCATTTAATGAAATGTTTGAACGGTAATAAACACAGCATTAAATATCAACAATAAAATCAAACGTTTCTTACCGCCGCTCAATGAATATGGCACATGCAGCATTATAAGAACAACTATGCAGAATCCATAGCTTTCACACAGTCTCCTTATGTTAGACATTGCTGATCAGCGATCGCCAATAAAACCGTATTTTTACCAACTCAAACTTCACTATTCACTATCACTACCAATATCAACCACCAAATTCGACATTACTCACTACTGTAATAATGAATACTGCGTACCATAGATATACCACTCTCCTGCGTACTGTCATCGGATGCCATAGCAAAATGCCTGCTCTATTCATCCTACTAGTGACGGCAAAACCTAAATGTGTTTATTAGCGATGGACACGTATATCTATGGACACAATCGAGATATCCGATCATCGATCATTTGGGCAATCGAAATATTTCGTAACATCAAAAATTCATCCGAATGATAAATATAAAAGAAGTGAATCATTGTAAGGTAAATATGCATTTAAGCACGTGTTTGTAAGTTTTTTTTTATTTTTTTTTATTTAAAAAACCCAAACTAAGAACCTAAAACCTATTTCATATATAATACAATATATTAATTAGACATGAAATATTTTTTAGGTTCATGGTTTGGGTTTTTTGCGAAAAAAAAAAAAAAAAAACCTAAAAGCCACACAAAAATGTTCATCTTTACCAAGTTGTAATTTCATCAAAATGCGTTATTATGCTTCTCCGGTGACTAAAACAATTGTTCCACGTTGTCATTAAACTAATAAAAGTTTTTTTCTATTAATTTTGTACATATTTAGAAATACGTGCTTGTACGCATATTTAATCACTTTTAAATCACCGAAAGGGTCAAGGAATTTACGATCCAAATAATCCAAAATATTTATAAACCTAATGCATTCATGTGAATTCGGGGGGGTAATTGCTACAACTAGGTAACTCTGAATTGGCATTTTCGAGTTGCAGACAAAACCAAAACTTAATTTCCTCGCCCACATAATAGGGTAACCACACAAGCGGTTTGCCCAATGGTTTCGCCATAAATTGGGTAAAACGAGTCGAGTAGCGGCAAATTCCTTGCCGAGAAGAGCCTTGACTACAGGAAAGATAACGAAATGCTAGGCCATTATTAGACCCAGTTTTCCGGTAAAAACCAAACTTGTAACGGCTGCCTAAGCCACAACAAATAATGATTTCAGAATTACCTTGTTGTTGTAATTACCTTTCAAATGTATACCCGACATTCATTTGTCTGAATTAGTAGTCCAGATTCACATTAATTCAAAACGACTTTCATTATTTTAAAGAATTTTTCGAATGAAATATTGGTGATCTATATTTTTCATACGAATTTGTAGTTCTCACTCCTCGATGCAACAATGTTATTTAGATATTTCCGAAATAAAGCGATTACTTTTTTGCTATCTCCCACGAATTAGGGCTAAGTAATTTTTTTTTTGGTCTCATTGAAATCTAAATGTTCTTGTTTTGAATTTATAGTATCCAAATAAACTGTCTTTGTTTGGCTACTCGAAGATTGTCGAGACCCTCGAGGGTGTAGGTCTGGAGTTATTTTGCTTTTATTAAACAAAAATAAAAATAATTATGATGTATGCACTGATAGGAAAAACTGTCTGTTAAAATCGTGTGGGTGATTGTGTGACCTCGACTACCCAAATAAATTTGATTGAATAGAGTTAAGGAGATTAAATTATACCTCAAGCGCAAAATTGGTACTATAATAAAATTAGCGCTAGCAATACTATCACTCACAGTTCCTCCCCCCACCATGACGCTTTAGCAATGCTGCTCTCATAGCTGGACAATGAAAACAAAATCTTTTTGACAATAAGGAAGTCTAGTAAAAAATAGAATGACTTTAAGAATATGTGTTCATATAGAAGGGCAAACACCATCTCTGAATATATATATATCTTTCATTATGTATCCTAATTATATAATTATAAGTAGAATTTATAAATCGTTATTTAAAAGTGAATAAAAAATCAGCTCATTAAAACACTGTGTTATGTTGGTACCATTGCATTTGGAACATCTGACGTCACGTACGCATTCTGTTTTTGGATGAGTATGGAAATTTTTATTTTCCACTTTTGTTTTGTGTTTTAAATATGTATTTTTTTGTTTTAGCGATATTTAAAATTAATTTGGGTGACTTTAGCTCTATAATTATTGTTCAATATAAAAAATATATTATTATTGAAACAAATTGGAGTATTCATTACCAAACCAATTATCAATACGGATATTATGATAATGTTAATGGTCAATACAATTAACCTGTTAACCGAGCGTGATGTATTTATACGTCAAATATAAACAGTATCAAGTACGGGTAGTACGTATAAAAACGCCTTCGAAATATATGTTAGACCCTTAAACGGGCGGAACTTAGTTTTACATTTCTAGAATGAGTGAGTCATCGGTACATGCATCGACATGAATTTAAAACACACAGTAAATCAGCTGCGCTTCGCGTGAATGGTATATCTATGCGCTTCGTTGTGTGGTGGGCGTGTGTGCTTGGTAAACGGTGACGGGTAGGTATTTATTTCGTACTTTCATATGATATTCAGATTATTGTTTATGCCTTTTATTAACATTCGCAACATTTCTAATTGTTTGTAAAATTCATAATTTTTTTTATGTATTTCGAAAATATTTTTCAATTCAATGTTTCCATTCTCTTTTTGTACTTCTATCTATTGTTTAGTTTTCTGTACATTTTTATACATAAATAAACGAAAATATCTATATTTCATTGTTTTTTTTAATTAATTCTAAGTATTAATAAGAAAAAAAAAATAATAATCATGAATTAAGCCGCAAGGGCGTGACGCGAAAATACGTTATTGCGAAAAAGTGAGCGCCCGCTGTGTGGTACGTAATTAAAAAGAGCAATCCCCGGTCAACAGATTAATATTCTTTGAGTTAAAGTTTTTAAAAAGGTACATAATTTTTATTACTTGTGTTTAGTTATGGTTTACCATGAATAGAATATGCAATTATACACGGTAAAGCCCATTCTTGTTTTGACATTTGACATTCTAACCTCAAAGGTGATCAAAACCGACCTTCCATAGATTTGGAGCGTTTTGGCGGCCTTTGAAAAATTGAAACTTTGAAAGTTATTTTAACCATGAAAATTAATTTAAAAATATATATTTATATTTATAAATGTATACTAGAATTTAAGTTTGAACGTCATTGTTGATATAAAAAATTGGACTGGAGTTCCTTATTGTAAAGTAATTGTTTTTAATTGTCCTACTGGGAAGAATTTCCCGATATAGGACAATCAACATATTATTGTAATATTTTGTAAACCGGACCGGTTTTAACTTATTGCGATAATCTTCAGACCATTGTTGATTATTACTAGGATCCGGCAACGCGGTGACAATACCAGTGCTGTACTCAAGAGAAAAAAAATACAAAAACGCATACCTACATACGAAAAACTTATTTATAGACCCCTTTCCAGTTTTAGTATGCCAGGAGTCAAGTATGTTGTCAACAATAAAACTCTATTGTCTTAATAAAAATAATTACACATCATCCACTTTTTTATATTTATCCCGCACAGTTGAAGCGACTAGATTTAGTGAATGAGCCAAACAGGTAAAGTGTATCATATTGGGAAACACTTTTTTAAGTTCGCGTCCGGCTTTTAGCATGTAAGGGGCAGAGTCGTTAAAAGTCGTTAAATGTTGTTAAAATTAAAAGTTTGTCGAAGTTATTAACTGCAGATTCCTGCCACAAAAAAATTAAAATGTTTTTTACAAAATCCTTTATGGTTTCGGCGTTAGTAAAACCTTGCTAGCAATCAAATATGACCGAGTTACAATGTCTCCTAGTGGTTTTACGACCAGATTAGCTATATTGCGTCCAAACTTATCGGTCGTTTCAACAACTGTCGCCCATATATATGAATGTCCTAATTTTTTTCTGATATCATTAATTTCACTACAAAACACTTTATGTAAATACCCTTTTCGGAGAGTATTAGTATTAGTATTAGTATTAGTACTCGGGAGATCTATAGTCGAACATTTACAACACAAATATTTCGAAAAAAAAGACGGAAATTAAAATGGTCTAGTTTTATCCATGGGATATTACAACATATTAAAAACATAGCTAAATCAAAATAGAAATCTGTTTTAGACGTATCATTTGTCTTCATTATCAAATGATTTCTGCTTTGCTAATTCGTAACTAACTTCTAGAAAATAAAATATTTCCTATCGGCTTGTAGTTTACAAAGATTTGTTTTAAAGTAAGACATACCGATACGATTGTCTCTTTTCTTTCCCATATTTCGTTCATTGAATAGAAAAAGACGAAATTATTATTATCGATTGCCTATGTGATATGATAAAAAAAAGTATCGGATTTCACCTTTCCAGTGCTGAGCTTCAGTTAACAAGTCAAGTGAAGTCATTTTTACCACAAAAAGGACAAAGAGCAGTACGCCATATAATATTATTTTAGTGTGATTGATATAAACCTTTCCACATAAACTCAAATTTTGTATACCGTAGTTGAATCACAGTAGCTGACCATCTGTTTACATAGTGATATCAACAACGAAACTGGAATATCTTATTAATATTTTTTAAATTTAATTTTTACCTTGATTTCATATTATCTAAATATGTATATAAAAATCAATGTATGTTTGGATGTTTATCCTTTGTGCGCTCCGAAACCATTCATCCGATTGGGATGAAATTTTCGAGATTTGTTCTTCACATGCCTGGGATGGTTTCTACGTACATAAAATTGAGCTCTGGCGATATGAAATTTCGGTGAAAAATCCCTTGTTTCCTATCCGATTGCAAAGAAACTTTGGTGAGTTATTGTGTGGATGCAAGGAAAGGTTTCTATATATAATGGTGAGCTCTGGTGTTTTGAAATTTATATAAAATTCCCTTATTTCGTATACTATTCATCTGATTGCGATGAAACATTGGCGGGTTGTTGTGCAAGTTGTTGTGCACACGCCTGGGAAGGTTTCTATACATAAAAGTGCGCTCTGGCGTTATTAAGTATGTATATTTTTTTTCCTATACCATTCTTCCTATAGCAATGAAACTTTGGCCAGTTGTGTGGATTCTAGGAAAGGTTTCTGTAAATAATAGTGAGCTCTGGCGTTATGAAATTTTAATAAAAATTCCTATTTTTCTATATCAGTCATCCTATTGTGATGAAACTTTGTTAAATTTTTGTGTTGCGCGCGATTAGTTTCAAAACAAGCAGGGCGAGAAGGGGAGGGGAAACAAGGGAAAGGGAATAAAAATAATAACATGACATTTATGTAGCGCAGTTTTGTGCTATTTCACTTCAAGTGGAACGGGGATGCGTGGGTAAGGACACGTAGGGATTATCACTCTTCCTTTGAATGGTATAGCAACGCATGCCGGGCAGGCGCTAGTATTTCATAAAAAAAAATACAATCGATATCACAAAACATTCAGACTGAAAATCCAATATATATTTAGGCACAAAAATGTGGTTATTCTCCGTATGAAAATTAATTTCCTTAAAAAATAATGTAAAATTGAGAATTTGTTCAGACCAAGCCTCTAGTGTGTATAATATATGCAGCTGCAAAAGGACAGTATGTTTAAAACGAATTTAACCCGTTTAATAACGATAATTTAATTGTATTGCCTTTAATAATGAGCGGCCCTGGAATTCTTCAAAATGCCACCGCGTTTCCGGATCCTAATTATTACCAATGAACCGAATAGCCAAGTATTTCCCCACCTTCATATTCCCCTTCTCCTTCCCCAATACCTTCAGCCTCACAACATTCCCAATTGGGGATGCCATAGTCTCACTGGCTCGAGACGGTTGGGAGCAGTTGGGACTCTTGTGCGGTATTAATATTTAAAAAATTAGAAAATGAGCAATGGCCACGAACTACCAATTAAAAATGGAAAATTTATTTTATTTTGTAATCGGATATATGGATTATCAAAATGTTTCGATTATTCTCATCACATCTACGGTGAAATGAGTAAAAGTAAAAAAAACATCACTGGTACGTGGCCCAATCAACAAGCAATCAATCACATTGCATACGTAAAAAGCGCCCCGGGACGGTCAACATCAATTGTGTATGTGATTTATGTGAACGTGAACTTCTCCCTGCTAACCGGAGCCAATAAAACTATTGCATATGAGGCTGGAGGGTATGAGGGGGAGAGGAGATGCGGAAAAAGGAGGGAGAGGAAGTACCTGGCTTTTCAGATCTGGTCACCAAACACGGATAAAGCCTTTTCAAAGCAACGTTTCTTTTCTGAACGGTGGTCTTTCACCAGGGCGATACCTCTCTGGAACGTGCCGCAAGTATACTATATATTATTTTATGTGAGTTAAATGAGATACAGCAAAATTTAAATAAATAAAATTTACTTGCGCACGCCGGAATTCGAACCTGCGACTTCCAGATTCGAGTTGTGGACCTAACCCCAAGACCGGGGAGAGGAATTGTAAATGGTTAAGTGAATTTACGTCATTGATGCGATTGACAATATTGTTAATTGGTCATTTACAGAGACATTTTTTGTTGTTTTATTAAAATTAAAGTTATTTTGTTGTAAATTATTTCCCTCACAAGAAGCCGTGAGGGAAATAATTTACCTCAAAGCTTTTGTCGTCTTTGGGGATGTGTTGTGGAGGGATTTTAAATGGTCGACTCTTATTGATGTGGTAATGATCGATATTTTGATTGAGCCCATTGACGCGGCGAAATTAACGTTTCGCTGAGCGATTGACAATCGTTCATTCAGTTGCTCGCCAGGCAGCAATGGCCAATTAATTTAATACCGAACCCCTTTAGATTTGATTCCTCGCGGAACGAGATTTTGTTTTCCTTATAATTGCACAATATCGTGATTGTGGAAAGTAAAATGAAAAGATCAACACTGTGTTTCTGCAAGCGTCCACAGAGTATTTAAAAAAAGTTTTATTTGACTTTGTAACAACTAGGAATATGTATGTGTCTCTGTCTATTACGTGATGAAGGGGGGTATTAAAATGACTCGAATATTATAAGTTGATTTACTAAATGCAAATACACTCTTTGATAAATTTACAAGATACCGAAAGTCGTGGTAATGGGACGTTGAATCATGAATGGAGCCTGTTTTTCGATGCGGTGCGTGGGTAAACGAACGTGAGGCCTGATGATAAGACCAGGTCTGCCAGCGGGAAGCAGAGCCGCAAGCTTGCTGGCTAGCTGGTGATACCAGTGCATTGAAATAATGTTACGATTTGATAGGGTCACAACTTCAATATAAAGTAAAATAGTGTGTCAACGGGTGAAACTGAGGCGAAAATCTTGACAGGTCAATTGAAGTTCTGCCAATCGCACTCCATTTGCAATAAGGAACTCCAGTCTATTTTGTTTATTTTTTAGTTGAGTTAGTTTTCATGGTTAAAATATTTTTTTAAAGTGTCAATTTTTCAAATATGCATGATTTGTTTCAATAACATTTTTTTTTAAATCTTGAACAACAGTTATTATAGAACTTGAAGGCACCCAAATTAAGCTACAAGGACTTGATTATATTGATATCATTCTATCTCAGGACTAGTATTTCAGTTATTTTTAAGCTTGGTCTAATGGATATTTACGTCCTCAAATTGCTATCGAGTAGGAACTCTGACCCTCATAAGATTCCTGAGTTTACTGAAAAACCGGCCATAAGGAAAACCTATCAAAATAATATCAAATTTGATTTATGCAACCATTGCAACCACGGTGTTCATTCCATTTTTTGTTACTTTCTTCATATTAAAAATAAATACAGTATCATCCAATTTTAAACACTGTTTCTATCCACCTTAAAAATTAAAGGCATAGACAATATATATGAAATTGCTTTTGTTTTGAAAGTGGGTTTGACAGCAAGCAAAATATTTTATTCTGACAGCTTCCTACGCGTTGACGTGTCAGAACAAAAAAAAGGGGAATCCTGCATCCCAACCAACAAAAACTTACGGCTTATAGTTGTTGATTGATTCCATTTAGTATTTCCTTTAAAGTGTACGTTAATCGGTAGTTTTTACGTCTCCCTTTTGAACCTTTAGTCAATATTTAGGTCGTCCTTATTTCATAAAGCGTATGAGGTGAGTTGCATCACTTTTCCAGAACTTTCCTTAAGACGGTTGAAGTTTCTATGTAGGATTTATATATATATATTTTTATAATGAAATTTCTATGTTTTAACCTTTTTGCTGCCCGAATGTAAACACAGGTTAGACTGTCCTGTGCCAAGCGATTTTAGGGTTATTTATATTGCTTCATTATTTGTTATCCTAAGCACTTAGAGATTGTAATTTAATGCCAAAACAATCAAACGTGTTTATGTTACTAAATTGAATTGTCTAAATACGACATCTTTATGAAGTGACGCATTATTTGAAGAACTTCGAAACATAAATATTCTCGCGAGTCTGTCGCCATTACGATGACGGTGAACTCACTAATACATACATACAAACTATAATGAAATGACTACTCACATTTCCGATGTCGGAACTCTGCAACGGTTCACAGTTTGTCAAGCAAGATACACTTTAATATTATTGTTTATAAACATGATTCTTTATTACACTTTTATTTACAGTTTGTTATCGTCTTATTTTTATTAATAGTTCTTTTTTGAATGATACACTTTAAAGCATGGATAAATACATAATGCCACATTACACTGGGAACACATATATCGAGCCATTTTCCTGCGGCTTGGCTTAAGTTTAGTATTAGAACAAACATGGCAGGTTCTATATGGCTTGGGTATTTTTAATGTTGCTGGTATTGGCTCTGGCATATGGTTTGCTACCTCTTTTGAAACCGTAACGGTGTATCATGATGAGAAGAATGAGGAGATGGGTCGGGTTGTGATGTTTTGAGGTATTTACCTATTAACTGTCTAATCACACATAACTGATAATCGGGGAAGCTCTTACCCGATTTTTTAATTCGGTTGTATATTATAAATGAATTTAATAAATATAAATCGATAATGTGAAAAAAAAGTTTTTTGTACCATTTAATGGATTTTCGCAAACAACTTACTCCGGTTAGCATCATGTCTGCCTTATCTACTAATCCCATGTACTTATTATAGTCTTGAATGCAATCGGGTTTGCATATTGCTTGCCCAGTTCTTAAATTTGTTTTACCCGTTGGGGAAATTGCGTCATCATGTAAAGAACTGAGCATGTGTATTTCCCTCTTATCGTGCCATTTTAAAGCCATCAATGGCCCGCAGTTCTGTGCTTCCATTTCCCCCTTCTTCAGTTTGTTAAATATCGGCATATATTTCCTATTTTTTCTCACCGTTCCACAAGCATTAGTTTTTTTTTCGTGCAGGTATTTGAATAGTATAGGACTGGTATACCAGTTATCCACATAAAGTTTATGACCCTTATCCAGGTAATCTTCGAGGAGAGTTGTCACAACAGCTCCCGACGCCCCTATACATTGATCGTCAGTAACGTCTGTTCCGTCACCACAATAAACAATAAAATCCAAAACATAACCCGTAAGTACATCGCACAAAACAAACATTTTGATACCAAATCGGTGTCGTTTGGAAGGAATAAATTGTTTGAATTTTAAACGTCCTTTGAAAACAACCATGCTCTCGTCGATGCAAAGATTTTCGAAGGGAGTAAAAGTTTCTTTAAATATCTTTCGAGTCGGATTAATGAGTAATTTTATTTTATGCAATTTATCGCCAGGAATTTGCGTGTCGGGATCAGAAATATGTAACATGCTCAATAATATTTGATACCTATTTCTAGGCATCGTTTTTCCAAAAATGGCACTCGTAAGAAGTGGATCTGTCGACCAATGCTCTGCTATGGAGTGGTGTTTATTTCGCGTCATCAGCATTGTTATAGCAAAAAACACATACATTTCACTAATCGTAGTGTCCACCCATTTACGAAGCCTTGATTGTTCAGATACAACTTTTTTCTGCATCGTCGCTGCGTAATATTTGTTGGTTTGTGATACAATATCAGACATAACACTTATATTTAAAAAATGTTCAAAAAAATTCACTTCTTCGGAATTTTCCGTTAAAAGGGGAGAAGAGTTTACGCCAGAAGGGAAATCATCGAAATCATGAATAATTGGAACAAAATGACCTGATTTCCATATATTCCTGTCAAAATCAGTTTGATTTGACGTGCTGGGTTCGTCCAAGAGTTGATCATTCGATTCCACAATTTTACTTTCAACGTGTTCTTCTACATTTATACTGCCTACTTCACTGGCGGAATCACTCTCACTATCACTAAATTCACAGTCAGAGTCAATATCGAGACAATATTCTCTTATTTCTTCTTCACACAAGTTGCGTCGAGCCATGATAAAAGGTTAAACAAATAATACTAGAAAACAAATGAACACACTCGATAAGTTTCTGATGGCAAACAATTCAAATAAAAGCGGTATATTATTATTTTTTTCACTCGGAAGGCGGAAGAAAAATCTTATTCCATTAAAAAGATTCGTTGCAGATTCCGTACACTCGCGAACCGTCTACTTACAAAAAGAAACCACGTGACATACTAACACATCTGCGCGCGAGCGGGAATTTCAAACTACTGAGCGGGGAAATATTGGAGTCTTCTCTTTGACGAGGTCTTTGATAACATAAACAAAATCATTTGTCAGGTCTTTTTAGAGATGTCGCTAGATAAAGGTTCAAATTAATTTTTAATCTTGAGTTTTGCGCCATCTATACGAAGAGAGTCGAGATATCGTAAGACGAATTTGAAATCATGTATGTTTGCGCGTGGCACTGACGGCTCGGAAACTGTAATCATGTATATGTGCGCATGGCAGCCTGCGGGTTAAATAACAATGAAATAAAAACATTATAAATTTTATTAGTTTACCAATTTAAAAAATGTTGAAACTCATTGTGTTGATTTAAAAAAAATTGTATTACCATTAATTATTGATCCATTTAATGTTAGTATTTTACGGCATCGTTTTCAAATATTATAATTATTTAAAAACACTAATACGTATTTGTCATAATATACATTTTAACACTTAACATATTCTTAACCCTTTGAACCCTAAGGCGTTCATTGTATCAGCACCATATCCCTGAGCTCCTGAGCAATTTTTGACCAAAAAATAATATTTGACTAAAAACGCAATTTCGATCAATAATCAATTGTCAATTAGAAAATTATTTTTTTAGTTCATAATAATTGCAGACTTCCGGTAGCAAAAAAAAAAATTATGCCTTCAGGGTATTTGCCTCGCTAAATCAGGCCGGTTTACCGGCCTATAGGGTTCAAAGGGTTAAATGTGGGAAAACCCATAAGATATAATTGCTATATTTACAATAAAAACAACAGATATGAACGATTTGCCGCCATTATTCATACCTCTTATAGATTGTGAATACATTTAAATTTCCTAAATCATTTTTATTGTGGATCAAATAGGTAACTGAAAATTTAAACAGTAATACAGTCACAGTTTGGCTTCCCCTCTGTAAAATATTTAATACTTATACAGCATGTTGCAAGTCAATAGCTCAATATTCATCCCTCCAACTGATGATGCAAACCGAGCCCTCTTAGGATAATATTCTTGGAAGCCTTCGTAAAGTGCTCGATTTCCGCCATCTTCCATAATTGATTAATGATTTTATTGTTGTTTGCTTAACACAGCACCAGCGCTCCAAGATGGAGGAGAAAATGCAACCCAGGTCCTACCAGAGCCACATCGAGCGTCAGTGCATGGCGCAGAACACCATCATATTCCTACCCACCGGGTCTGGGAAGACTTTCATCGCTGTTCAGGTCTGCTCTCCGTATGATTTCAAGTAGTGTCCATCCTTCCGTCCGAACAGAACCAATAAACGATGAATATCTTTGTGTATTTGTGTGTGTTTGCAGATCATCAAGCGCCACCAGAAGGACATCCAGGCGGCGTACTCGTGCGGAGGCAAGCGGACCTTCTTCCTGGTGAACAGTGTGGTGTTGGTGGAGCAGCAGGTCAAGGTGCTCCGGGCCCTTACCAGCCTCAGCGTGCACGGCTACAGCAGCCAGGACAAGGTGGACCTCTGGCACTTTGGAGACTGGCAGAAGGAGCTGGAGAGAGTGCAGGTATGTGAGGACTAAACCCAACTATATCAAGCGGTGTGTATAATGGAGAGTTTTCATTTTAAATTATAGGAATTGACCACAAAACATTTCATTTTTAGAGGCAACTTTGGCAAATGGAACTTAAAAAAGGTCTTCCTCCAGCTATTTTGAAATGGACATGGGCGAAATGAATGAATAAAATGAAAAAATTCTATCTAGTGGCCCACTTCATCTGATTCTCGACTTCACACTGAATTATTCTTCATTCCTTAGCTTAGGCCTTGCAACCCTTCGATTTTTGAACACTCAGCACCATAATTACGTCATGGATACAATGCACTTCATTGTAAAGTCAGAGGAGATATTGTGCGGTGACTCTAACATATAGAATCCTCCACCGCAATCCATAAAAACTCATATGTCATCGTTAGTTCGCAGTTCGCCCTAGTCTGCAGCAGCAAACCGCCTCTAGTCAGCCATATAGTAATTCCGTATTCACTTTCTCAGTCCGTATTCCATATTCAGTTGTGACATTGTAGTCATTACGTCTCTGGTCTGCTGTTATTGAGTCTATCCATACTAGGTCCGCAGGGTTTAAGATAGTCATGTCACTGCGAGACACTAGTCAGAAGTTTCTAATTTATTTATTCCTCAATGCCCATGGTAATTCCATTCATCGTTAGTCCCAGCGCTGCCAAACCGTCGGTTTCAGTAGTTTTGTAGCAATTTCCGAAGTAATCAGTACTCAGTAGGGGGCATCGTGTTTTTTTTTTATTATTTTAATATGTTATTTCCAACACCAGCGCAAGATGCAATGAGAAAAATAACCTTTTTTTAAGGAATCAAAGGAATGAGTTAAATTAATAAATTCACAAGACTAGGTGAATCAGACTAAATCAATTCACTACTGCAAATGAATCTGTCCATATCTAGTATGGACAAATAGTTTTCAATAGGATGCAAATTTGTTATTTGCTTTTACTCAACTTGATGTACTTCTCCATGTAGGTTGCAAATCAACATAGCTGTTATCAACTGGATTTATTAGTAATACATGATTAATTAATAATCACTATTATGTTTTCATTCTAAGAATGGGAACAACCAATTCCAAGAAGCCAGCTTAGAGTTTTGAGTCAAACATATATTATTGTTTGTGAAATGAGCTAAATGCCTCTTGGCGTATCGCCTTGTGCGTAATTATTTTCCCCTGTTGTACTTCCAAAGCGTTAAATAGAAGTTCCACAGAATAAGGTACTCCATTAAATATAATGACTTTAAAAATATATATTCATTTAGATCAGCAAACGCCGATTCTGAATATATAACTTTTATTATATATAATTATATGTAGAATTTATAAATCGTTATTTAAAAGTGAATAATAAATCATCTCATTGAAACACCTTATGTTGATACTGTTGCGTTTGGAACATCTGACATAATTTAAAACTATAATGATATTTTGTATATATGGACTGGTACGGAGCGCTAACTTAACTCCTTCCTCCTACTAATAAACTCCTTCCATAAGCAAATTAAATTCACCGTGGAAATAGGAAACAACTCTACTTTAAATTTTGTAGACCTTACGTTATCAGTTATAAACAATTAAATAGTTTTTTAAATTGACCATAAATCCACTTATACTGACATAACCGGGGTGCCATCCCGCCGTCGGTTCCTCACTGCGGCTTCTATATGAAAAAGCTGAGAATACGGCACCGGGATGTACTCCTTGTCTTACGGGGGCTCGATGTTAATAAAGCTAGTGGGCCTGACGGAATACCTGCCCTGGTATTGCAGAGGTGTGCTGCAGAAATCGCTCCAGTTTTAACAAAGCTCTTTAAAATGTCCCTGAAATGTGGCTCTGTGCCCTCTGGTTGGAAAAAAGCGGTCATTCATCCTATACCTAAGAAAGGTGACCGCTCCAACCCGGCCAACTACCGCCCCATAGCGATCACATCAGTTTTGTCCGAGGTGATGGAACGTGTGATCAACGACAAACTGCTTACATGCCTCGAGAAGAACAAAATCATTAATGACCGCCAGTACGGATTCCGGCGGAACCGCTCGTGCTGTGATCTTCTCGCGTATGTGACGCATGTTTGGGGACAGTGCCTGGAACGTTATGGTGAGATTCAAACGGTCTCACTGGACATTTCTAAGGCCTTTGACCGTGTTTGGCACCGAGGACTTGTCAACAAACTGCCTTCTTACGGACTTCCCGTTTCCTTGTGTACGTGGATTGCCGACTTTTTGAGGGAGAGATCGATTCAGACGGTTGCTGATGGTTTCATCTCTTCCTCGCATTCAATAAATGCTGGCGTCCCACAAGGATCGGTTCTATCTCCGACATTGTTTTTGTTGCACATCAATGACCTCTTGACATGTGCACCAATCCATTGTTACGCGGATGACAGTACAGTCCATGATTGCTTTTGTTTGACAAGCCCCCAAAGGGCACACAAACTCCAACGGCTCGGAGGGCTTTGAAACAGAGAATGGACGGTTACCTTGAGAGGGTCTCCTCTTGGGGTAAGAATAACCTCGTCGAATTTAATGTTTCAAAGACCCAATCATGTCTGATTACGCCTAAAAGGGATCGAAATGACAATCTAGTCTCCTTTAATGGAAGCAATCTTCCCAACAAGCCCTCCATTGATATGCTTGGTGTAACCTTAAGTGAGCAGCTCAGGTATGGGGGCTCCATCGAAACCCGAGTAAAGTTAGCCTCTCAGAAGCTGGGCGTATTGTACAGAGCCCGCAGATACTTTAATAGTACACAACTGCTGACCCTGTACAAATCGCAAGTGCGCCCCATTGTAGAATTTGGCAGCCACCTCTGGTCGGGAGTCCCAAAATATCTGAAAAAAAACTTTGACTCTGTGCAGAAACGGGCGGTCCGTTTGATAGATTCGCCTATCTTAACAAATGGGTTGCAATCTTTGGAGCACAGACGTCGGGTGGGAATGCTGTCCTTGTTCTACCGGTATTTTAATGGAAGATGCTCCGAGGAACTAGCGTCATTGATCCCTTCGGCACCGGTGCATAGTCGGGAAACACGCCAAACGCTCGCCCAAATCTTGTACACGGTTGACATTTGTCACATGAGAACGGGTCGCTTCTATGATTCGTTCTTGTGATCAACAGCTCGGCTGTGGAATGATCTGCTTGACTCTGTGTTTCCTCCATTCTATAACATGGGTCTCTTCAAGACCCAAGTTCACTCCTTCCTATCCTCTAAAAGATCCTCCACACAGCATCCCCAAAGATGATAAAGGCCTTGAGGGAAATTATTTCCTCCTTGGTCTCCTGTGTGGAGTTACTGTAAAAAATAAAAACCATTCATAACACCTCTAACTATATATACGAGGTGTGTTCAAAAGAAAAGGTGAATTTTGAATTTTTTCTAAAAGTATTTATTTATATTTTCTCCCCTTCAAAGTAATCCCCCTCAGATATAATGCACTTATGCCAGCGCTTCTTCCAATCCTCGAAGCAGTTCTGGAATGCGCTTTTCGGTATGGCCATCAGCTCGTTCTTCGATTCTGACTCTATCTCTTCAATTGTGGCAAAAACGCTTTCCTTTCATTGGTCTCTTCAGTTTCTGGAATAGGAAAAAGTCGCAGAGAGCCAAATCTGGTGAATACGGTGGTTGAGGCATGATTACGGTGTTATTTTTAGCCAAATAATCACGAACAAGCATTGATGTGTGAGCTGGTGCATTATCGTGATGCAAAATCCATGATTTGTTTTTCCACAATTCCAATCGTTTGAGCCGTATTGCTTCACGCAAACGTTGCATAACTTCCTTGTAGTATTCCTTATTAACCGTACGACCTGTTGGCAAGAACTCATGATGCACCACGCCATTGTAATCGATGAAAACAGTGAGCAAAACTTTCACATTTGATCGAACTTTGCGTGCTTTTTTCGGTCTTGGCTCTTCTGGCTACTTCCATTGGGATGATTGGGCCTTGGTTTCGACGTCATAACCATATACCCACGTTTCATCACCAGTTATGACCCTTTTTTCAAAAAATTCAAAATTCACCCTCTCTTTTGAACACACCTCGTATATAGTGTATTTGCGCACATTTCAGAGTGGAAGATACTCTCAGTATCGCCCTGGTGAAAGACCACCATTCGGAATTGAAACGTTGCTTGAAATGGCTTTTACTGTGTTTGGTGACCAGATCTGAATAGCCAGGTATTTCCCCACCTCCCTCTTCCCCTTCTCCATCCCCTCCCCAATACCTTCAGCCTCACAACATTCCCCAATTGGAAATGCCATAGTCTCACTGGTTCCAGACGGTTGGGAGAAGTTGGGACTCTTGTGCGGTATTCATATAAAACAAAAAACAAAAAAATCATCCCACCTCCCACAAACATTCTGCTTTCCACTCGATGATCCACCTGTTGGTTACAGTCCCATTATCAATTACTGACTTCACTAGAATTATTCATAATTAAACAAATCGCAATAAATAACAGTTATTATGAAAGCTTGTCAATAACATCAATATAAACAATATATTTTTTTAAATGTTATCAAATAAGTTTTTATTCAACAATCCCCCCCTAATAATAATATAATAAATAATAATAATCAACCGTACCAATGGCATAGGATCTTGTATATCAATAACTTTTCTCAACAAAGCATTAAAAACCTTCCATCAGATACCAGCATTTTACACAGACAATAGTATAGGTACATTTTTAATTAATGGTAAAGATAAAGAAGATATTTTAGGCCACTCGGGCATTTATTCACTTCAATGCAATGATTGCCCCACGTTTTATGTGGGCAAAATTATTCATTAACGCTCCGGCATCGAAGGAGTACAGTCGTGTATATTGGTAATAATTGTGATCAAAAATTTATAGTGCACAAACAATATCTCGCCCACCGGGCGATCTACATAAACAATATGGAAACGCAAGAAATCATTAAAAACATTAAAGAATTAATAAATAAAATTACTTCCGTAAAAGATTCCAAGATAAAAACATCGTTGGAGCAAAGTTTAATATCCCTGGAAGAAATATTTCGAAGTGAGCATATCTGTCTGCAAAAAAAAATCATAGATTTACAAGAAACTATGATTATTAATAACCAACAATACACCAAGAAACTCGAAGAAATTCTAATAAGCAACCGAAAAACATACGCCCAAGTCTGTGACAATTACAAACCAGCGGATACAAAATTCAACATTGAACCCAAATACTCAATTTTATTAACATCTAACACCTTAAACGCCGAGAGCATAAAAATAAAAGTTCAAAAAAATATTGATTTAACAAAAATTAAAGTCGGAGTCAACGGAGTTAAAAAGATTGGCGAAAAAAAAATTATAATTTCATGCCAAAAAAAAAAAGATATGAAATATTAACCAACGAAATAAATAAGATAACTGGAAAGGAGATTTTGGGGGAAGAAATAAAAAAAAAGAAACCGTTCTTGATGTTAAAAAGGCTTACATGGAATTATACAACAAAATGAAGAATTAAATCAAGAAGACAAAAATAATATTAAACTTATCAAAGAGTTAAAAAACAAACATAATGAAGGTAAAGAAAACGATACCACAAACTACATTATTGAAACAACCGGAAAATTAAGAAGAGTATTATTAGAGAAAAAAAATAAACATAAAATTCCAACGAGTGTACGTCGAAGATTGTAACCCACTCACACAATGCTAAGTTCGGCCATACAGCTCAAAGATGTCTCGACAGGACGCAGCCACCCATTTGCCCCCATTGTACTAAGGAACATATGCTCTCGAAATGTGAAAACAGAGAAATAAACCCAATTTGCAATAATTGCTGTGTGCAAAATAAAAGATTTAATTTGAACTATTCCACCGAACATCAGGTTGACAGTATAAAATGTGTTGACCGGCAAAAAATGCTTCAAATTGCTAGAGAGCGCATCGACTCTGAATAAATATGGTAATTTATATTTCCTCATACTAACTTAAAAATGACTGATTTTATATGTAATGCATTAGATAAAAAAAAATTTATAGAAGAAAGATTATACCACTCCATAAGAGATTTAAATCTAATTTGCTCTGATAAAGGATTTACCTTATTTCATACTAATATAAGAAGTATCGAAAAGAACTTGGATGAATTAATAATATCTTTAAAAGCATTAAATTATTTTCCGGACATTATAGTGTTAACAGAAACACATTCCGCCGGCGAACTGAATTATAATCTTCCGGGATTCTCTTACTATGCAACAACAACAAAGTTAAACAAAAACAGTGGTATTGCAATATTCATATCTAACCACTATAATGTACTCAACATTAAAGAGATACACAATATTCATAATGTTAACCTATTAAATATTGAGTTTAAAGACCAAAATAAATATTAAAATATTATTGCCATTTATCGCACTCATGCATCAGTAATATCACAATTTATAAATGAATTAAAAAATATTTTATTAAATTTTAGAAATAAAAATAATATTATTGTTGGAGATATGAACTTAAATATTGCAAAAGACTACTCTAGTAAGGATAAAGATAATTATCTAAACATGTTAGCGGAACTTAATTATTTACCGTGCATAACTTCATATACTAGAAACGTTCAAGGTCAACGACCTTCATGTTTAGATCATATATTTACAAATATTTCTGATATCCAAAATATTATATCTGCTGTCATTCATACAACTATCACTGATCATTATTCATGTTCATGTATATTCAATTATAAATTCTGTAATCCAACTCTTCCACCATTTAAACAAGAAAATGTTTCAAAAAAAGTACTTAACATGGATACGTTAAAATGTAAATTAGAAGTAGAAAATTGGCTTGATTTATATCAATGTAATGATGTCAATGTTTGTTGTAAAATGTTTGAAGAAAAATTATCTAAATTCATAAATGACTCAACAAATAATATCATATCCAAATCCAAACTACCTAACTTCAAACCTATAAAACCATGGATAACTTACGGTTTAATAGTATCCGTACGTCATAAGCAAGCTCTTTATAGATTAACTAATCAACAACCAAATAATGAACATTTACAGAAACATTTTAAAGCATATAAAAATAAACTCTCATATATCATAAACATACAAAAGAAAGCTATTATAAACAGAAGTTGATACAGGTTGAAAATGACAAAGGAGTATGGACGATTATAAATGAGATAATGGACAAAAAAAAGTATAAAAACAATGAAATCAGCACTATTATTCATGATAATTCGAAAACATGTTGCAAAGAGAACCCTTTAAAAGCTGCAAATATATTTAACGAATTCTTTGCAAATATAGGAGAAAATCTTGCTAATCTCATACACAAAGATCCAAATATAACAATTCCAGACTGCAATGTTGATGTTAAAAATAAAATGTCAACATTTCAACTCACCACAGAGGACGAAATAGTAACTATTATAAACGGCATGAAAGGAGGCTCTGCCCCAGGTTTTGATAGAATTACAATTAACATTTTAAAAAATATTAAAAACAAAATTTCTAAGCCGTTAATGCATATAATCAACACAAGTTTCCAATGCGGAGTATTTCCATGTAATTACAAACAAACTACCATAACTCCAATATTTAAGTCTGGTAATTCCGAAGATGTTAATAATTACCGTCCCATTTCAGTAATCTCAAATATTGCAAAAATTTTTGAAAAACTTGTAAAAAAAAGACTTAACTAGTTTATAAAATGTAATAGCATAATTCACGAAAATCAATTCGGCTTTATGGAAAGTAGAAGCACACAAGATGCAATTTCAAAATTAACTAGCCTTATTCACACTTCATTAGATAAATCACTAAAATGCCTTGGAATTTTTATAGATCTCAAAAAGCGTTTGATAGCATATCTCATGACAAACTTATAATTAAATTAAGCAACATTGGAATAAATAGTACAGCTCTGGAATGGATAAAAAGCTATCTTTTCAAACGTCCTCAAGTGGTAAAATAAACGAGGTACTTAGTCATAAAAAAACAAGTAATTTTGGCATACCTCAAGGTACAGTACTGGGACCTCTACTTTTTATCATCTATGTAAATGACATATTCATGCAAAAGCTAAACGGAAAAATAATATCTTATGCCGACGACACTGTCATAATAATTGAAGGTACTGACTGGAATTCTATTAACAAGCTAGCAAATACTGATATTAATATATTAAAAAATTGGTTCGATAATAATCTACTCTCCCTTAACACTGGAAAAACAAAATTTATTCCTTTCTCCATCAATAAATTTAAATCAAAACCAGAAATAAAAATTATAATACACCAAAGTAACTGCAACAGAATCAATTGTAATCAAGCATGTTCAATACTTAGTCCAACTTCCAAAATTAAATACCTTGGTGTATATAAAGACCAGCATTTTAAATGGAAAACACATATTTGTGAACTTGTTAAACGAATTAGAAAATGTATATATATATTTATAAGACTAAGAAATATTCTTAGACTAGAAAACCTAAAAAGAGTCTACTATGCAATTGTTCAGTCTATTTTACAATATGGAATTATTGGCTGGGGGGGAACATATGATAATATTTTAAGTCCACTTAAAATAATTCAAAGATTGATAATAAAGGTAATTTTAAAAAACCATCATCATTTTCCACTGAAAAGCTTTTTACAATATTCAATGTACCTACAGTAGATAAAATTTATAAAAATATGCAATTATTCAAATCTTTAAAGAAAAAACGTTAAATAAATCCACAAGGTATCAGCAAAACATTAAAATCCCGCCATTCAATACTAAGCATACGCAAAACACATACCTATATCTAGGAATAACTTTTTTTAACAATCTGCCAACTGATCTTAAAATTATAGAAAATATCCATGAATTTCAACATAGATTAAAAAATTACCTCAAACTACTGTAACAATTTAAAAAAAAAAAAAAAATTATTATTATTAGATTTTTTTGTCTTTTATTATTATCTTCTCTTCTTTTCTTCTACTTTCTTTTCATTTCTTTTCATTTCTTTAATACTATTACTAGTGATAAATTACAAAATTTACACGACAAATTCATATTTTCCTGCTATTGTACAACAATATTTTAAGTTATGATTTGATTAATTAGGAGAATCCCTCACCAAACACAAGAACCTTATTTCTTTATGGTGAGGAATAGCTATAATATATTTTTTGTTACACTATATGAATCATGTCTTATTTTTATATACTCTCTGTAAAAAAAATTATTATATTAAATAAAATAAAAAAATAAAAAAAAAATAAAAATAAACAATCCATTTTCAATTAATCACCAATTAAATTCACATTCTGAATTCCTCGAATATCAGGAAAGCAGAAGAATAAAGAAGCCAGCCAAACAACAGTACCAGTACAAGAAGAAAGTCTACCGCCACGACAAGCAGAAACACGAGACTGGGGCAGTACATCACAGCTATTGCACCGTGAAGTCAATTAGCATAGACAATATAGCCATCCCGTAAGCAAGTGCAAAGTGGAAGACCAAACCGAATAAATTATGGGGAGCCTGGGAAACACGTTAAAATTACCGAATTGATTTCTGCATAACAGATAAATGGGTTGAGTGATTGTTTACTTTTTTGCAATATACGTTTTGGTTAATAACGGCGAGTTTATTGGTTTTTCCATAGATAAAGGAAGTTAGATCGAGGAATTGATAAATTCAGCAAAATTGATGAAAGGTTGGGTGATTCTTTACGTTTTTAAATAAATACTCGTATGTCGAATGCCCAGTATTGAACTGCAGCAAGTCAAAATCTGTTGTTTTGGGATAATTAATATCTCTCACTGTTTTTTTTCCGTTAAAAAGTGCATACGACAATGTTCGGTTTTAAATGAAAACAATTAGATAAAGATTTGTATGAAACTGGGTACATTTGAATGTTTGGAGATTTTTAAAACTGGTTTTTCGGCTCTCAAGGAGTCAAACTTTTTTTTCTATTTAAAACTGGTAAGACCTCATTTTGGCGAATAGTTTTACACCCTATTGTAATTTATAATTTTTCAAAATTCTCGAAGTTTAATTTCCCACAGTCTGAAAAACACGTTGAAAGTTTGAAAGTACTGAATTCATTTTATCCGATACCTAAGAACCATTGAGAGCTGATTGTACAATTGTAAAAACCACAACTGTAACTGTAACTTCGGAATTGCCCTGAGACACCTGTCAACCAACGATGAACCAAAATACATGCAACGTTTTTAATTAATGAGTGACTGACATTGAATGCAATTTGACATACCTCTTCTGTACAAAAGCAAATAATCTAATACTCGTAGTCTTACGAAATCTAAGATGCACGAAGTACTTAATACATTGTTTTATTTTAATTTAGTAACAGGTAACCTATATTTTTTGACACAAAAAATAACAGTTTTTTTTTAATAGCAACACTTATCAAAATCAAATCAGAAATATGACCTGTACATACGTCTTAGAAAATATTTTTAAATTTTGAACATCATCATTTTGGAAGGTTTTTCTTAAAAATTCCGAGAAGAAATTTCAAGAAAAAAAAAATAGTGAGATATTTTATAATCACAAACTTCAATGTTGTTTTTTTTAAGTAGATTACAAAACTTTGGTTTTGTTTATATAAAAACAGTCGGAAAATGATAGCGATTATTTGTCTCAACCTTTTTAAATTACTTTCATTATGTTAATATTTTCTTAAGCATTCATACGACAGTCAAAAAAGTTTGATATGATTTTATTGAATGTTAAGCTTGCGTAAATTTCAACAAAATAAAAAATCTTTAAGAACATTATATTTATCCTGTTGCGTAATAATGTTATCATAATTTCGAATTAGTAAAGTAATCCCTCTCCGATGTCCTCCCCTAGAGTAAAATCACTTTGTAGCATCATTTTAAATTAAATAAACACAATAATATATTTGTAAATAGTATATTCAATGATTCAATATAACAATGAATTTTGTAAGCTTCAATAACTTATTCCTTTATATAAAATTATCAATATTCAAAACCCGGTGGGGGTAATAAACTTTTATCCATGTTTTTCAAATGAGTTTAAAACTGTACATATTTTTTTCCTAAAATTTGAGTCATGGAGTAGATACACGTGACATTTTGAGCATTTTGCCCATTGAATGTAATAGGAGAATGTCTTTTCTCTACAAATTTCCTTATGGAGAAGTCTCACGTTATTATGTGTACCACGTGTTTGGTCAATAATTCTTCACATCCTTTTGTCTTGTTCTTACGAGCAAAAACATGGCTATTGTCTCGAGTCTAGAGGTTAAGCGATTCAACACGCTGATCTGAAGGTTTCTGGTCCAATTCACAAGAAAAAAATGTTCTTTCGATTTCAATTCCGATTCAAGACTCCCAATGAAAGATTGTTGGCTAATTTTAATAGATCCTTTTTGTGAAATATCACCTCAAGGGTGTTGCAAAAACCAAAGAAATAATTTAGCAGTATCACGTTCATTGTTCAATTGCATGGTATATATAGTTTTGTATTATTGATTGATTAGTTAAATCGATCGTTACTTTTTATAATAGACTACCTGATGTGTACCCGGTCTTGCTCGGGATTTTCTTTAATAATGTTATGAAGTTGTGAATTGTTGCTTTTCTTTTGGGTGCCATAATTGATTTGACAGAGAAAGTAATGCCTTTTGGCGACTATGACTATCTCTAAACAAAGAAACAAAGAAATATTCAATTTTATTTCACACCAAAAATTATTTTGTTCAAAACATATCTAGCTGACGTATACGTTGTTAACTTACGGATTTGTGCGGGGAAAGCGGGAATGCGGGAGAAGGTAAGGAGGAAGGTTGGGAAGGTGAATCTGCGGGAGACAGTGTGTGTGTGTGTGTGTGTGTGTGTATACCCTGAGAGGGGTTTTCTTCCAGGGAGCTCAGCTCGGGACCTACGACTAGCTCACAATCGGCAGGCCTCAGAGCTCTTCTTCAGGATCGTGAATCGACAGTCAGTCTTATAATTGGGGATTGTGACTCGAGACTTTATTAATTAAAACTCTCAGATGCTTTCAGTAATCAGTTGTTTACTCGGTATAAAAGGACACAGGCATAGTAAGATTACACAAAGGGATCATGCTAACCTAAATGTTACAAAAATGTTACGGGTAATCTAAGATTCTCTTTCTGAAATAACTCTACGAACGGCATTGTTAAATGTGGCTCGAAATGGAATTACAACACAATGTAAAGGGGATAATCAAGATACAGCTCACGGTTGGGAATGATGGTTGTCGGTCGTGCGTCCGGGTAATATTCCATCGCCAAGTCCATGATGGATGGTGCACCTCGGAGAGGATGTTGACAAGCCCGGGTCCACAGAGAAAGTGAAGCGTTGCGAGCCCGCGGCCGTACCCGGGACCGCGTATGAGTAATGTTTATTTTTGACGCTAGGGGTGCTAACTTAACGAGTGGCTAGTAATTTATAGGGTATATGCGTTATGTAACAACGTGTACCCGGCCTTGCTCGGGATTTTTTTTTTTGATAAAATTATGAAGTTGTGAATTCTTGCCTGTCGTTTGGACGCTATAATTGTTTGTACAGCGAAATAATGCCTTGTGACGACTATCTCTAAACAAATAAACATTAAATTGAAACTTTTATTTCATTCAAACATTTATTTTATCAAAATATATCTAAACAATAAAGTTTTTAAGTAGGTACCTATTTGTACTTTCCATTTTGAAAATATTTTACCCAAACAAACCTTCTTTTGTGGAATATGTAGTCTGTGGCTAACTAGAGTGGTATATCTATGGACTAACTTTAATGCAACATAGCGGGTTCAATGTCTTTCGTACTAATTTTAAAACCTTTTCGCGACAGTTTTGCATTTAGGATTTCATCTAAGCCTTCCCGCCACTAATAAGAACAAACTGTGCTATTTTCAGCGAAATCGGTCCAGTAATTTACGATAAAATCGAGGACAGAGAGACAAACATTCATTTTTATATATATAGAGATTATCTATCATTACTAATGATAGAGCATGGAAAAAAATTTACAGCACCTTGAGAGGATTTTTCACAAAAACGGCGCTATACAAATCATTCAAATATTATTATTACCATTTTTAGATACTTATAAATATTAAGATTCTCTCGCGTAAAATGAAAACTATTATTTACAGACGTTGGTGTCTATTAAAGAGTTCAAATACGTATGAATAAAAAAGCTTTAAAATTCTTTAAAACAATAGTTTAATAACCTTGAAAATACTTCATATTTTTCAAACATAGATTAGATTTCAAAGGTGGTCGATAGACCGGTGGATAAACGCTGATCTCTCTGTCAGCTGGGCCAAGTTCGATGCGCATTACAGGTAACCAACTAACTCTCCTTTCAACATAAATTAGAAAAGGTCTGTACCATGAAAATACTCAAAGCATTTATAATAATGGCTTCAACATTAATTTTTTTCAACATTGAAAAAGATAATATTAACAAATCTCAAATGAAATATTAAACCGAAAGGACAAGAACGACGGCCTCCATGGTCGAGGGGTAAGGCTCTCGACTATGAATCCGAAGGTCGCGGGTTCAAGTAATTTTTATTTAATTAATTTGTGTTGTTTCACAATTAATTAATTTAAAAATAAAATATATAGTATATTTGCGCACGTTACAGAGTGGAAGATACTCTCAGTGTCGCCCTGTTGAAAGACCACCATTCAGAATTGAAACGTTGCTTGAAATGGCTATTAGCCGTGTTTGGCGACCAGATCTGAATAGCCAGGTATTTCCTCTTTCCCACCTTCCTCTCCCCCTTCTCCTTCCCCTCCCCAATACCTTCAGCCTCACAACATTCCTCAATTGGGAATGCTATAGCCTCACTGGCTCCAGACGGTTGGGAGCAGTTTGGGACTCTTGTGCGGTATTCATATAAAAAAAAGGTATCAGCCGCATCTGAGAAATGAACCCAGGACTTCTTTCTTACCAGGACATCGCTCTAGCCACTGAGTTAATGATTCTTTAGTATTTAATGTAATTTTTATCAATCATAATTCGATTTTAAGACTTATAAATATTTTCCTCACTGATTTCCTATATTATTGGGTGATTGCAAAGTTCTACTTGTGTATATTTGCAATCTAGATGGTGTCTCGAATATATTTGTCATTTTTTTTTTTCACCATTTCCATTCACAGAATTTTTTTTGTTTTTGGTTTTGAGATTTGTTAATATTATGTTCTTCGATGATTTAATATTACATTGAGATTTATAAGATTTAATAAGTTATTCCAATAAACTTTTTTTTTTAAAGTTGAAATGATTTACTGGAGCGATTCAAACAGGGATGTAGTTAAGGTAACCTTTCTCCGAGTTAAGTACTTATAGCTATCTAAACGCAAATATCACGTATTTTTATCGTTAGAAAATTGTTGAGAAAACTCAACACACTTAAGATATGGACACAGGAAGCACAGATCCAAACGGCAATAACCTCTGTTCCTTCCGATTTATATAAGCAATAAACAAGTAATATTACCCCGTCAACTTGCCTGCATAAGTCTTCTAACTTGTTCTCTCTGTCACGATATTGTAAATCCACACGGAAAGGAAATATATCTTCGGTGTGAAGGCTATAATTTTAAAGTACTGATAAAATTCAAAATATCAATCAAAAAGATGTACGCCCACCTTTACTTCCTGAATTAAAGTGAAATATTATTGTGAGTTTGAATGAATAATTTCTGCAAGTCAACAGATGAAGTAACTGCATAATATTTTGACGTGGGTGTCCATAATTACTGTCGGATCAGCTACCGGTGTTGTAAAATTGACTGCCTGTTTTATCGAATTTAGTCTGAATATCAATTTTAGACAGGCAATGCGTGGTTGCAAGTTTCACACCTGAGTTGGTTTTACGGATTTTGTAAACGTGCCAATCATATTTAACAAGCATCAATCATTGATTTCACGAATAATCTTGGCAAAATCCCATGTGAACTTGCAGATATGAACGGTGTGAAATAAGGATGAATAAATAATAATAATGTTGTTTTGTTATGTTCTATTTTTACAAAAAAATAACAAATAATGATATCCTCATTTGGGTTTACCATGCTGAGGATTTCATTTACAAAATATGAAATTACATTATATTAAATTGATGTGCTTGATGAAAAAATAAAATAATTGTAAGGTGAGGTGTTTTAAGGACAGTTTAGTGGTTTCGGTGTTAGTCTGTATTTGGTCTTGATATATTTTTTTTCACATCTCCCTATGTAACGTATCCAGTGACTTATTTGATTTTTTAATTTATCATGGTTGTTTTGATTTTTAAAGGATAGTTTGATTTTTTTGTAGGGTTTAGTACTACAGTATATGAAGATTTTTGTCCAAATTTTGTGTTTGTAGTTCCTTGTTATATGTGTTTTTGACTCTGAAATCTAGTATTTATAATATATGTGATTTTATTATTTTTGTTTTTTTGTATTTATGAATGTAAAGTAGTATTGTTTTATTGACATAATGTTAAGTTTCTTGAAGATTTTATCAGTGCTAGTTCTTCCAGGGACTTTAAGTATAATTTTCATGATAGTTTTTTGTCTTCTAATGAGTAAATTAAGAATATTATCATTAGCACTGCCCCATACGATAATACCATATTCTAATATTAATTGGCAGAGAGCCATGTAGATCTTAAATAAATATTTTGTACTGAGGACATTCCTGATTGTTTTAAAAAGGTAAGATGATTTTTTAAATTTTGTTTTTTTAAATAAATAATGTGTCAGTCTACTTTAAATTGTGATCAATTTTTATACCTAGATACCATATGTTGTTAACATTTTCCAATGGTAGACAATTACATTGAGAATTTAAATGTGGTAAGCTGTGAATTTGCAAGTTAAGGTTTGTTTCTGAACTTTTTGTATTGTGGTTTTGAAATTGATGAAATATGAAAAAAAGTGATGAATTTGGTTGTATTAGCATTAAGTATGAGTGAGTGATGTTTTGAATCTGTTTTTTTTTTATATGAATACCGCACAAGAGTCCCAACTTCTCCCAACCGTCTGGAGCCAGTGAGACTATAGCATCCCCAATTGGGGAATGTTGTGAGGCTGAAAGTATTGGGGAGAGGAAGGTTAAGGGAAAGGAAGGTGGGGAAAAATACCTGGCTATTCAGATCTGGTCACCAAACACGGCTAAAAGCCATTTCAAGCAACGTTTTGATTCTGAATGTTGGTCTTTCACCAGAGCGATACTGAGAGTATCTTCCACTCTGGAACGTGGGCAAACATACTATATATTACTTTTTAAATGAATTAATTGTGAAACAGTACAAATTAATTAAATAAAATTTACTTGCGCAAGCCGGGATTTTAACCCGCGACCTTCGGATTCGTAGTCGAGAGCCTTACCCGTCGACCATGGAGGCCGTCAATTTAATAGAGTGACTTCTACTTTCTTGAATATTTCTCAGGATATAAGAAGTTTAATTGTGATGTAAAATGATAAATGAAGACTGAATTGTGGTTAGGTTTAAAGTGAACCTTGTGTTATATATCCTAAACGGAAGCGGCGGGAGTTAGCCACATAAATCTGTTCTCTTGCAGGATTATTATCAAATACATTGCTTCATTCAATTTCATTGGAATAACTTATAAAGCTCATAAACCTCATTGTAATATTTAATCATTGAAGAACAAATCTCAATTGAAATATGAATCAAAAAAGATACAGATAAAAAGGTAGCAGATTTAATGGAAGATAAAATTGACAAGTCTTGAAGTTGAGGTATGATATCGATGAAGATGAAGTAAGTGAACTGGTCTCATTAACTCAGTCGGTAGAGCGGTTATCCCGGTAAAACAGAGGTCCTGGGTTCAATTCCCAGATGCGACTGATACCTTCTTATTTTCTGTGGTTTTTGTCGGTTCCGTGTTTCATTTAGGGTTGGTTAATATTATCTTCTTCAATGATTAAGAATTTCTTTGTTTACACCAGTGTTTTTAATATGATATATAAATATCACCATAATTCGAAAGCGAAGTAGTAATTTTTAGTTGACTGGGTATCGGGATACCCAGTCAACTAAAAATAATGACAAATATGTAATACATATACATACAGTTACCGTTACCTTGGTTGCCTCTGGAATTCAAACCCAGGATCTCTTTTAGGATTTTTTTTGTTACTTCTAATTACTTTTTATATCACTTTTTAAACATATGCCGATTCATACGTGTGTTGAATTATCATGGAACCAATTTTTATCTTCTATCTTTCTGTATGACTTCAATATTCTACCAGAATTTATTTGCAATCTAGTTAGTGGCTCGGATTTTTATTTATATGGAACATTTATTGACTTATTCTACAGGTCTAGGATTAATGTTATTTTTTATTGGAATAGTTTTTTGAAGCCGTATTGTAATATTTAATCATTGTAAATAATATTAATTTAGTTGTACTGCGTGCATTTTAAATAATTTGTTTCTTGGCCTTTTTGGCGTTTATTCATAAAACCTGGTTACGATGTAGTTATGATTTAACTGTAACAAATATTCTAATTTACTTCTGCCAGATCAATTAATTGGAATGTCACTTGTATTGGCCTACTTAATAATATCATAATAATAATTATCAATAGCTGTTCAGATCTGGCATGTTTATTTAATTATTGGATGCAATGTGTTCTGTTTTGAGTAGCATTTCAAATTTTTTTTTTAATATTTAATGCTCTGCAAGGAAGATAATAACACGGTAGGGACTTTTTTTTATTTCTATAATGTACTCGTATGTATCGAAGTAATCACGTATTTAATGTGAGGTAAATAAAAATTTAAAAATCGAATTCCCAGATAAAAAAAAACATTAAAAAATGAATTATGATATTTTGCCTTGTTCCACATTTCAAAGAAAAAAATAATATCTTGGTGTTGCCGTATTATAGTATTATCTTATTATTTTACATTGAAAGCCATTTAAATAATATTTGCATTAATGAACTACCACACCCTTTATAGTTTATACACAAACCGCATTCCTAATAATGACACTGATTATAAGCGAAACTCTTGAATTAATCAAAGTACAACCCGGGCCTTCGGAAGGCTCGATGCAGGCATTATCAACGTCTACCGTCCGCAATCACTGAACTTTGACATAACATTTTTTGAGGTAACTACAATTGATTATAATTGATGTTTACCTTCACTTAATTACCCGCCATTTCCACTGGAGCATGTTTTACGACCTTTCCAATCTGACAATACGGCCATCTTAGTCGCTTAAATATACCAAGATCTGCAATTTACGTCGACTAAATACCTTGATAATAATCAGGCTTTCTGACCTGCGGAACAACCCAGACCTGGGTCAATGATTGAAGCCTGCGCATATAATTAGAGTCAGCCTTCATTTTCCATCACGTTTGGTCATATGAAAGTTGCGACATTATTGCACGAATTGTGAGGCTATTGATTCTTTGGTGATGCTCTAAATTCTATTTTATTACTCTATTGATGTGTTGATTTTACACGGTCAAAATGAATAGAGCATTTAGCCAAAACTCATCTATAGACGTACAGGCAAATCATTTAAAGAGCGCACGTTTGAATGTATTTCTGCACACTGATCTTAGGTCAAACTAGTTGGAAACAATTTTATTTTCTATATAATTGTGTTATGAAAAAACATTTATTTTTATTTTTCTGTCTTGTCTTATTAGAGGTAACGTAACAAGGAAGAAATGAATACAATACAACTTGTACAAAATGATATAACGTGAACTGTCGATATCCCGAAAATGACTAAATATAAAAAACTAATCATAAAATGTATAAATTTAATGGGACCCTGGATATTTTTTGGATATGTCTGGCGAGTATACGGTGATGAGAGTATCAGACAAACATATTATGACTCCCAAATAGTCGATGACGCCTAAGGAAGACATAAAACGCATGAGTGAATCAAATAATATGAATCTTCATTTTTATTATATTTTACTACAATTTCTTCAGAAGCCAATCTTTGTGGCGTCATTATTAATAAATAATTAAAAATTAATTTGTAATCACCACTTTGTTAATATATACAAATCACCATGTTTCGAAAGCGACGCTTTCCTCATCAGGAATATATACAGAATACTAAAAAATAATGATGTCAAGTATAGACAAATGATAAATGTAGAACACAAAAAATGAGAAATTATCGCTTTCGAAACATGTTGATATGTATATATTAATAAAGTGGTGATTACAATGTAATTTTTAATTCATTTATTTTTTTACTAATTTATTTATGTTTCTATTCATTCCACACGAGTCGGAACATTTCACAATTATCGACAATTATAAATATATTGATACCAAGAAAACCTTTCCATAAAGCGCCTATGGGCTATTTTTTGTTAATTGGCCGAGTAGTGTTATTTTTTTCAACAAAGTTTTTGACTTCCATTTCTCTTTTCGTGTGACAAATCAGCAAATATTTTTATTATTTAAAAAAAAACTAGAAAAACATTACGATAATAACGCCATTTTTATTTTACTTTTAATAATACATAAATAAATTTTCTCCATTTAATATGTGGAATTTTTAATTTGCCGCCAACACAACGTATTCGTTTTTGTTCGTGAATGTGACGTTATTGACGTCAAGCTAACCAACGTCGGTGACAAATGCCTTACCAGCCAGTGGCGTTATCTACATCATAATGACGTTTTAGCCAATTTGAACCATGTCGGAATGTGGAGTTTTAGATCGTTTATTAAAATAATACTAATTATTGAAAATATTAAAATAACACGTTTTTATTGCGATTATATGAATCGGAAATATTAAATCTTTGACAATTTTTTAACGATATCTATAGTTTGTGGAAATAGCCCATCATGTAAACAATTCAAAACTAATTTCAAATGGATCGAGAATGCATTAATTTGCTGATGACAATTCGAATGAACTCAATTCACATAAACTTTTTTAGTCGTAACGATTTCTCAGCAAAATCAAATATGCAGGTACTTGCAGGCTTGTTAATTACGAACAATGAAAGTATTCTCATAAAGCCAAAAAATCAGAAGCTGCATAACTGCTGTGAGAGTAAAATCAATGCAGATCGCTAATTACATCAGAATTAATCTTCAACTGAAAGTAAAACTATTCGCGTTAGTTCTCACATCTGAGAAATCTAGATCACTCGCACAGAACATTACAAATGTGAGCAATTCCAGGGCCGCCGTGAGGGGTAAAAATGCCGCTATTTGTTAGAAATTTACTGAACAGTAAAATAATATATGCTTCATCAAAAGATGTAAAATCACTTTGTGGGGTCATTTTATAAAATGAGTAATAAATGTTTTGTATAAACTACTATTTAATATATAAATACTTACATGTTTCGGAAGCGAAGCTTCCCTCAACAGGATACACAGTACAATGAGAATAGACAAATAATAACGTAAGAATAGGTAAATTACAAACAAAATAAAAAAATTAACAATAAGTGATTAAAATGACATTTGGAAAATTGTCTTTTAAAAAAAAGATATTTACTACGAGATTTAGTTTTACCAAGGTCTTTTTCAGCTTTTCTTTAAATTGATTGAATCATTATCGCCTTGATGAGAATAATTCAATCGGTCATAAAGATTGCCGAATTAAGTGGTAGCTGGTCGAAAAACAATTTCAAGATATAGTTTGTTATTATTGTGACGCCTCGACGTGGTTTAAAATGGTTTTGAACACCAAAACAGCTGTCATAATAATAACAAACTGAAATTCTCACAGAACATAATAATAACATTATTAAATTTGAAATAGGCAAAAAAAATTAAGTACCTGATTTCCCCCCCTTGGTTCGGCCGCCCAGGTGCAATGCACACCTTTTCGAGTGAGGATGCAGCGCCCCTGATATTGCAGTATTCACATTCATCTTAAGCCATTCCTATGGCATGATTATCCGCACGAATTATTTTCAAACTCCCTGAAGCATTTGCCCTCGATTCAATTCATACTATCAAAGTGAAATTACGAACAATTCATCCCGATAATTCCACTTATTTAATTGTTCGTTAAGTAATGTTTAGGCTCGATTGATCAATGAGAAGAAATCGTGCAAGTCAAACGATATGATTTTAACGCATTGCTTTTTAACTGTAATAAATTTTGATGGGATTTCGCTGCACCGCAGACGATTTTTTTAATACTTTAAAAGGTGATAAGCTAGAAATTAAATCGGTGTTTTGCGACCTGAATCTGTAACTCGTGACACTCAGATCACAGTGCAATGCAGGCGTTTTTCATTTGTACGTGATACATAGTACGTTATAGGTTGTATAGTTTTCTAAAGCAACTCAACCATTTAAGGCTTTTGCTTATCTTCAAGTTTGTATTTCCATTGAATAGAGCACAAACAAAATTTAACCTAAATTTGTGTCCTAATATGTGCAAAGTTGTAAACATATCCCTTTCAACCTTGACATGTTGTCTTTTAAATCTTATGTTTTCGATGCTTAAGGCTTACCTTCTTTTAATAACCCCCTTACCCTTATATTATAAAACATAACCGCACGATCGTAAGCTTCGGGGCTATGTTATACCTTTGCATCTGTTTTGTTCTGAACACACGATCGTATCAAATCGCGCTGAAAGGGTAAAGTAAGGCATTATAAATTAACCTGTACATTTTCCAAGCTGTACTAGCTCTTGCGTTGGTGAATTAAAAAACGAACGAAAAAATATATTTTGACAGAGCAGCAACGAACAAAATCTAATTTAATATAATATGCAGTTAAAACAGTACTTAGGGTCAATATTTTTTTCTCTGAAAATAGTCAAAACGGTTAATCAGTTGAATTCTCTTAGATTAAAAATTGCTAATTTAATTCAATGTTTTGCAAAAAAAAAAAAAATCCTACAAGAAAAATGCAATTCTCTTTATGTCAATACTGTCTTAATTTCTTTTCTTTCAATTTTTATCATTAAAAACATCATATTTTTGTAATGCATTTTTGTCCTCCTAAAATCCATCAAACTCTCCGTACATACAGGAGAAAATAAAATGACATATCACCACATCAACTCCATAGATACCGATTTTTCAGGTACCTAAACAAAAAATTCCTATTTTTATAAACAATAATTATTAGCCTGAAACACTCATCCAAATTGAAAAAAACCTTTCCGAGCAAAGATAAATGTCGCCGACAGGACTCGAACCTGCACCCTTCTGATTGTTTATAAAAATAATTGTTACCCTTTGCGCTATGCACAAAAATCTTGTCTTAAGTTTTTAAGAACTTTAGTTTATCAATTAAAAAATTCCTACACTGAAATAATCATAATTGGTGGGTAAAGGGTATTTATAGATTCACTCAAAGCTCGTCAATGCGGGAATCAGACTTGCAAAGTGTTTAGGAAGATTATACAATGTTTATCCAAAGGAAATTATGCAACGGTGTCGAGAAAGGTGGAGAAAATCATTCAATTTGATGATAATGAACCGCCGTGTATTTTGCATTTATTAGAAATCTTTCATCAGAACCAATCATACTCTAAAATTTTAGGTAAACAAAGAGCAATTGATTCTATAATCGATTCAACGCTTTCATGTTCCTACTTGAGCCGGTAGCTATGATTATAAATGTTACATGGGTACCTTCAATGAGTTAAAACATAACGGCGTTCATTAAGTTTGAACAAACGCTTAAAATTCTAAAGGGGCCTTAATGGACGATGTAATGGCGTATTTAAATGTGACGAGGGTTCAAACATCTGGGTTTACGAGTTGTCACAGCCTCCTGCGTCCTGATATATTACATAATCTATTAGTTACAAAAAACAGATCAGATGGACGGAGAAACAAGCATCGGTATAATGTTTGACACGCAAGCGGGTGTGAGAAAAAGTCGGGGCTCCAAAAAAATCACGATCAAGTGAATCAGATTGTTTACTCGGGTTGTGTTTAGATTCGGAATGATAGAAGAATATTATTATTAGACTATGAATGGATGTGATTGATGCAGGGAGGTTATGCCAAGCTAACAAGATAAAGAAAAAAACAAAAATAAGAAGGAAGATGGGAGAGGAAGAGGAAGATAGGATCGGTACAGGAGATACTCTCGATACATTTTAAACTCGTGCATCAATTTGTGCTCGTACGTACGTGAAGAATGTCGATATTGTGAAATTGTACGTTATATTGCGAACAAATACGGGGAATTGAAGAATTTATCCTAAGATTGGTCCTGCATGCGCTCAAATGAAAAAAATGTGCAATGTACATATATACAATATACACTGCATAAACAATACAATTATAATGAATTTAAAATATATAATGATAATTGAATGAAATAAATAAATAAATTTGAAAATGTGAAATGGAAAAGATACAGAAAATAAAAAAGGTATCAAGCGCATCTGGGAATCAAATCCAGGACATCTGTCTTACCGGGACAACCGCTCTAACCACTGTCCTAGTGAGGACCTGTTTATTTTACGTCAATTTTATCGACGTCAAACTTCAAATTTAAATCATGCGAATATTATCCTCAATTAATTCCCGTATTATTTATTACCTGCTATCTTTTATTATTATTGTCTTCTTCAATGATTAATATTACAATGGGGTTTATAAGCTACACTAAGTTATTCCAATAAATTTAAAATAAATATATGTCTGCCTCTGCGGGAAAATGACGTGGTTAGTTAGCTAGTTTTTTTTATTGTCAATTCCGTACAAGAGTTTCAACTGCCCGAAGCTGGTGGGACTATAGCATCTCAAAGTTGTTATGCTGAAGACGGTTAGGAGGGTAAAATGAGAGTGAAAGGATTTTTTTAGAAATAATATTAAAAAACATCTATTAATGTTGTAAATACCCTGTACGTGTAGTGCAAGTCCATATTACACGTTCAATATGCAGACGCTCTGCACATCTCGGTCATACGAGGTCAACGAAAGTGAATGGACCTAGGTTTGAGGTCGCTCGACGGCTATAATGCCGTTCCACCTACCTTCCACGAGTGATGTGCGGTAACTCTCAACTCTAACGTAGATCAACGGTAATGTCATGACGAACACCAATGTTGCTTATATATAGATATCATTATGTAGAAAAATGATTCTACGGTTAATGGTTCCATGATAAAACAGAACCTTGAAGAAAAGTAATTCGTCGCAGGAAAGCAATATCGCTGTAACACCCAAAGCCATGTAAAAAATGCAGAATTTCGAGGCTTATTTATCAATTAAGAAAACGTAATATTGACAATTCATAATAGAGTCACGGGACTAAGATAGATCGACATAGAAAAAAAACCCTGTAGAATGATATACACAAATTATTTTCGTGTTTAGTATTGGTTACAACAGTATTGCTTTCCTGCGACGACTCAGGAACAATAAATATAACCAAACCTAACCTAACATAACCTAACCTAACACTTAACCACTTATTTAATCAATTTTAAATCTATCTTTGTCTCTAGCCATATGCAATTCAATCTTTATTTTTACGTTTACTACTGGATTATAAACCTGCCAAAATATTACATATGTATAGAACCTAACCTCTATACACATATATAATATCTTAAAACTTCTTTCATATCTTTATTCTTATTATTTGTGTATTTGTTTATTTAATTATATAATTTATGTACTTTTTTTATTTTTATATGAATACCGCACAAGAGTCCCAACTGCTCCCAACCGTCTGGATCCAGTGAGACTATGGCATTCCCAATTGAGGAATCTTGTGAGGCTGAAGGTATTGGGGAGGGGAAGGAGAAGGGGAAGAGGGAGGTGGGAAAATACCTGGCTATTCAGATCTGGTCACCAAACACGGCTAAAAGCCATTTCAAGCGACGTTTCAATTCTGAATGGTGGTCTTTCACCAGGGCGATACTGAGAGTATCTTCCACTCTAGAACGTGCGCAAATATACTATATATTATTTTAAATTAATTAATTGTGAAACAGCACAAATTAATTAAATAAAATTTACTTGCGCACGCCGGGATTTGAACCCGCGACCTTCGGATTCGTAGTCGAGAGCATTACCCCTCGACCATGGATACCGTCATACGTCTTCCTACGTCTGTCTCGACACGGGAATTAAAAATAAAATTTTAAAAAAATCATGTTCTGTTTTATCCGATTTTATTGATGTGTGTTATTTTGAGGTATTTTAGTTTCCACCGTAAAAAATATTCTAATGTGTCTTACAAAAAAATTGAGGTGTGACATTATAAATTAATTGAAAAGGTGACTTTGTTTTTACATTTATGTTAATTATTACAGTATGCGATACCAACCGGATATCGCTTTAACGAAATATTATCAGGGTTATTTTTAAATTGATTACTGAGCAAGTCCGAAACGAACGAAACTATGGCATCCCCAATTTGGGGTTTGTTGTGAAACTAAAGTAAGTGAAAATTAAATGGGAAAGAAGGTGTGAAAGGATAGGAAAAACTGTTACTGTTTTAATAAAATCTTAATAAGAACAAAACAAGGTCTATTCCCTACATATAGTCGATTGAAAGCAGTGATGCACTACCCGTGGTCCGCGAGCCTCATCGTACGGCCCACTTAGCTAAATGAAATATATAAATTATAATGTATTGAATTTCAATATTAAAAAAGTTTGCGGTAACAAATATTCAACGGTTTCCGTTATTTTTTTCAAAATGTCTTTGATGTTTTGAATCAGTCGCTCTAAATATGAAGGTTTTGCGTATGAGCGACAAACATTGTATTATTATTAATATTATTATTTCAAATTAACCGCCCAAAATCATAAGCATTTCTTCAAGATTTGTTGCAACAACCCTGAGGTGATTTCTCGCAAAAGCGGCGCTATAGAAATGGTCCGATTATGATTATGATTTATTCTTTAATTTTTCAAAATGATAAGAACCGGTGCTTTGTTTGCGGATTCTTTGATAAATGTATTAAATCGTTACCGTTTTGGTATGTTAGCGACATTTATTTATTTATTTATTTATTTGTAAGAAACAAACAGCTTTTAATACAAATATATATTCAAGGGAAGTTTAAAAAAAGGTAAGCCAACAAAATTTCTTGTGCTAACAGTGGTTAAATACAGACGTTTTATTTATGGACCTAACAAGATAAAGAAAAAAAAACAAAATAAGAAGGAAGGTGGAGAGGAAGAGGAATATAGGATCGGGACAGAAGACACTCTCGATACATTTTATACTCGTGCATCAATTTGTGCTCGTACGTATTACTTCGGTTCGATATTTTAAAAGGGTATTGTGACGAATATCGATATTGTGATGTAATTTGATACATCACTGATCACAAAGTTAACCATGTCAAGCTGCTTATACCATACCCTCTGCGACCCGCAAACAAAGTTAAAATTGATAAATTGGCCCTCCGGCTTAAATCACTATTTTAAAGTGAAGTTACCTTATTTTTTCATATAAATTTCCTGCATTAATTCAATAACGTTGTTTTATTCTAAAGTTAATGGTATGCGAAATCTACATAACACTGGCAATGTTATTGCCAATCGATAGATGTGTTCACAGAAGTTTAAAACATCGTAATAGGTCTCTACAAAAATGTGAAGTGTTTTTGAAGAAGAAAAACCACTAAGCAGTTATTACGTATCTTTGTAAAGCAATTATTTCATTGATTCACGATTTCCACCTATTAAATAATCTTACTCACCTATTCGAAATCTCTTCTAGCCAATCTTATCTTGCCTAAATAATCCAAACACTTGACTCAAGTTAACATGGCCGAACCGTTTTGGCCTGCTTTCGAGATTTTTTTGTTATTGAATTCATTACCTTTCAACTGAGCGTTAAGTCACTAGATAAAGAGGAAAAAACAGTGACAAAACTTCTTTTTTTTGTGTTGTTAATGTCATAGAGATATATAAATAGAATAAACATCAGCGTTCGAAATATGGGCAGCTAAAATGAAGCCAATTGGCATCATATAAATAACAAGGGCTTCAGTCGATTACAAGCGCACGCTGGGTACGAATTTCCAATAACAACTGTAAAATGCCTTCCTATTGGGCACTTCCTTCCGGAAAAAAATAAAAAATCATTGGTGTGACATTTCGTCTATTTTATCATTAGAAATATTCGTGTAAATTGGCTTTGTTAATGTAAAAAAATTAAGAAACACTTGAAGTTAGCACGCCGGTAATTCTCCGGGCTACGGCGCCGCAGTCAGCCGTGCTGCGACTCCGTTCGTTGAGTTCGTTCGCGGTCGGAATGATTCGGGCGACATCGACAGCCGCTTCACTCCCCTTCATACTTTTATCACGGAAACAATATTTTACACTGATTTTGACTCCATCTATATATCCCAATGGTTAATGCGTGTTTCTCTTCCTTCTCCCTTTTTAGCCAATGATTCGCTTAACCTTGCGATGGCCATCATCAGGGCTGAAGTGTTGTTTAGTAATAAGTAATTGTGTTGTAAGTTTATTCGTGTGCGGATGATACAGCGTTATAAACATTCCTAGCTAATGTGGGTTAAATCGAACAGCCGTCAAGGATTTTCACAATACCTTCAATAGCCTAAAACTAGTTTTGAAAATAGAACATAGTACAATATTTTATTATCAACTAGGTGATGTGTACCCGGCCTTGCTGGCGGACAATAATTGATTTGACAGCGAAAGTAACTATCTCCAAATAAAGAAACATTCTTTTAAATATTTTATTTCATTCCAAACGTTTATTTTTTTCAAAATATACATAAATCATAAAGTTGTTAAATAAGTACCTACTCGTGTTTTCCATTTTGAAAATATTCTACCCAAAAAACCTTCTTCTTTTGAATATCCTATCTGTGGCTAACCAGAGTGATATCTATGGGCTTACCTAAATAAAACATGGTCGATTCTTTGTATTTCATACTAATTTTAAAACATTATAGCAACAGTTTTACATATTGGATTTGATTCAAACTACTTTCTAAACCTTCCCGACACTAATAAAAATAAAGTGTGCTATTTTAAGCGAAACAAACAAACTAACTCACATTGATTTTTATATATATATAGATTATTACCTTTCAACTTTCATTTTTTTTCTTTTTTGTGTAGTTAAGAATTGTACAGAGCCAGTCAAACTATGTGGGTGTATGAAGTTGAAGAAAGTGGAGAAGAGAAGGAGTTGGAAAAGACAAAATTTATTAAGTATCAGTGGCGTGCGTTGCTCTATGACCAAAGGAAGGCTGTGTGTAGTTTGTCTAGTTCAAGTAATGAATGGGGTATTTTTACTATTCTTTTCATTGTCTGCAAAATTAAAAAAAAAATACTTTTACGTTCACGAATAAATTTTCTATGACAATTTAAAATGTGCCATTTTTGATTTTCCGCCAAAACGACATGTTCGTTAATTGTGAATATGGCGTTCTTGACGTCACGCTGACCAACGTCGATGACATCCAGTAGCGTTATGTACATCATAATGACGTTGTAGCCAATTCGAACTGTTTCGGATGTGCGGTTTAAGATCATTTTAAAAATCAATAATTGAGAATGAAAATATTAAAATATTAAAATTACAAATTTGCAATTATCAGAATCAGAAACATAAACTTTAAATCTTCGGTATCTAACGGTATCCGTAGTTCATGAAAATATCCTATTGTGAAAATTTGAGAGTGACCATTTTTTTATCATTTTTTTACTGATTTTTGTTGCCTTCAGAAAAAAATAGCATAAAAGTTCCTTACCAATTTCATGAAAAAAAAAGTTTTCATCTAAATTTCGTCGTATTTTTCTATTATCTTTTAATTTTTTTTGTATGGTTCTCTTTTCTTAGGGTAGTCCAGCTTATCGTTCTTTATGGACTGCACGCCATTGCTTTCTATATACCTTTTATGCTTGCTCTATTGATCATCCTTTGTTCAGTGAGACTTCCAGAATCGAGAGAGCCTGAGTGCTAACTCTTCGCTTTCGAATTGTTGTAGATGTGGCTGTATTCACCTGTACACATCATTACGGTTTCCATCTGGAGACCCTTGATAATACTGAATGTATTAATAATGATAAAAAAAACCTGGCACGAAGTACAAACGAGGCGCAATGAAAAGCAAACACCGCAGTTAAGAATTTAATTCAAAATGAACGTCGAACCCGTTTACAGTAATTAAGTCAAATCGCGACCTTTAATTTCATTGACATAACTTCCAAATAAGTTCGTAGACATCAGACAAACTAGAATGACATTATCACAAGACACAAGAAATAGAACTCGGCCATTACATCAGCTTTAGTATTCGGAACAAAATAACATGTGGTAATTCTTCAAAGATCAAATTCCAAAAGATTATAAGTTAGTTCTCTGAGTTCATTACAAAGTAATTTATTACATTAGCACCCAGAGCTGATGCAAATATGTACCAAAAGAACTTAACTGGGTTTTCTTGGTTCATTACAGAGTAATTTATTACGTTGGCACCTAGAGCTAATGCAAATACGCATAGATCAATGTTCTGCTGGAAGCTCACGTGATTTTTGAGGTGGTTATCTAAGATCAGAAGACATGGCGACACAGTTTGGCAGTTTCAATTTAGTAGGCAGTAAAAAATCTCACGCTGAGTTATGAATTTATAGGTCACCCTACCATGTTCTGCAAAGGAGATCAGACAGGAATTTGCATTGACGCCAGAATTAATAGACTTGCCCTTAATTACCATTTCGACGACTGGAGGCAAATGTCGTGTGACACTCGCTTTGACACCAGCCTTTTTCTCTGCCGTCCACGTTTTTTTGCATGATTTTGACTGCGGTAAGCAAATTATAAAACATTTATAAAAAGGGTCAAAATTAATACTCTAACAGAATATTCGGTTTTTGTAAACATTTATTTTATTTGACGTATTTACTGTTTTACTTAAATTGGCGACCTAGCTCTCCATGATGCGTAGATTTTATCTTCACTTTTAAATAACGATGTATAAATTCGACGTATAATTATACATAATAAAACTAGTATATTCTGAATCGCCTTTTGCTGATCTAAATGATTTTTTTTTACAGCCGTAATTTTTTATACTGTAGTTCATTATTAGAATTTTATTGTTATCACATGAAAAAGATTTTTGTCTTAACAACCATGTCCTATTTCCTTATAAAAAATCAATACAAAAACAAGCACAGTTAACACTTAATCTTATACTCGTAGGTATATTCATATTTAACGCTTGGTCATCATGGTCTTCTCATCACGAAGCGAAGAAATATACTTGTCACGAGACAAGCGTTAGTAATTTACGAGTTAGCAGTGTTTGATAAAACTAATGAGCTGCAGGTAGAAGGTAGAATTAAACGAGCAAATGGAGGATGTGATAAAGCGATTGAAATAATAGTTGAACCTTGGCAAAAGGGCAAGGTAGACAAAGACGTGCGAACAGAAGCCTGTGAAAAAATGTATTTTTTTATATTCGAAAATATCGTACTCGGTATATCAGTGAATCAAGTTACACGATTTTTACTGACAATGCATTTATTTAGATATGAACTGATTACCCCGTCTTTTAAAGTCAAGAACGTCCTAGATTGTTTAAGAATCATCGGGTAATAATAATAATAATGTCAGGTGGAAACATTTCTCATGGATACGTATTTATTGATGCAAAATAAAAGTTTTATATTCATAATCCAATAATTCTGTGATGACGTGAAAATAGACAGGTAGTTTCTTCTTATTTTTGTAGAAGATACAATACAAGAGTGTACACGAGTATACTTTTTTTTATATGAATACCGCACAAGAGTCCCAATGGGTAGAGGAAGGAGAAGGGGAAGAGGAAGGTGGGTAAAAATACCTGGCTATTCAGATCTGCTCACCAAACACGACTAAAAGCCATTTCAAGCAACGTTTCAATTCTGAATGGTGGTCTTTCACCAGAGCGATACTGAGAGTATCTTCCACTCTGTAGCGTGCGCAAATATACCATATATTATTTTTATTTAATTAATTGTGAAACAACACAAATTAATTAAATAAAATTTACTTGCCCACGCCGGGATTTGAACCCGCGACCTTCGGATTCGTAGTCGAGAGCCTTACCCCTCGACCATGGAGGACTGTGAAATATTGTGAAACTGGAAGAAATGGAATAATGGTAAAAGAAGGAGAAGAGAACAATCTGCAATAATCCGGCAATTCAGAACTAGTCACTAAACAAAGCTAACGCCATCTCAAGCATCGATTTTATAAAGAGGGGTGATCTTAAACCAGGGCGATACTGATAGTATCTTCGATGTGTTTATCAATTGTCCCAAAGTCAGATTTTTGTAAGAAGCATTTCACTCAAAAATCAACATCACAACACCCAGATCTAGCTGCGACCATCTTTTATTAATTTAGAATGCCGTATAATGTTAGTGGCCGGGTGGATAAATGCGTTGGATTTCCATCGGGGTGTTGCGGATTCAGTTCTCTGCTAGCTAATCCATTCAATTTTCAGCTCTAACAATAATTTCTATGTAGATAATAGTAGTATTTCATTTAAAAAATTAAAGCAATTTTTTTTTTTTTCCTTTACATTCTTGTAAGTATTATTTGTAAAGTTTATTTACCTTATGTTTCTCTATTTAGAAATTGTGAACTTTTTAATATTTTTTTCTGTGTAACACAAACTTAAATTCCTTAACTTCTCTAAATATTATTTTAAATGTTACCTGCTTATTTATCTTTATCATATTAATCAGTGAGAAATATGTTAGGATACAGGCGAGTTCTCCAAATATGTCTATATTGTTTCCATATTACTACTTATTAGTATGTGTATTTTCTTCATAAATAAATAAAAATAAATAAATTTAAAATAGTGCTTGCACCTAGATTCTATGCAGAAGGTAATGTTTTCTAAGATATGGTAGATAATGTTCAACTGCGCGGAATTTAAATACAAGAAGATTATAGTAGAACACATCCTCAATAATTTCTAACAAGATACGTGTCTACGGCGTATATAACAGTTCATTTGTTTTGCAACTTTGCCTATAGAATATAGCTGTATGATAGTTAATTCTCCAATGCATATTATATAGAAATATTAATTCGGCTACTGTTCGCCTTTATTGCAAATTATATTGAATTATACATAGACAATGTTATTGTTGAATTTGTTTGTGAAACACTTTGAATATTTTGCTGTATTTTATGAATAAGATCTGTACTATTGATGTATACCCACTATAATATATTTTACATTTGTGTCACTATTAAAATTTTGATCATAAAATATGTAAAAGGTCGAATATAATATAATAAACAGATATGGCACAAGCAAGAGACGTACCCGCCATACAGCACTATTCTACGCGCATAATTACAAAACAAATCCAGCTGCAAAAATTCACCAATTAACCGTGCTCTTCATTCGTTAAATTATATTTAACAATTATATTTTTTTCGGATTCACTGGCCACATTTAAAAGGAGCATTTTTAGAATTATATAAACTGCTCAATGCGCATACATATGGCATCACTTCTTTAATATGTAGATTACCACTTCTCACACATACAATACACATGTCACCCAGTAAATACAGGTATGAATAAGACATTAAGAGGAAACATATCATAAGTGCCTCACTGTAACCAATACACCGTTTTGTTTTTATAATAAAATAATTAAATTTCCATCATTGTCAGATTATTCCTCTGCATAATAATATTTATACGTATTTTTTCTTAGATATATGTTTTCGCTGTGCAGAAATCAAACACACAACCTCCCGACCCAAGGTAAAATGCGTAGAAAATCATCTTAAGTAGGCCGTGTCTGCAATAATGTGATTGACATAATTACTAATTCGAATTATTATCGCTTACAAAACACAGTAACCTAATTAACAAAAACAGTGGTAATTACTAAAAACACTTTTTTTCTTCTCAAAATTTCCTCATCTTTCTTCGTGCCTACCATTCTTTAATTTCCCAATAACACCTGGAAGATATTCGAAGTACCTTACAAGTACTAACATCGCAGACAATGCTACGTGTTATGATGGATGAAGTTATCCGCATTATTCACGTAAATATTCACGTAGATATTCACGTAGATATTCACGCAGATTTTCACGTACATTTTCTCTACCAGAAGTGACGGTCGGCTAGAAGTTTGAAGTACTGCGTATGGTTAATACTGTACTCGTATTTCACAGGTCCATTATCTTCAGTATTGGAAGAGAACAGACAGGCCGCGGTCGGTTTGTTGCAAAATGACCCAGTTTTTAACCTTAGTTTAGCTAGGTTCTGTTTGTTGTGCCACACAAAGTAACACTATCATATCGTGCAGGGTGTTGAAGAATGATGCCACGCCTTTTGGCTCATCCCTAGTGGCATGTTTCTAAAAAAAATCATATTAATACATTTTCTAGTTCATGAACTTTCCTCAACATTCATCTCTTAATTTTTTAAGCCTTTTTTTATTTATAGTGATAGTATTTTGATCGTGGTTTTAGTTATGGCGACTTCAAGTTATTTTCTAGCTTTGTGAACCGCCCTTGATTTGACAATTCACGAACTTACGCTACTAAAAATAATCAAGAAATATTATTATTTAATCATTGAATACAATATTAACAAATCTCAAATGAAATATGAAACAGAAAATAAAAATAATATCGTATGAAGCTATCACTTTGTGGTTATCCATTATAATCAAATGAAACACTCAAACTTTGTTTTAACCACATTTATTTTATACGCCTACCGGTTTCGGAACAACCCCACTGTGCCATTTACTATGCACGTTCTTCCATAATTTTGTAATATTGTTCAGTATTCACTTGCCCTGAGGATGGAACGGTTGTTCCGAAACCGGTAGACGTATAAAATAAATGTGCTTTAAACAAAGTTTGAGTGTTTCATTTGAGAAAATAAAAAAATAATAATTAATAAATAATGACGCCACAAAGTTTCCAATCGTTTGAAGAAATTATAAAAAATAAAAAGTTAAAAATCGTATCTGGGAATCGAGTCCAGAACCTCTGCCTTGAGATGAACAACCCGTGTCATAAAATGTATTTTACCTCTTGTTTTATTAATTTAACTGAAAGTATTTGTTATTTTTCTTGGCACAACCCTGCTTTAGCAACCCAAAATCCGTTACATGGCTCCGGTGAACCGACTGATTCATCTGCGAAAGATGAACTAGGAACTATGCCATCTCCTAATACATCAGCATCGCACATTTCCGCAATCAGAAGGCGATAGAAAAGCTAACAAATATGTACAAAAAAAATTAAACACAAATTACAACATACTTACTACATAAAATAATGACCTTGCAAAAAATTTCATGCAAAATTTAATTTGAAAGAAACGTTTGCGGAAATGGAAGATTTTGCGAGATGAAATAGAAAAGAAAAAAACGATTCGTTTTACTAAATGTTTTTCGTTTTCGCAATGATAGACAATTTATTTATTTTTCATAGTTTCTATAAAACGGTTGTACACTAGATACAGAGAGATGTGAAATTGTAAAAAATAAACATTGGCAATTATTAGAAATAACAAATAATGCAAGTACCATAGGTATACCATACGTATCTGTATTTCAAACATGCAAGAAGGGGGCAATTTTATAACTATTTTGTAACATGGGTTAAGAGATGGTCACAAAATTGTCTGCAAGTGATATTAAAAATGTCAATGGTCCATACAGCATTATTGAGCAGTTGAGTCCCTCTGCTGATTGGCGTGTTCTGGCAAACAGAAATTCTCGCTTTCGGAGCATAAAATAGTGAATTGGATCTCCCACGAGTATACTTATTGGTAACGTATAAGTTATAAAGTACCACTTTCAACATAGGTGGATTACGTAACACAATAATTAACACATATAATTTAAATAAATATTTTAAATCTAAAAGCCAGAATTACGTGCGAGTGATATTTGCTAATGGGAAAGCGGTTGCCAAAATAATTGTTTTCTTTCATTCTAGTGCTACATCCTGTAAAATTACGACTTGTAAATCAGATAATGTAAATAAATCCGAAATGATAAGGTTATTTTTTTAATATATGTGGTGAGAAGGTTTATTTGGGTCATATATTATATGGTCGTTGAATAAGGCTGTAGCTCTTTTATTACGAGCAAATAGGCGTTTATTGCTTCCGATCTGTTAATCTGTAACAATGTATGATGGGATCTTAGCCGATAATTTACTACTGACCGATACCAGCATATTTATCTCTTCCGTAGAATCTTAGATGATAAAACTTAAAGAGAGAGAAATTTATTTGAAGCTAGTGCGCCTTAAACAAATAGGTTAGTTTTGTAGAAGGAAAAAATCGTTTATTTTTTTATAAAAAATATTTTTAATGAAAGGTTGAAATATTTTTACAAATCGTTGGATTTTTTTGTGATTTTCGTTTGTTTTTGTATTGTTTTAAAATTGTTAATAGACAACAATGAGTAAGGAATTGTTTAAAACGTTATCTCGTTAAATACAAAATTGATTTTTTACTTTTTTATGGCAAATAGTATGTATTTCAATGTTTTTCTGTAATAATTCAGTACGAAATTTTTTTTTATTTTTTATTTTTATAATCACCTTAATTAGTTAAATCCAGTTCATTTTATCACAAATTGAGGTATGAACGCCGTCTTTTAGCACTATTTTAATACATATTTCCGTATGATAAATACATGTTTACAAATAATCGCATCAGGAATAAAAAATAAAATAAAATCCATAAACATGAACTACCCTTTGTTCAATCGTTCGAAAATTATTTAAAAATTTTGAGTTTTGAAAAAACTTTCTCTAGAGCGAGAAGTTTGTTTTGAATTTGAAGTTGTTTGTAGCGAGTTTTGTTGAGATTTTACTGAAGTAATCGATGCCTCTCAAAAGCAGCAAAATATGTATTTTTTTTAATTCTTACATGTGAGCGAATAGTGGTTTTTGAAAAAAAAGTCCTCAATGGTACTTAAAAAAATTACTTTATAAGACACTTAACATTTTATTCCATACATTTATTATGTATGCAAAGTAAATACAAATAGTATCTCCATTTTTTATAAGTTATACTACATAGCTTAAAAAATAATTAACTAATTATAATAGCGATATGTAATATTTTTATATATAGGCCTAGTTCACCTTAATCACAAAGAATATTTAAAATTATATCTTATTGGTGATATACGTAATTAAACTTACAGTTTATTAATCTAATTTCAATAATTCACACCCTTAAGTGTATTCTAAAGTTGAAAAAATACCCTTCACTTGCAGGGAGAGGTTGTTAACCCTGCAGAGCAAAACAAATATCTGAATCCTGGGTTAAAATTCCACTTCAACAATTACTAGATTCTGAGAGACCGATGTATCAGAAAATCTAACCCACTTCACTGCCTTGAGCAAATATAAAATCGGTACGGCCAACACCATCGGTAATCCATCATAAATCAATATGTTATATTGCCCAATTAGCTATTTATTATCTCTTAGCCTGGGTCAGCCGAGAACAAAACCCGGGTGATAGCTCGTAGTAATGCCAACAGTTTCCCAAGCTTCGGAATAGATCGCATAGATGACACCAGGTTCATACAAAGCGGTACCATATAATAAAACACTTATATCTATTCCTTCTATCTATTTATTAACAAGTTTGAATATAGTAATTTACTATTGTGGGGCCGACTAATATGATGCATTAAGTGAATATTATCTCAACGCAGACATTCGAAAGTATTTCAATTCAAACAAATAAATCAAACGCGATATTTTAAATTGAATTTAATGCCTGGGAGGCAATGAAATAGATTAATTTAGTATGTTTCGTCGCATTAAAAGCTATACATAACAACACTTAGCACAGTTTAGTTAAAAAGGATTTAAGATGTGGTGATATATTAATTGCCTAAGTAATATAATATATATGTTCAACTTTTCTACAGCGTCGTTTAGTGATTAAAATAACCTCAAGGGCGCTTTACATTTTGTGAAAGTTTGTATCCCCTTTTAAAAATGGTGTGTTTTTACATTTTTATGAGATTTCAAAATTGCTTTCTGACCCGCAGACCAAACGAAATGTCATTTCAATAATGTGGACCCAACACATTTAAAGCTATGTTCTCAAATTTAGCAGCATTCGTACATGAGGGTTTGTTGGGACCAGTTTACCAGACGCATCAGACTTGGTCGCCCTGAGAATGAGTTGCCTCTGAGTGAGATTGTCTCTCATGCTGAGAGATCCGTCGCCAATTACCTTGTCCTGATGAAGAAAGCATCTATTTCGAAACATGTAGATACCTATGTATATTAATAAAGTTTTGTTTAATTCATTTATTTTTAATGATGCCACAAAGTGAATACCAATCCTTTGAATTAATTCCTTGAATTCATAAAAAAAATATTTTTTAAGAACTTTTAGGATCATCGCGCAACGGTGGCTCGGTAGATTGGTTAAAATATTATTTCTGTTTCGAGAGCCCCTTACTATCGGAGGTTGACCATCATCAGGAAAATATTTACTATTTTGTGTCCAAGCACCGTAATTATTATTATAAACATATTTTTATTTTAGTTTTAAAAATTTTATTATTAAATATGATTATTTGTAAAATTGATAAGACATACTTTGTGTAAGCCGCTGTTTAATTTATAAATATCAACATGTTTCGGAAGCAAAGCTTCCCTCATCAGGATATACAGTTAGACTGCGTATATACCTTATTAATTTTATTCATAATAACAAAACAGAGTAATTTTACATTTATATATTTAAATAAATTATTATTAAAAAAAGTCTACAGCTAAGTCGGTTGAGCGTTGCCTCGGATAGGCAGAGGACCTGGGTTCGAGTCCCAGATACGACTGAAATCTTTTAAGTTTCTGTCCTTTTGTCCGGTTTCATCTTTTAGGTTATGTTAATATTATTTTCTTCAATGATTAAAAATTATTATTATATGGTTAAAAAAAAGTTTTGTTATAAAAAAGTTCTGTTTGGTAATTATTATTACGTTTGACAGCTGTTTCACCTTCCGAAGACTGTTTGATAATGCCTTCGAAAGGCGAAACAGCTGTCTCACGTATTTTTATAACTAAACTGTTTTTAAGTTAAATGATAATAGTAACGTTATAATTCAAATTTTAAAACCTTTAATTTAAAATGTAATTCTACAAATTAAACTCGAACGAAATAAAATATATAAATGAACAATTTTACCCATCCCACATTATTGTTTAAATGTTGGAAACACCGCGCAGTTGAGCTGCAAAATCAATAATAAATCATTTATAACAGTGTTGAACTCTTTCAGGATCGACTCCACATCTCACCCTATGATAGGTTTATACCACCTCTCACAAGTGTCTTAGGTGACTGGTAACTTTTGAAGCTATGATTTATTGAACGTGACAAAAAAGGTAGTCCCGACAGTTAAACAATATTAATGAAAAATAATATTTCTACCGTTTTTATTTTAACTAACTGACTACTTACTCATCACGCCGTTTCCCCACGGGGTAGGCAAAGAGGACGGACCGCCAAACAACTCGATCTTGGAATACACTTCTTGCTTCATTAATCGCCTCATACATTCTCTTCTGACATGGCCCGACTCAAGTATTTGATTCACTTGATCGTGCCATATCTTCCTCTGGCGTCCCCGGCTTTTTCTTCCATTCACATTCGCGTCATATATTCTTCTTACACTCCTTTCTTCGTTCATTCGCTCAACATGCCCAAACCACCTAAGCATCCCTTTCTTAATCTTACTCACTATGCTTACATCAGTCCTGCATTATTCACGAATCTCAAAAATTTTCACACAATCATATGTTGTTTTACCACATATTCGCCTCAGAGATCTCATTTCTACGTCATTCAGTCTACTTACATCCTACCTCTGTCAGTTCCATGCCCCACTGCCATTCATCAGGGTTGGTATCAGCACATTTTTATTTTCATAAATGTGATGAATATGGTTTGATCTTCATGGGATATTCTTCCACAGAGCAAATCATAGATAGAGATGCCCTAAAAAAACGAAAATAACAGGACGGAGGGGGGCGCTAGGCATGCCGGCAGCTTAAGTGAAACAGCAACTAATAAAACAGTTCGGCTAGTTCACAAAACCGAATAAATTTGACTATTTACGGGTAGTTTGACCCTTTTTATAAATGTTTTGTAATTTGCTTACCACAGTCAAAATCACGCGATACAAACGTGGACGGCACTGAACTAAGCTGGTGCCAAAATGTGTGTCACATGTCAAAATTACACTTAGGGCAAGTCTATTAATTCTGACGTCAGTGGTTACTTCCGATATAGGTACCCTTAATTGATCGGAGCTTCATTTAAGACTGTATATTAATATTTTGACGTTAATAATCGTAAATATTTATTTTCGGGACATTTCCTTTTCACCTTTGATAAACATGAAAATATGTAGCTATTAATCTGTCAAGCAAATATGTCACCTTCCAACAATGAACGAATGAAAAAATTGTGACAGTACCCCGGAATAAATTACTAACACTATTAGTAACACTATTCGGTATTTCCCCCAGCTGAAATAGCTGTTTCTTATTATGGTTAAGAGGAACGGCTGCGCGCACCGTTAAAAACAAAACTTATTTTTGGATTTGAGGCCAAAATACCCATCCAAACGAATGATTTTTTTTTCTTCTTAAAGGTACAGTAAATATCTAGTACGGATCATTGTTTTATTTATTTTTGTTTTAAATGAGGGAATATAGGCCGTTAAGAATTATTATTTGCGGGTTGATGGTAATTTTTATTTTTTAATTTGTTTTATTTTCTATGTAAATATTATTATACACAACAAAATAAAAAAAATAAAACATATTAAAAAAAACATTTTTCGGGTCAATATTTAAAATTATGAACCGCAAATTTGTATCGCAACATAAATATGACGTTTTTAATCTAAATTTAAGTCAATCGTGTTGCTTATTTTAACACTTTTTTTAATTTTTAATTTAATATTTCATTACATTTTCATAGTAGACGGGACAAAACATTTTTTTTAAATCACCATTAGCCCCTAAAATTGCATCTGAAATCGTGAAAAATTCGTTTTCTTTAATGGCCTTTATTTTATAAGTTAAAAAAGAACAGTACTTCTAATTCGTACTAGATATTTGCAACACCTTTTGATGAAAATAAATATCATTAAATTTGGGTTAATATTTTGACCTCAAATCAAAAATTAAGTTTTTTTTATGAAACAGGCCGCGCAGCCGTTCCTCTTAAGTTCTATCGAAGTGTTATTTAAAATCAAATTCGTATTAAGAATGCTATATGATTGTAAAAGATTACTTAAAATAAAACTATGATTCTATGGAGAACTAAGAAACGTTAAGGTATCTGTTACGAAGGATGTATTTTCTTGCACTGCTATACTTGAAAATTTAAAAACTTTCATTTTTCAGTCGCGCATGCGCCCCCTGTCACCCTTCTCTCTTCCATGCATCACGATATACAAAAAAAACAATAATGATTTTTTATGAACAATACACTAAGTGTAAATTTACTTGTGATTTTTATCGAAAGAACCATAGACTATAAACACGCAACAATATCCAAAGTAGATAACACATTCTTTCACTTCACAGATTGGCAAATACGTAATCACGCGGATAACATAATAACATAGAAACAGTTGTGAAAGTGAACGAAATCTGTTAAAAATCCATTTTGACAAGACAAAAGGTCTTGACTTGTAAAGATCGATACACATATCGTGTAAATGGGCCTTTATGTGATTAATGGTTCCTGAAATCTATTGGAAATATTCTCCATATGGTGCAAATGGGATTTTAGTAGTTGGTATAGTGCAATCCTCGAGCGATGGCACAGCCGAAAATTTTAAACAGGCTTTATTTTTATTTTGAAGAAGATAACTTAAATGATTCCATTTTTAAACGGTTTTATACTTGGCGTAGGTATTATAAGATTCCTACCTACTGAACGATAAAATGTAATGAAATAATTTTGTTTCTAAAAATGAAGAATGCACTGTAAACAAAAATTATCAAAAGATGTGGGATATCAGTGGACAATGGAGTTGAGTTACCAATCATGGCTAAAATAATGCCGTGAAGAATAAAACCAGCAGCTGAAGAAAGAAGTATACGAAATATAATATAAATGTGATCTCTTAGACGTGTGTGAGGGATAAATCTTAAAATCTGGCCAATATAAGCAGAATCTAAAAAATAAGAATGGAGATGAATAACAAAAGAAAGGCGACAGACGAACAGGTGGATGGAAGAAACAGTCTGAGACACTTAATATGAACTATAGAATACGTCGTTCCCGGAGTGCGCAAGTAATTTTTATTTGATTAATTTGTGTTGTTTCACAATTAATTAATTTAAAAATAATATATAGTATATTTGCGCACGTTCCAGAATAGAAGATACTCTCAGTACCGCTCTGCTGAAAGACCACCATTCAGAATTGAAACGTTGCTTGAAATGGCTTTTAGCCGTGTTTGTATGACCAGATCTGAATAGCCAGGTATTTCCCCTTTTCCCCACCTTCCTCTCTTCCTTCTCCTTCCCCTCTCCAATACCTTCAGCCTCACAACATTCCCCAATTGGGAATGAGATAGTCTCACTGGCTCCAGACGGTTGAGAGATTAAATGATTAACACAATACCTATGTCGAATCTTGTCAAGAGGGGGTCTCTTGAGGAGACACCTCACAAAAACAGCCATATATTGGTAATGTACATATGATATTATTTGAATTTCTCTCTTCTAATAAAAATATAAAAAATCAAATTTTACAATAATTTTGTAAATTCGTATTTTTTTTTAACAGTAATAACCAATTATTTACCCCTCTCTTATTGCTATTTTTGTCTATTTTTATAGTTTGTCTTTGCTTATTTCTCATTGATTATGAGTATAAATAGTATCCTGACAAGCGAACCATTGATTTCGACAAATTTAGATATTTATTTCTTAAATAGTAGTTTAAAAAAGAGTTTTTTTATTATATCATTTAAAATAATGCCACAAAGTGAATTCACGTCTATTGAAGGAGAAGATATAAAAAATATTCAAATAAAATGAATAATTCATTAAAATGACCTATGAATGGGAAAGAAGCAAAAAAAATATGAAAAGACACAGTTGTGTGTCAAACCATCCTAACACCTACATATTTGAAGAAACGATGTGATAATTTTTTTTATAAAGATTTATAAGCCATATTTCTTGGATTCTACTATACGCCCAGTGAAAGAGGAGCCAACTATGAAATTAGTCACAGAACCAGCATAATAGTTTTTTCTTCCGTTGAACTAAATCTGATTATTTCAGTCACGACTCAATGCTCACGAACTTGTGACCCCTGAGTAAAAAGCACCGATACACGCATCAACAACAACAAAAACAACGCGCATAATGAAAAAAACTTTTCTAAAAAGTCCCGAAACGTGAGTTGATTTTACACAATTTTTGAGAGAAGTTAAAAAAAGCGTACAAAATAATGCAAGTTTTTTTTTAGATGAGCTATTTACCAGTAAATATTATCAAATATGGGAGTGTTAACTGTGTAAGTGTGCTCTTACATAAAAATTAATTGAGATAATGAAAAAAATTCCATTACTATAAGATCTAGAAAGTACGTTTAGCAGCTTCCAGTTTCACGTGATGTTGGAAGACGATAACGTATTGCACAATGTTTTGAACACAAATCTTCTGTTGGTATAATCGAAGGTTGCAATTTGGTATTATTGATAAAGCGTCATTATTTGATCGTCGAAAGTATATGGGAAAAAATAACAAGAAACAACTCTTGCATGTCATGTTTTAGAATGCATACAAAATTAGGTACACAAAACACAAAGGTGGGTACAGCAAGCTTCATCATTTTCTGAAAAGAAACGATCGTAGAAGTTAAAAAGTTTCCCCTAGTCGCTTCCGCAGGCCCGCAACTAAATTGAGTATGCCTTTGGCTTCGGACAGTTAGGACACATGTGCGGGATTCACATTTAAACATCTGACAGCTTCCACGGTTGGGTGGTTACGATCCCTGGCTACGAATTCTGAGATCACGGGTACATTCGCAAATAAATTTTATTTGAATAATTTATGTTACTTCGTGGTAGATACTCTCAGTATCGCCCTGGTGAAAGACCACCATTCAAAATCGAAATGTTGCTAGAAATTCCATTATCCGTGTTGGGTGAACAGTTCTAAATAGTCAGGTACTGGCCACCTTCGTCTCCTTCTCTATCTCCTTCCCCTCCCCCTTACCTTCAACCTCGCAACACCCCCCGATTGAATCCCACTGGCTTCTTACGGTTGGGAGTAGTTGGGATTCTTATACTATTCTCACAAAAAAAATAATATTACGAAGAAAAGTAATTTTAAAATAAACATTCCACATTTAGGTCATTTCGGTATGGATGTTTTTAAGATTTTTTTATGTATTATTGTGGTAAACAGAGCTCTGTAGTACGTCGCACACCTTGAGTTATGTACAGATACGAGAATAAATAAATTCTGTAAATAACGGTTTTCGTTCACATAGCAATAATCTAGGTTTCCATTCACAAATCATCCTAACCTACACACAAAGAAGGTCGTCGTTTAATTAGTCGTGATATAATAAATAACACAAATAACTCCCTTCTTCATCTCTCATACTTGTATATTCCCTGACATTTGGTCTTGTCATGAGATGCTCCATGGGAACCTTTGAAATGGCTAATTATAATGAGGTAATTAATGCTCAAATATAATTTTTCACATCAAACTCCATAAGAATAGTTATTACTTAACAGATTTGAGATTAATGCCAATTATTTTGATTTGTTTGTAATAAAAGTGTGGACTTTTTGATTCCGGATACATCATTTATATAATTCCAAGTCAGGCGTATAAATAATAAGTTTGTGCTCATTTCTAAAATTTAAAATATATATGCCATGCCTGAATAGTATTATGTAATATCACCGTTGTAGGCACCATACAATGAAAATTGTGTTTGGAATCTTTGATTTTTGATGGTAGTGAGGTAGCAAAGCTTTGCAAGAAAACACAAAAGGTAAACAGCATTTGTAGAGGTCTGCGCTTAAATTCCTGATGGTCGCGTTAATAAGAAATGTGTTGTTTATCTTTGTTCGAATAGTTTCTGACACATGTTTTAAAGATCTAATACAGATATCCAGGTAGGATTTTTTTTTAATTATAAAAATAATGAAACCTAGGGGTATTTATTGATTGTTTTGTGTTCATTTGATAAAACTGCATTTAATTTAATTTTATTTTTAATTTAATGTAAATTAAATTTAATAATATTATTATTAAGTTCTGCGAGTATTTTAGTTTTTATTATTGTGACAGCTGTTTCGGCGTTGAAGAACCTTTTTTAACTGTGGTTAATCCACATTGCGACGACTTACTTATGTGACTTTATTTTATAATGTGTTTTCCTGTGTTTAATTGACAATGTTTTCTTACCTCATTTATTTACGTGTGTTAAATTGTGTTGGTAGTATGCACATACTGAGAAGTGGTGAGTAAATAATTTTCCTCACTTTATTCATTAATGTTATATTAGGATATATTCGATGGTTTATTAATTTCAAATTGTTCAAGTAAATTTAATCTAAAACTCTTTCTTTCTATATGTAAGGGTTTAGGCTCGTTGTTGTCAAGTGGGAGATGTTCTGCGAATTTTGAAAAAGTGCTTTTATTATTATAGCATCGTAAAGGTTCTTTGAATCTAGTTGAGAAAGCCCTTCCCGTCTGCCTTATATACGTAGCGTTACATTTGGCGTCAAACTAAAATACGTGCTGAACTTAATAATAATATTATTAAATTTTATTTACATTATTAATTTTTTTAAACTAGAGGTATTTTTTAAACTTTTATACTTTCAATCCGAGTATGTAAGCCATACGTTCAAAGATTGTAAAAATCGTATATTTCACATTAGTAAAATTAAAAGTCGTAGATAATTTTATACGTTGTCAGTCTTCTTTTCCTTCATTCACTCAAATAATTATTAGATGAATATTTCATACATATACGAGTAGATGTATCTCAAATAAATAAGGTTTTTTGCTAGATTCTTGTACATTTCAATATATGTTGCGCTAATGGGGTAAAGAAAAATGCTTGATTAGAACCCCATTAGCGAAATTCTCGAATGTTATAAAATGTATAAGACGGTAGAATATTTTGACGGTCTCCGTGGTTGAGTGGTTACGATCTTTGTCTACGAATCTGGAGGTCGCGAGTTCAAACCCCGGCGTGTGCAAGTAAATGTTATTATTGTAACAATTATTTCACAATTTATTCACTTAAAATAATGTGTGGTATATTTGCGGCACGTTCAAGAGTGGTAGATACTGTCAGTATCGCCCTGGTGAAGATCACAATTCAAAATCGAAACTTTGTTTGAAATGGCTTTAGCCGTGTTTGGTGACCAGATCTGAATAGTCAGGTACTTCCCCACCTTCCTTTTCCCCATCTCCTTGCCCTCCTCAATGCCTTCACCCTCATAACATACCCCAATTGGGGATGCCATAGTCTCACTGGTTCCAGACGGTTGGGAGTAGTTGGGACTCCTGTATGGTATTACATTAAAGTATATAATTGTTATATCATTTTTCCGAATCCGCCATAAGAAGATGGTAAATACACTCATTCGCCTGATCTCATTTGGCTAATAAAATAATTATAATTACACGATTAGATAAAATTAATAATTTCGCAGACCGGTTATGCGTTAGTGCAATATGTACCTACTCTTATAGAATCACCCTGTTAAAATGCCAAAGAAACGGCTTTCCTTTCGCCTCGCAAATTACTGTATTGAGGGAACCATAATCCCACTGCCCCCAGCCAGTTTGGACTCTTCCGTGTTCATCAAATAAAACAGCTATTAAAGTGAGATCTTGTTTATCGAACTGTTTGCACATTAATGTACAAATATATTTATAAAACTCAGGGTAAATTATGGTTCATATGTTTGAAATATAGTTACGTTATTCGTAACTTCCCATGTTTAAAAAATAATAATAACCATTAAAAATAAAGCATCAGTATATCTCGTTACATTCTCAATGCGGTGATACGAATACACTTAAGCAAATGCAAAATAATTTATCTATGTATTACAATAAATAGTAATGTACATCATGATTTTTTTTTTTAAACGTGTTTGAAAATTAAGGTTAAACTTAAAATTATTATTAAAATTAATAATTTTAAGTTAATTTCAATATTTCTGAAAAAAATACTCTTAGCAAGTAATGCTTTGAAATATTGAGATGAATTTTATTGTTTCTTTGTTCGTGTACATACGAGTATGAAATATGAAATGGAATAAATTGTTACTGTGGGTTTAAAAATCAATTCCTCCAAGAAACTTATAAAATTACATTACAGTATATATGTAAGGTAAATTTAAAACATAAATATTTGTTTATTTTGTGGGGTCATTATTAATAAAATTAATGTGAGATTATTCATTTAAACCACTGTTTAATGTATAAATATCAACATGTTTCGGAAGCGAAACTTCCCTAATCAGGATTGTATTTTAGTATTCTATACAACCTGTTGAGAGAAGCGTCACTTTCAACACATGTTGATATATACATGTTAAACAGTGGTGTAAACAAAGAATTTATTATTAATTTTATTAATTCTAAATTTTTCAAAGCATTACCTGCTAGAAGGGTTTTTTTTATATAGAAATTAACGCCATCTGTGAACGCGAATTTTTGCAATAAGTAATTTTAAGTTTAGCCTTAAGTTATGTTAAGAGGGAACAATTATTTATACTAAATAGAAACATAGTATTTAACCTTAATTTAATGGTGTTGTATATACTTGAACTAAGGACATGGCTTTTAGAATTAATTCAACGCTGCATAATCGGCTGATAATCACTGTTTTATGGTTGATTTTGTAAGCCAAAGATCATAAAATCTTTTATATATATATTTTGTTGGCAGTTGCAAAGCAATTTATTTAGTTAGGGTCATCGTACAGAAATAAATGATCATTCACCAATAAAGTATATGCCAAAAAGAGATTCAGTTGAACACGTTCTTAGTATAAATATGTAGGAGGAAGTTTACGATGACAGGTGAAAACAACATTACCAAATCATTATCGATATTAAGTCATTGAGAAATAATTGGCAAAAAAGATAACGAGACGAAAGTGTTCGAAAAATGTACCTAACAACTAATTAATCAATTTTCTTATTAATTCGGCATTGCAGGAAGGAATTTAGTAGTAAAGATCATTTTATAATATTTCAAAGCTTCCAACACTAAGACAGACTATTTTTCATTAAATATCTATCGTTGATTAAAATTTAAGTCGTTGGAGATTAAAAACACATTAATTTACACTGTAACTTATCTGCTTCAATTTTATTTGCCCAAATATTATATCCTGTTTAAAAGTAACTAATTTTAAGAACAATCTGTACCATTAAAATCTAACTGATTAAACATGGCCAAGATCGCCCTTAATGGGTGAAAGCCGTATTATAACAATAACAAAAAAAAAGCGTACTTCGGTTGTTATGACCGGTTAGTAGCCGAGTTGGCATCGCGTCTAGGTCTCACCCAGGCGTTGTGAGTTCAATTCCTCGGCTGGCTAAGTCCTCCACGACACCAGCAACATCTTCCACTTACTGTGATCGTAGTAAAAGATTTTCAAATATTTTAAGGTTATTCGTAACTCGGGAATGTTTGTGTTTCTTTAAAAAAATATATTTAATTTTCGTTTGTTTTTTTTTTAAATTTGTATGCTAAAACTGTACAATCGCATGCACACCAAACTTTTGAATTTGGCACCAACCTATGGTCTGAAGCGCCTGGATGGTTGAAGAAGCTATTTGCTCTGTGAATATTCATAAACGGGCAAACCTTTTAATAGATTCCCCATCTTCGCTGAGATATTGCAACATATAGAACATGGACCCCTCTGGTATTGCTAAACGTGTTTTACCAGTATTTCAACTAAAAGTGCACCAGAGAACTGACATCATTGATCATCTTCAGCACTAGTGCATATGCGGAAGTCAAGCAAAACGCGTTTCTACTGGGCAGACATTTTCCAAATGAGAACGAATCACTTTTACGATACGTTCTTATTTTTAACCGCTAAGTGGTGGAATGACATATTGACTAGAGTGGATCCTCCCTCCTACAACATTTTAAAGCCTATTTAGACGGATAATAAATTTCAACGGAAAATTAGTTCACCCAACGTTTAACTAATTTTAAAGCTTTTTTACTATTAGTAAGTTATGTATTTTTCGACATAAAATCTATTTTATTTTTATTTTTAGTTCGTTTTGTTTTATTTTATTTATGGTTAGAGATTTGATATAACTTTAACTTCATATAATTTCTACAGGCCTGCCGAAAACCAGCTGCATTCCGGGCTCCGGAATGTATAGCTGAGCAGTGACCTATTTGTCAATTACTAAAACTATATATAAAAATGAATGTTTGTCTGGGTGTCCTCGATTTTCTCGACAATTACTAGACCGGTTTCACTGAAAATAGCACAGATTGTTCTTATTAGTGCTGGGAAGGTTTAGAGAGTGAAATCCAATATGTAAAACTGTTGCTAACGTTTTAAAACTATTATGAAAAACATTGAACCCGCCATGTTGTATTGAGTTTAGCCCATAGATATACCACTCTGGTTAGCCAAAGATTACATATTCAAAAGGAGAAGGTTTGATTGGGTAGAATATTTTCAAAATGGAAAACACAAGTAGGTACCTACTTTAGAACTATATTATTTAGATACATTTTGAAAAAATAAGCGCTTGTAATGAAATAATTTTTTTTAAAATAAGTGTTTCTTTATTGCTTTGTTTAGAGATATTAATAGTCGTCACAAGGCATTACTTTTGCTGTCAACTCAATTATAGCACCCAAACGACAAGCAAGAATTGAAAACTTGATAACTTTATTGCATAAAAAAAACGAGCAAGGCCGGGTACGCATCAGCTACTTATTATTTATGTTTTTATTATTTACTATTATTGTCATTTGTTTTTAAGCCAGCACATTGCACGTCATACGTTAGCAACCCGCCGTTAGTAATATACCCGCCAAGAATATCCATGTCCAATACAAAAGTACAATCTAACATATCTTTCGCATGGTCCTCATAATTACCCGTCTTAATTTAACGGGCATTTATCTTTCCACAATAGAAAACCAATAAAATTATCCTTCGAAAGTGTGGGAAAATCTTTGGATTGGTCGTGTCTTCTGAAAACCCAAGGTCCAATACGTTACGTGTAATTAATCATCCATTGATAGTTTCATTGAGGGTCTACAAACAACAATTCTTATCTCCTGGAGATTTTCATTCGTAACATCAGCTGGCCAAGTGCCCAATATGTATTTTTGTCCTATTTGAAAAACGTGAATTTATGTGAAAGTTACTGGAATTTTTGGCCATCACAACCCGTTGAATTGACTTGTAGTCATTTTTGTATCGTAGTTTACTCATTTTTACTATGAGTCTCCACAACCTAAATTCTTTAAAACTCAGACACAGTAGTTTATTTAAATTCATTCATTCCTTTCCACACCACTCTCACCTTCCACCTAAAAATGTTGGAGCTGATACGTGTTGCTATCTGAACTGCAAATTTCAATAGATATTTTATGTTTTATAAACAATAATTATTAATCTAAAACACTCATCCAAATTGAAAAAACTTTCCGAGAAAAGATAAATGTCGCCGACAGGACTCGAACCTGCACCCTTCTGATTGCCGGTCAGATGCTCTACCGATGAGCTACGTCGGCTTATCGCAAACCCGCCAAGTTAATCAATATATACTAGTTTTTCATTCAATAATTACTGTTTTTATTATATTTCACCTGTAAACAACCAACTTTATTAGTATGAGAAAGGCTTGTAATGGCTAAATCCCTCAATAGATGGCGACATTTATCTTTTCTCGGAAGGTTTTTTCAATTTGGATGAGTGTTTCAGGCTAATAATTATTGTTTATAAAAATAATTGTTACCCTTTGCGCTATGCACAAAAATCTTGTCTTAAAAACTTTAGTTTATCAATTAATAAGATATTTTATGTATTGACAATGTTTTCATGGCAATAACAAAAAAGCGATTTTGTATTTCATGTAATTAGGTTATAATTTTTGGTTTATGTCAAGTTTTATTTTTGGTTACACTAATATGTACAAAATTATAAAAAGTAGAATGTCGATTTCTGAAAGTAAATAAATTCGTTTTAATCATTGAATATAATATTAACAACGCTCAAAATTAAACATGAGACCGAAAAGACACAGAACAGAAAAATATAACTGTAGCAGCTGAGAATCGACCTCAGGGCCTCATGGCATGAGCCTTAGAAATCGAAGTACGATACCCATAAAAATACGGGATGGACTGTGATAGTCGTAGCTCGGTTGATTATAGAGCGAAGGTCCCGGATAACCCATGAGGTCCTGGGTTCAAATCTCAGCTTCTACCGTTTTTCTTTTATGTGTCTTTTCAGTTTCGTGTTTCAATTTGGGAGTTGTTTATATTATCCTCGATGATTAAAAAATATTACAATTAGGTTTATAAGCTTCAAAAAGTAATAAAAAAAACTCTTAATCATCTAAATAAACTTAAAATCATATAGGAAGTTATTAGAACTATTTTAGTCGATATAACAATTGTTGCCTTTCGTCCTTCAGGGGAGATCTTTGCAACAGATTCGAAATTCAGGATTTAGTTTTGTTCAAGTGAAAATTAATTTCAAATTATCTGAAAAGAGAACTTAGAAACAACTTAAAGGGAGGCAGGGTGCTTCGTTACAGTTTGGCAATATGATAAAATGTGATTAGCAACTCTTTCAACAAAGAACATAGCGAGTGCAATCTGGGGAGTCTAAAACGTGAATTTTAAATACGTGAGAAACAACGAATATCTGATGTTCATGCCAATAAGAGTAAAGATTTGGCATCACCGTGGTTTTCGGTAGAGTATGACAAATCAAAAGAGTTCACTTTGAATAGAGATTTGCATGTTATATTACAAGCAACCACCCAATAACTACTGTTACGTCACACAAATTATATGTCCTCTTGCTGGTGGGTCTCCTATGCAGTGGAATTTTTAAACGGCAGGTATTGTGAACAATATAATGAATTATCATCGCACCCACTTGTTCTGATTCCTGATCATGCAGCCACAAAACCTGCACGTACATTTACCAACGTAAATAGCTTTGGACAGATATTACAAGCAGCCATGCAGAATTCGCTTCCTCCGTGGTCAATTATGCAAAATAATGAATGATAATTCTTCTCTGTATGTGCCCATAGTTAATATGTTGGTACCCCACGCTATACTCTCCACACGCCACGGCGGGCGCCGTACTCAAAATTATCATTGAGATATTATGTTATTATTCATCATGGAAATATTACGTTATTATCAAATTACAATGATTAGATGTTTGCTAATGTATTGATTGTTATAATACCCGCAGTGATTGGATCAGTGCGCAGCGACTTAAAAATTTAATTACCAGGCATTTTATGTTAATCAACATTTATAATTAAAACTTTATTAAAATTATTTGATTACGAAATGAAAATCGTGATTTGAGGACGTCAGTTTGAAGAAGCCTTACAGGTATTAATCTCGCACCATCGGGAGATACGCCAAACGCGTGCTCAATATTCTTATTAGTTACGAAATTTGTGGCATTAGTAGTATTTAGTTATGTTGTTTTATATTGCAGTTTTGTTTGCTCGATTCAACACCCCCTCCTTCCTCTTCTAAAAAACACCCTCAGTGCAGCATCCTCTAAGATAATATAGTCTCACGGGTAGAGTTAACATAATACTCTTGTAATGTCGTAGAAGTATAAACGTTCAGCAATTTGCCTCCTTTTGTTTTAATTTAGCCGGTGTGATGATAAACCGCCACGAATGCACTAAATAGACTAAATGCCAGTGGTATATAACCTTTTTAGCCGGAGCGCCACTTTATCTCTTTTTAATGTAGGGGGTAGGGTACCTACAGTTTGACATGATTAACTTTGCAATCGGTGGCGTCACTAGTGTCGATTATTTTTATGTGAATACCACAAGACAAGTTCAAATGCCACAACTCTCTAGAGCAAGTAGGTATATCAGTGGCGAGCATTGCTCTATGACCAAAGGTAGGCTGTGTGTAGTTTTTCAAGTTGGGATATGAATAACTGTACACTGAATATTTGAAAATTAATATTTAATTATCATTTTCCTCTGATTTCTATGTCCAATAGAATAAATGAGAGTTCCTTACTAAAATCATGGAGAAAACACATTTTGCTTGGAAATTCGCCGCCTTTTTAATTTTTTCTATAGTATCTCCTTATGGTTTATTTTTCCTAGGGTAGGCACAGCTTTATGAACTGCACGACACTGAGGTATGTACCTATCTAAAGTATTGCATTTCATACTAATTAAATGCAAAAACTTTGGATGCCATCGGTATTAAAAGTCAAGTTTTCAATCTAAATTTGGTCGGGTAACTTTTGTATTCATTAAAGCGGTAATGATTCAATAAATCAATCATAGAACTGACAAAAAAGCGCCGCAGATGAAAAAAAGTCATGTCCAAGGTCAAACCAATAAATGCTGTCAATTTTATCAATCTGAAAATTTAAGAGACGTGTGTAAAAATTCTTAGAATTTTGGGCGACTAAATCAAAATATTAAAGACAGATAAGTTTGTCGCCATATGTTTTTGTTAACTGAAAGGAAACGGTTATATATTTTAATCATAGCACCTTGAAATCTGAACGATTGCTATTTAATAAGTAAAATATTTTTAAAAACAATTCCGTTACTTCTATATTTTCAGAAACAACATTTGGTCGTGTATTTCTAAAAAATTCTGTTCGTAAGGCCATGCCAATAAATTAATGCTGGTAATGTGTATTTATCTTATTTACCCAAGTGGAACGAACGAAGACTCGCGGCCCGCACAAAATGAGCTCGCGGGTCGCGGTTTGTGGATCACTGCTATATGCAGTGATCAAAATCCATAATCACAGGAATAAGTGAATTACTTCAATTGTGTTTCCATTATCTCAACTTACCAAATTCAATAATCTTCATCGTAACAACATAATGTGCCAATACTACACGAAGGTTTTAAAGCAAACTGCACAAAAGTTGTATACCTAACACCAGAATTGTTCTTCTTCCTTGGGCATTCGTTCCCGATCGGACATTCGTTTGTAATACACCTACCACGCATCGATCAATCCTACTATAAAAAGTTTATATTTCAGAAGCTTCTTTTTTGCCATTCCTACCTGATCTGACATTCACGTGTGGGAATTATCAGCCCAAGATGATTCACAAATAACAACAACACTAGCGATGCGGAGTTCCTAAAGGTCGTCCCAGCAGCGGGCAGCGAGCATCTACTAAGAACAGGCCGAGGGACCTTGGTGCGAGTCTATTTGGACTCGTTGAGCAACAAACTGTCCTGTGATTATCTCTCGTCGTGAATTCGATTACTGGAAGAACAGGACCGGCTCAACATTTAAAATTATTAACGTTTGTATTTACATTGGTACAGCCATTTTTATTGCGCGTCCTCAAAATTAGATGAATATGACACCAATTTGTAAAGTTGTATTATGTGCAACATCATAATATATATATATATAAGAACAACCCGACAAAATGCACTATTCCGCTGCAGCTAAATATACCTAAGCACAACTGCCCGTTGCCCGTTGCCCGTTGCCCGATACAGAGGTTTTACATTATGCGAGACAAATACTTATTTCTTTTTCAAAAGATGTTAATTACTTTGTGGAGTCATATTTATTAATTTATTTGAAGTGTTAATAGACAATTAAATCTTATTAATAAATAAATATTTCTTTTAAACAGAACTAATTAACTAACTAACTAACCACCACGCCGTTTCTCCGAGGGGGTAGGCAGAGAGGACGGACCGCCAAACAACTCGATCTTGGCATACACTTCTTGCTTCATTCAGATTCATACAACGCCTATATAATATTATTATTACAAATTTTAAAAGACGTAGCTATATTTTTTTTATCGTCACTATTTTCTTTATATTAATAATAAAAATAATATCTTTTTAAAATTTGTAACATTTTTTTTTTCAATTGTTTTTACATTTTTTATTGATTACTTAGCCACTTTCATCACTTATTTTTAATTTTTGTTTGTTTTAATTTGTTCGATTATAATTTTCAAATGTTCAACAACAAAAAAACGATGCGAAGTCCCATTAACTATTTATTATTTATTGTAATTTCACCAAATTTGCCCAATTACGTCTATTCGACCCTGTCAGCCATCACTACCAGGAGACCAGAAATGGCAGCAGGTACGGGCTAGTTCCCACGGAGCCGTGTCCCCGCCATGCAAATATTGGACAATATTAGCCCATCGCATCGCCATCGCCATCGCTTCATGCTCTCCGCGCACTTGTCTCGCTTCTCAGTCCCACCGCCACCGGACTCATTCCCAGAAATGACACAATTTCGACCAATTTATATTGTATAATTCAAACGAATCAATAAAAACGGCATTTTGAAATGCGATTCTAAAAATAATCATTGTTAATTCAAACTTTTGTCTACGTTCGGGTTCTCATAGCTGCATTTTGAAATGTTTAATGCTGACTCTGTGGGTTCAAAATTAATCATACTAATTTTACTTCATACTGAAAAAATTAAGGTCAAATTATGTAGTGGAAAAATATTTTGTAATTTATTACAGTTAATGCATTCTTAATCATTTCCAGTATACTACCATTGACGTCAAAATGAATAGACCTGCCCTGACGTACCATTTCGATGGCTGGAGGCAAAGGTAATGTGACATTCATTTTGGCACAGGCCTAGTTCACTTTCTTCTACGTTTGAGTCGCGTGATTTTGACTTCGGTAAGCAATTATAAAACATTGATAAAGGGGTCAAATTAAAAACTAATCATACGGTTTTTGTTAAAGAGCAAATAATACATAGAGATGCCCTAGCATGAAAAGGGAAACAACCATAATAAAGGTGGCGAGGGGCGAGCTGGGTTTGCTAGAAATTTAAGTAAAACAGCAAATAAGTAAAAAGGTTCGACTTTTTCACAAAAATCGAATTTTTTGTTTAACCCTTTTTAAAATGTTTTATAATTTGCTTACTGCAGTCAATATCAAGCGACACAAACGTAGACGGTGGTCTACAAGGCTGTTGGCAAAATTGATGTAACGTGACATTTGCCTCCAAGCCGTCGAAATGGCACCATAGGGCAGGTCTATTCATTCTGAAGTCAGTGGTTTTCGTAAACAAGCCAAACCCTTTTACTTATTTGCTGATTTACTTAAATTGGCGGCACGTCTAGCTCGCCCCTCGCCCCCTTATATTAGTTTATTTCTCTTACGCATCAGGGCATCTCTATGTATTATTTGCTCTGTCAGTACTACTGCCCACAATTATAACAATTTTTTAACCAACTTTTGTTAACCGACTTTATTTTCAATATTTTTAAAAGTTTTTCCAAACAAAAACAAAAATCCTAATCTTAGACAAATAAATAAAATCTGATAGGTGTATCCGAGACATTATCAGTTTGCAAATAAATTCTGGTAGAATCTTTTAGTCATGTTAAAAAATTAGCACTGAAAATTTGGGGGAATTAATTGAAGATGATATTAAAAGTTCTTAGCAATCGAAATATGATACCGATAAAAATAACGGAACGGATTGGGGTAGCCATAGCTCAGTAGGATAGCCCACAAGATCCCGTATAGACTATGAGGTCCTGGGTTCGAGTCCTAGCTGCTGTCGTTATTTTTTTTTGTTTTTTGACTCTTTTCGGTTACATTTTGAGAGTTGTTAATATTATATACAATGATTAAAAATATATTGTAATGTGGTTTATAAGTTTTAATAAGTTCTTTATATAATTGAAAATACACTTTTTATATACCACTTTACTTAAAATATATAAATATTTCTACATGTTTCGATAGCAATGCTATCATCTATCATCTATCATCAATGCTATCATTCGTTTGATATAAATAAAGGTTTAAAAGTTTTACATACAAATACAACTGGTTTACAATTAGATAAATTTGAAATTTTAGAAATAAGAAAAGTGTTAATAGCGAATTAAATTTAATAAATAATCAAATATTTTTTCAAAATAGCTATCTCTTAAATTTATTTTCATATTAATATAATAATATAATTTTTATTTATATTTCTAATTTAAATGTATTATTCAATTTTTATAATTATTTGTCATTAACATTTTTTATCTGTTACTTTCCTACTTTAATTCATTTTTGTTATGCTCATATTTTGTATATTCTTAAATTATTGTTTTAAAATTTTTATCATTTTCTATACTTGAAATTATTTTTTAGTATTCATTTATTCCTGAAGATGATAGCATTGCTATCGAAACATGTAGAAATATTTATATATTTTAAGTAAAGTGGTATATATAAAGTGTATTTTCAATTATATAATTAATAATGATGCCACAAAGTTATCAATCATTTGAAGAAATTATTTAATAAGTTATTCCAAAAAAAAAGTAATAAGATAATTAATAAGTGATATCAAAATACAAACAAAGAATCTTCAATAAACCAGCCATATTGGAATTTAAAACATGGGAGCAGTTGAAGCATTCAAAAAATTAATTGAAAAAATTATATGTACCCATTCAAATAACTAGGAACGGGGGCATAGACGAACGTTGCTTGTGAATCGCTAAGATTATTTAATATAATTAGGTGAGTTCAATAAGGAACTCCAACCCTATTTTTTGTTATTTAGTAAGAATGACCTTCAAACTAAAATACCCGTATGTATATTTATTTTTTCTAATATTACTTTTCATGTTTAAAATAATTTTATATGTTTCAATTTTTCAAAGACCGCCAAAACGTTCCAAATGGCCGGTCGACTTTGATTAGTTTTGAGATTAGGATGTCAAACGTCAAAACAAGGATGAGCTTTACTGTACATAATTTTATTTTCTATTGATAGTAAATCACAACTAAACATAAGTAATAACAATATGTACCTTTTTAGAAACATAACTCAAAGAATAATAATAGTATTTATCAATAACATTATCATGATATCCGTATTGATAATTGGTTTGCTGATGAATACTCTACATTAATAATATGTTTTTTTTTGTATTGAACAACAATTAAAGAGCGTAGTAATCCAAAATAAGGTAAAATTTTTCAAAAAGTAAAAAAAATACGTATTTGAAATACAAAACAAAATCGAAAAATTAAATTGTCCACACTAATCGAAAAACAGAATACACACGTGACGTCAGATGTTCCAAATTCAAAATCTCATCTTCATCTCTTCAAAATAACAAGTTGTTTTGAAGAGATGATTATTTATTCACTTTTTAATAGCGATTAATAAATTCTACGTAAATAATAAAAGTTAAATATTCAGAATCGTCGTTTGCTGATCTATATGAATGTATATTTCGATACCCATAATATTTTTCACTGGAGTTCCTTATTATCATATTGAAACATGCAAAGAAAAAAAATCTGATTCCAGTTTCATACTGGAATATACGACTGTAAGGAAAATATAATGCGGGTATGGGGGACGAATAATATCTTAAATTACTCACTTCAACTTGCAAATGAGCAATTCTTAACATTGCGGAATCTCGTTCAGTTAGTCAATTAAGTGAATCGGTACAGGCTGCAGGTAAATGCAAAATGAGAAAATCATCCTAAACTAGTTTCTATAATCCTTGGTGGCAGAGACCACTCTACCAATTCTTTGCATTTCACAATGGCCACAAAACACGGCTCACTTCAACTAGTTACAGAAGATGTACGCAATAATAACTGGTACATAATATACCCGAGAACAGATCTGGTTAAGATAAGGTTTATAATATTTATGTTTTTTTATGGTAAAATTGCGAAGACTTTTTCTTCACACAAATGTTCCAAAACAACTACTACAAGAAAATGTATTCTACCGTCATAAGCAAAAAGACCGATACTTGCAAAAGTCAAATTTTGAGATACGAAACCCTTCATGTTTACGAACCTAATATTATGAAAAATAGACTGGTTTCAATGAATGTTTCGAATTATGTGTCTTGATTTTAAAATGCATTTCTTTATAACACAAAACTAATATTATTATATATTTTCATAAAAAGCAATCACTTTGCAGTTTGATCTAAGCGAAACCGGTTGGCGTAAAAATACAACAAATTGGTGGTTTATAACAAAGTGTTTGTTTTATTTAATATTTATATAACAAAATATCTACATTTCTTTTTTTAAATTTTCTTCATAAACAAGAAAAAAGTATGTTAGACGTATTCTGTGTTGTCGCTTAAGAAAATAATGTTTATGTTTATGTTAAAAACATAAACAGTTGTCTAGCTTCCATATCAGAGTGTCTGGAGAAGAATATAATTTAATAGTAAAAATATCTTAACCAACACTTTTGTAAAATACACGTAAATACAAATGTCGAAAGATAGCACTGTTATATATTTTCCACTACAACATCTAAGCAATATTTGTAAGTAGCTACTTTGAAACATTGCCCTGAAAAAATATTAACCTCTCGTGTCTTTTTGGGAGATATTTCTACAAGAAAATAAATACCCGTAGAATCTTTCGGGGAAATATTACTCCCAGACCGAAACGGACTCATAAAAGTCATGTTATCTCATTTTGTACTATGGTAATGTATATGATTTAAACTGTGTTAGAAAGAGAAAAAAACACGCTTTTAATTTCATCTAAAAGTTTACCATGCACAATTAAGAAAAATTATCAAAAGCTTGAGGGGTTTTAAACGACGTAGTATCAAGTATGAGAGGTGCTGCTTGCTCAGTACAACTTACAAAAACTCCTTGCGTAAAATTTTGTGACACAGTCATGCCGTGAAAATCATTACTATTCTCAGTAAGATTTCTGGAGTAGTTAAAAATGAGAAGTACCTACTTCTAATCTAAATACATAAAAATCGAAAAATTCCATTGAACAATAGTATTCAATACCCGCCAAACAGCATTACACCAACAGAAAGAGCATTCCACTCAGTTCTTTGTTGAACTCTTATCTTAATACAGTAATGTTAATTTTTTTTTTCTGTAGGGTTATTTAAAACAAGTAATTTAATAATGGGTATTGTTAAAAAAACGCTTCAGGCATTCATTATTCTAAAGGCCAAAATCGCTATTCAAAATCGTAAGCAACTATTAATAAAATGTATGCGCGTGTCTGAAGCCCTTTACACGGGGAGTTTCCATGGAAAATGCTCTTTGGAACCATTGAACCCGATTCCCATAAAAAAATAAGAAAAAAATATTTATATCAGAAGACACGAGTGCTTTTGTTGCTTTTTGTTCACTGAAAATTGAATTTTGGAATCAAGAAAAACTTTTTTTATTTAAATTTCACAATTGCAACACAAAAAACTAAAATATGGCCTTCGGGTCTATGCCATCTTAGAAAATGCTGTGCGGGACCACCGGCATGCGATAATAGAAAATAATTTATATAGCACGAATTAATTGAAGTGGAACCAGCAGTACCTACGCATAAAAGTAAATAAACCTTTGTACTTACACATATCTCTAAAAGCGACACCTTTTTGATATATAACAATTACTCAGATAAATTAACCGTGGATATTTGACTACATAAGATTAACACTCTTTTAAACTTAAAGACAAATTAATGTTAATAAATAACCTGACAGTATTTGAAAAACTCCTACTACCATTAAAAGTGGAAGATGTTGCTTGTTCAATGATGTAGGACTTAGCCAGAATAGGTATCGAACCCATGATGCCTCTATGGGAACTCGACACATTTGTCACCTCAGAAACCGACTAGTTATTTATTAATATTAATCATAGGTACTGTAAAACACGTTTTAGAGTATTGATTTTGTTTTCAGTATTCATTGATTCCAATCAGAAAAACAATGAATTGAATAAGATAGACACGATAATAGTATAGTATTAAAAAAGTAATGAAGATTAAAACAATAGAAAAGATACTCATAAACTGAAAAGACGACATCTGAATACGTCTCTTGTGCACGCAGCTGTCTTCGCACTAATTATACACTTCTTGGATAGTTCGCGATTAAATTTCATTCTATTAAACGTTTCAAAAACAATACGCGGTATCTGAAGCAATCCAGTACCTACTTACCGCGAACATGTGAGAAATGAAAAAATAAAGAAGTTAGTCTTTAACAGACGGATGAATAACCTGGTTTTATGAGCAAGGTTAACTAGACCACATTTTGCTACCAGTTCCAGGGCGTGGCAACTGCATTTAACATAAATTTTAATTATCCTTTTGTGTTGGATCCTGTTCTTTCAAGGATAACATAATACTCCTCTTTTTCTCTTAAGGAGGAACAAGTATGTAGGCTTTCTGGTTTATCAACTTAAACTAGGCTTACTTGTAGAAGACAAGCCGGTCTTATTTGCAAACCAAAAGAATGCTGCTTTATGTGTTCGTTTTTTTTGTTTACGTTTGATAAGGCTGTATTCTAGAATTATTGAGGCTTCGTTTAGAGCCTCGGGGCGCCTTATCAAAACTTTAATGTCAAAGTCCCACGCTCGGTCAGTAGAGTGTCATTATACTTGAAGTTATAACGCGAGTGTAGCGAATTATTCCTCGAATAGAGTAATATATTAAATTCATAGTTTCTTACAGGTTTTGCTTTATGAAGGGATGTTTCATTGATATATGCAATATTAATAATAATAGTTCATTTTTACAACCCAGTTTTTTGAAGGTTCACCTCAAGCGCGCTTTACACTAACATAAGAAAACCGAGTATAATTAGAAAAGAACAGATATACGAGTATTATACGTATGCAAATTAAAACTATTACTTTAAATATTCATGAGCAGCAGACTCACTTACGTGAATATGTTTTAATATTATGTGTCAATCTATATATATATATATATATAAATGAATGTTTGTCTGTCTGTCTGGCCTCAATATTCTCAAAAATTACAAGATAAATTTTGTTGAAAATAGCATAGTTTGTTCTGATTAGTGCCGGGGAGGTTTAAAGAGTAGTTTGAATGAAATTCTATGTGTAAAACTTTTGCTATAACGTTTTAAAATCATTATGAAAAACATTGAATTTGAAGTTAGCCCATAGATATACCTCTCTGGTTAGCCACAGATTACATTTTTAAAAGAATAACGTTGTTTGGGTAGAATATTTTCAAAATGGAAAACAAAATTACGTTTCTAATTAAGAACTATATTATTTAGATATATTTTGAAAAAATAAATATTTGGAGAGAAATAAAATTTTCAAATTGTTTCTTTGTTTAGAGATAGCAAGTCATTACTTTCGCTGTCAAATAAATCATGCCACCCAAACGACAAGCAAGAATTTAGAACTTCATAACTCTGTTCCCAAAAAAAATTATCCCCAGCAAGGCCGGGTACACATCAGCTAGTTTAAAATAAAAGGCAGGTAGAAAATACACACGAAATATCCTGACCTAATATAATTAGAAAACAACAGATGTATGCAAATTAAAACTACGATTTAAAAAAAATCACGAACGACAGACTCACTTACGTGAATTTTTTTGATTTCGTATAGGTAAACGTGTAAATAATCAAATATAATGTAGGTACAAATAAGCCAGAAAAAAATTATGACATTATCTACATGGTTTTCATTAAATACTAAGGGTATTGAATAACAAGGATGCGCGTGGAGAGAAAACAGCAACTTAACTTACAAATGGAGATTTCAAAGAAAAAAAAAAAGCTTTATTTATGTTTCAACGTACATGAAGTTATGATTTCCATTAGGTGGGACTTTTTGACAATTTTGTTTTTAAGACCCGCTTGGACTCTGCTAAATTCTGTCTGAATTCTGGATGATAGCAATATTTGGGGGAAGCTTATTCCAGATGACCGGGCCGGATAGACGAAAAGCGCGATCACAGTACATGGGTATATTTTACCGAGAGGGTTCAACTAATCGGTTAGCAGCATTAAAATCTGCTGACCTCGAGGTAAGCTGTCTATCAAAAGAAATTATCCCTAGAACAACGAACCATCAAAATAGAAGCTTTCAGTAGTTGTGGTAATATAATTATATGCATTTTATAAGTGGTATGTGGCCGACGTACATTTTTATGCCACGCCTAACAATTTCAAATAATCAGATTTAACTATTGACGATTCTGTCAATTTGATTCTTATATCGTGGAATGGATAGGTGGCTAATACAGCTAAAAACTAAAAAATATCAATGTTAGCCTTTTTTGAGAGGGAGAACATTAATGGTTGAACATAGTTGTTCAATATGTTGAGTAAATATTGCCTTGATGATGGCAAACCTGTGATATGAGATTTTGGTAGATTAACTCTACACGGGAGACAAAAATGGCCAATGATATCTTTGAGGATGCCGTGATCAGGATCTTTTTTAATGAAAGGAAGCAGAGGAAATTCTGGGAAGGAAAGAGGTATGTGAAGGGTGTATGAATCTGGGGGTCAGTGTGTCGTATGAATCCATCCCTCCCACTACGGAGAAGTCAAAGTCTGTCTCTTAGGAATGCTCGGAATGAACGATCTGCTTGTCAGAAGGGATGTACACATAGTTACACATTTTTTTCAGATTGATTGGTGGATGGTACGAAAACTCGGCTCTCATGGAGAGCATTCATTTCTATGTTCCCGATGGTTATCTCCACCACCGACAGCATAGATTGATTTATCTCCCAGCTTGCAGGACCAACTTTCCAATGGGCAATCTTTCTATTAAATAGAATCACTTTGGATATCGATATATTTAGCCTCAATGAAGTTGCGTTTAAACATAAAGCTTTGTTGCTACTTGTATAATACCAGTATGTGTTGTATGCAATTTACTGAGATTATATATGTCTTCTTTCTTTTAATTTTAATTATGTTTACAAGTAATTATTTTGGATGTTGTACACCCCGTCTTATTTAATAATATCTTTAAAAATGTAAATTTTTAAAGTAGTAAAGAATTGATTTTAATCGAATTGAAAAGAGTCTCCCTTAACCGGCCTCTCCCGAACTGACTCTGACTCCGAAAGACCTGGACAAATCTCACCCTATCAACCCGGACACACCTGCTAAAAATCGATGATAAAAATAATGCTTAATTACGTAAATGGTAGAGAATTTCAATAAATCAATATGGAACTTTAAATAAACAATTTACCATATAACTATGGCATATAACATCACACAAAAGTAAACTTTTTATAACGTACATAAGGCGAGAGTTTATAATTGTATTTTCATGGTAAGAATTCCCTTGTTTATTATAAAGGTGAAGCATTCAATAATAAAAACGTGTGTAGTTCACCTGCGACAAAAAACTTGTGTTTCTCCATCACATACATTAAATATGCCGCCCTTAAAAAGGGTATTTAACTGCTACTGGCTTTGGTGCTTTGTCAGGGCAATTTAACGACTATGTTAATAAAGATACATAAAAAACTATTTAAGTAATGCGATCGAAATACTTATTTATTTATTGTTTTGGAACATCTACAGATTATTAACATGATCATACTTATAAAATTAACATTCGAAATTGCGTAAGTGTTAAAGAATCCAGTTGAAAATGTTCACAGGATTCATTGTTTTTTTTTTTTTATCACTAGGTAGAGATACTAACTAATAAAAATAAATAAGAGAAATATAACATAAAACTTATAAAATGGGAAAAAAATGTTGTAGCCTTTCTAATAACACCATAAGGTATAAAAAAATATAATATATAGAAAGAGAATTATCGTATCGTAAAATATTTGTGTACAGTGCCAGGGAACATGTTTCCTTCTTTCTTCAGACAATATTCCCTAAAATTGGAAACGCAATAGCCCCTCTATCTCCTTGCAGGCAGGACTCTTGTTTTACCCTCAAATATATGATTTTATTTGCACCTTATTTAAAATCTTTTTTTTTTAATATTCTGGCTCTTGGGCTAATTACTACATTATTTGGTTTTCACCTTTCTACTTAAATCCGTTATTTAGATTTCCCGATTCGCACAAAACCACGACGCCCATAGATTGTTTATGCAACAGATCTCGGACATCCACGATGAGGCATGTTATTTCTCTTCATTCCGTTCTACGTCCGCCGTCATAAAGAAGCCAGGTCGTGATATATCAGCCATTGGTCAGGAGGTTGCGCAAAACATCAAATTAAATGGAAAAAACAACTAACTAAATAAAATCATTCATAGATTCAAAAGTTGTAGAGAATGTAGCACACCATTATATTCTGAGTGGTGCGATAAATATAATACATACAACAGGATACTGATAAAAGCAACAAAGACGAAAGTAGGATTCTATGAAATCTGGATATATACTCGTATACACTTATTAATTGTTTTTGTGTTTGATTCGTAGATCTCCATCTAATTTTTTCAGAAATTTAATGTAAATCAAATTAAATAATGTTATTATTAAGTTCTGCAATAAACGAACGAAAATTATTTTTCCCCCCTTAGTATATTCACAGCACCAAAACAACATAATGCATTTAAATTAATCAGTTGAGAAAACATTGTCATTTAAATGCGGGGAAAACACATTATAAATGTAAGCATCTCACAGAAGAGATCATTTTTATTATTTTCTGACTATATCGGTTTTACCGGTAATAAATCATTTTAAACACCATCAAATTATAATTGGGTAGGAGTAAATAAAATCAACGAGTCATCACATTAATAAATTTGATTCACATTATAATTAAAAAATATATATATATGTGCATTTAAATGTGTACTCTTTATACTATATAAGTTATTGTACTATAGTTAAATTATCTGGTATACATAATTAATTTCTCTGTAGTATTTTTCGAACCTCTTTGTACTTAATTATTTTATTGTTTCTCTACTTATATTTTCATAATATGTCAATACTATATTTTTTTCCTTCTATATTTGTATAATAGCACTTAATATGAACTAAACTTATCAATTTGACTATCCTAAAACCGGTCAGTCTTTCGGTTTCTTGTTTCATTTTGAGAGTTGTTAATATTATTTTCAACGATTAAAAACATATTACAATGAGGTATATAAGCTTCAATAAGTTACCCCAAAAAATTAATGAAGGAGATGTCTTAAAGACAAATTAACTTACAAAAGATTACAAAAGCATTTTTGCCAAAAAAAAATCAGATACACCTACGTTGACGCTTCATGACGGCAAAAGAAGTCCAGAAAGACGAACCTCAAATCTATTCAATTTCCGAGAGCGGTTTGACCACAGACCAACATATTTTTTCCTGGCTGCAGTATCAGTGTTCTAGTATCAATGATTTTGTACAATATTCAAAGGGGATTAAACATGAAGAATAATAAAAACATTATCTGTCAAACCTCTCCAAAACGACAACAGGACATGAAAACACCCTGCACTACAGAAATAGTCAAAATGTAACAATCGGTTGCCAAAGTAACATATCTTTTCTGGAGTCATTCACCGTCTTAAAACAATAGTACCTGCACACGACTCTCCTAACAGCTCAGTGAATTTCTCAATAAATACATCATGATGGAAACGCCTATAAAAACTACTTTAAAACCATATTAACAAGTTTTTTTTCTCCATTAGTCAATAGGTTACGCTTTAAAAAGCTGCTAATGTGGTTATTAGGCTGTTTATGAGGTGAAATTACAGGGACTTAGTGTGCAGGAGATTATAAGATCGTTAAGTTCTACATTGTGATTTTTTACCGGGTATCAATTCAAATATTTATTTGTAATCATGTGTAAATAAGCAAGAACAATGTGGGAAGGTAAATAGGAAGGTATGTTACAATACAACCTATAACCAAAGCAAAAGTAATTGTATTTCATAGTTCCTGGGTTTCAGATTGTTATTAATCTAATGTAACCCGACCATAATGCATATAAATATGTATCTGGGTTGTTCTCACATAAGTGAGAACATCTGTAAAAACCCAGTTTAAATAAATAAAAATCTTCTTAGATTAATTTAAAATCGCTTTTTCAAAATTTTATACTCGTATATAATGTGATTGCTATATTTTTTATATACAGGAAAGACTACTAAAAATTTTATTACCAGAGTTAAGGATCAGCTAAGGTGTTTGAGTAATAATAATTTTTCTGAATTTGCCAACCACATTTTGGAAGCAAATCATTCTTTTGACATGAATAAAGATCATATTTACATTAGATAAATTTTAAATATTAGAAAATAGAAAAACTGTTAATGGTCAATTAAGTACTATTAATAACCATTTTTTTAAAGACATCTATAAAATTTATGTTCACATTAATACGTTTTTTTTTAATTAAGCAATAACTTTGTTTACATCACTTTTAAATAAAACAAATTATTGTTTTATTTTTAAATTATAATGTCACATCACAAAGTTGCCGCTTCATATGAAAATACCATTATTAACATTTTGATGCCTCGGTTGTTCCTTCGTTCTCTTTAAATTTCTGTTTTCTATTATAAATACAATAATTAGTATTCCATGATAATTTTGTTCATTTTATATAATTATATTTGCATTTATACTCAATTATTGACAATATCTCAAAACTTATTAATATGTTCATAATTTGCTTAAGCTTATTTAATTGATATCCTGATTGAAATTGTCCAATTATTATTATTATTAACCGTTTAAAAAAATAAATAGATGTAAAGTCACTTTTTGGTATCATTTTGAAAAAAATGAATAACTTTTTGGAGGTAACTAAAAATTCGCGAACGGTGAACTCTGAACGGCGAAGTATGAAATTTCCGGGAATACCTAGTACCATTGAACAAATTTTTGAATCACAAATGAACAGCTTCTAAAAAGCATCCCCCCATGGTTGAGGGATGACATACAAACCTGAAAATATTTGCGTCGATCAAGAAATTACAGACACAAAACCAATGCGAATTCATGATGCCTGAAAGAGGGGTTTTATATCGACTTTCTTAACGAAGTAAAGGAATTATTATGATTCTAGTTCGTGTACTATTATTACCCGGTGTGTACTAGTAACGAGTGTAGTGTATTGTGATTAATGCCTTTACGGGGTCATTAGTTCGGTTATGACAGCTTACAAACGTTGTTTGTCTTAATAAAACGTTTGTGTTGCCATACGTCGGTGACATGGATAATGAAAGAGAATAACGAATATAGTGCAAAACACGCTAATAAAATACAGGAAATATCTTTCCCATTGCTTTATTACTCTTGTATTTGGCTTTCACCAATCACGTTTATGAATAACCATCGAAAGGGTTCAAATAAAGACAAAAAAATATTTCAAAAAAATTCTATATTTTTAAAAATGAAAAGGGAGGTGATGTTGAAATATGTAAGGGTATATTATGTAGTTTGAGCTTCATAAATAATTTTTTTTTTAAATTAAAAATTTATTCTCCACCCAGAAAACCTCGAAGTTCCCCTGGTGGTTAATGTATTGTTTAGAGGTGCTGATTGGGGTTCTTTTAAGGAGATTGGGGGGTGAACCTGTGCCATTAAGAGACCCACCATGTAGAAGGGAGGAAAGACAAAAGCACGCAAGCAATCCAATCTAGAGCTGAGCAGGCAAGTATAAAACTGAGTCAAAATGTATGTAAATTTTTGAAAATCTGACTGAACTGCACGAATTTCTCAATTTTTTCTCTGAATCTCGAAACATTGTAAGTACGAGAAATCACATACATTGGTATGAATTGTTTCTTTATTTGAACAATTACTAAGAAAAGATATGTAGGGGACAAAGAGATTAAAAAACTAGTAATTAAAGTCTTCTATTACAGCCATAAACATATTTCAAATGTCACTCTGCAGCTATGTTATTTTTATTTATATGAATACCGCACAAGAGTCCCAACTGCTCCCAACCATCTGGAGCCAGTGAGACTATAGCATCCCCAATTGGGGAATGTTGTGAGGCAGAAGGAGACGTGGAGGGGAAGGAGAAGGGGAAGAGGAAGGTGGGGAAATACCTGGTTATTCAGATCTGATCACCAAACAGGGCGAAAAGCCATTTCAAGCAACGTTTCAATTCTGAATGGTGGTCTTTCACCAGGGCGATACTGAGAGTATCTTCCACTCTGGAACGTGCGAAAATATTTCATATATTATTTTTAAATAAATTAATTGTGAAGCAACACAAATTAATTATATAAAATTTACTTGCGCACGCCGGGATTTGAACCCGCGACCTTCGGATAAGTATAAGTTATTATTTATGTAACTGTGCATTGTGTTGATTTGAAGTTTACGGATGATCCGTTACTAGTTGCCATATCTCTGGTGACGTTTTCTAGACCTTACGCATGCCCAAGAAAGCTACAACGTCCCTCCACATTAGCCACAAAAACATGTACTTCATATTATTACGATTTCTGGATATTCGGGGTTTTTCTATGAGAGAGAATTACATCACCACACGATTTGATGACATTGGTTGAAGAACGATAAAGGCGATCTGTTAATATGGGTCTTGAAGACGCCCACAGTAATAATGAATGAAATTAGGAGGCGATATGTACAGGCAGAATGTTAAAAATGGATATTTTGCGCATGAGTAAGAAATGCATGTAGTTCAATTCCGTAGAGGTTGCAGCAAGTAAGTTATCAATGCTATTTGAATATAATCATTACGTAGATTAATGAATATTTTAATTCGTAGACTTCGAAGACCTAATAAATTTAAATAATTCAATAACATTCACGTCATTACAAAAAAATTAAGCAAACATATCCGTTTTATGCGGGGAAAACAGATTTCAACTGTAAGTACCTCACAGAATGGATAATCTATTATCACAATTATTTTCTCAGTAAATCGGTTTCACCGGTAATAAATCATTTTAAGCACCATCAAAATTGAAATTGAGTACGAGTAAATAGAATCATATAAATAAGTCATCTTAACGTGGGCTAACCACAGTTTGAAAATGGCTTTGAATGCCGAAACAGCTGTTACGATAAGAAAAAACTAAAATACTTGTTGAACTTAACAACATTATTAAATTAGATTTACAATTAAAAAAAAAACATTAACCTAAGCCAACATACATATTATATGTAACCGATATCTAACAAGGGATTAGCTACATAGTTACATATAATTTTAGATCGATATGTATTAAATAATATGTTTTATGTAAACTGTTATAGTTTAGCATCAAAACAAAAACATTACTTAATCGAACTATGGCTGCAGGCAAATTGAAAAGCCAGCCTTTATTATAATACCCGTCTTATCTCTGAAAGCATTTTAGAAACAATGGACTTTCACTCATAAGTTTTCTTTGAAATACATATTATGCAGATCGATTATTAGATACTCCTATAACTCATAGGTATTCATAACATTATAACACTGTTCAACAATATGTAATGCATGAATTGGACAATCCAACTTTGCGAGCTGTTGACCTATCGATTTTAATTTTAAAACCAATTTCGACCCATCGTAAAATGTAACACCTATTCACAACTATGACATTTGAACTCTAATACTGCTTAAAGCAGTTATTTATTGAAATATGCCAAAAAGAATGTTCGTCTAGTCAGTAATTCTATTGTTATGTACGAATGGTCTTTCTACGCTGTGCCCCCTCTTCAAGAAGAGGGAGAGAAGACTACGGATTTGCTGAGAATAATTGGAAGAATTTACTTATACCCAAATTTAATACATCTTTTGGACAGAGGAATACTAAATTTCATGCGGCGAAACTTTATAATGCCTTACCAAATTACTCCATGCCTTAAAAAAATTACAGAAATTAATATCTTTTAAAATGAAGTAAAAATATGGCTGAGAGAATTGAGTAATTATGAACTTGCAACCTATATAAAGATAAAATAAGATAAATAGATATTTAGTTAAAAAGGAGGATTGTGAATACTGTGAATTTATACTTTTGTTATAATAATATGCATTATACTTATATACTGTCTATATAATTATGATTTATACTTAAAATGTATAACTAAAATCACATGCATGTACAACCTTTACATAGAAACTAATAAAAAATATCCACAGAAAAAAACACAATACAAAAATCAGGCACTTGTTGTTTTGTGTATGGCCCAATTGTAATGGAGAAGTGTTGTATTGTTTTCTTTTTTTTTTAATTAAAAAAATATAATTGTTTTCGCGGCTTGCCAAGAGAGGGTTATTGGAAGACCTATTATAAGTGGATTGCACTGTCAGTTTACAAAACGATGGATGGATTGGTAGAGGTAATGCATTATTGCGCTAAAGAAAGGAAATAAATTAGTCAGCAATGTGAAAGAGCATTGTGTAAGAATGGTCAAGAAAACGTCAGTACTTTTCTGACGCATACGTAATGTATTTCGGGGAAAGGGATTAACACTGGCAATGTGAATTACAAAACCTTTTTGGTATTGTAGTTTTTTTTTGTAATGCTTTATTATACTATCTTTGGAATTTTTTTTTTTTTCATCAATCAATCACCATCCGTAAGATTTAACAAATGAAAACACCAAACTTCGTTATCGACAAACTGTTAATCGCCTTTAACATTTACAATATTTGCGAGTTATGTGCGTAGAAAAAAACACAAAATATGATTCTAATTTTTACACATCGGATGCATTTGGGTATTCAATAATTGAAAAATAAATTATGCAACCATTTCAATAAATACATATCTACATATTTCAAAATCAATGTATACTGAAAAATAATTAGGTATAAGCATAGACTGATAGACTCCCCTATCTTAATAAACGGAATGCATTATTTAGAGCAAAGGCGTCAGTTAGAAATTCTATACATGTTCTACCGGTATTTCAAGATGCACTTAGGAACTGGCGTCATTGATCACTTCTGTACCAGTGCATAGTCGGGAAACACGCCAAACGCACGCCTAATATTTGGACACAGTTTACATGTGTCGCATGAGAACGGGTCGTTTCTACGACTTCTCCTTGAATTCAATTTTACCCAATTCGTTCCAATCCATCCAAGCTCTGGAAATATTAACCGACCTCTATATTTCCTCCCACCTATAACAAGGGTCTCTTCAAGACCGATGTTCACTCCTTCCTCTCTTCAAAAAGACGATCCACACAGCATCCTGAAAAGGTGCCATAGGCCCTGAGGGAAATTATTTAAGATCTTCCTGTATGGATTTAATATTAAAAAAAAACTTAAAGAAAGTCTAGTAAGCATAGACAAAATAATAACAATAAGTTCTGGGAGAAGGTAAATAATTATATATTCATTATATAATTGAAAATACACTTTGTATATACCATTTTACTTAAAATATATAAATATTTCTACATGTTTCGATAGCAATGCTATCATCTTCAGGAATAAATGAATACTTGAATAATTCCTGAAGATGATAGCATTGCTATCGAAACATGTAGAAATATTTATATATTTTAAGTAAAGTGGTATATACAAAGTGTATTTTCAATTATATAATTAATAATGATGCCACAAAGTTATCAAGCATTTGAAGAAATTATAATTATATATTCATTTAAAAAGAATAATCATTGTATTTATTTAAGAAAAACTAGAAAATAAAACGAAATCAACGAACAACCGAAGCACCTAAATAACAACAATTATTCTGAATATACCTTGGTATTAATGTGTAAATATTGATGGCTACTTTACAAAAAGAGTTACTATGAATATGATAACGCTAATAATCTCATTAAATGCCGAAAAACACAAAAATAAATTTTACTGGGAACGGGTGAAGACTTGATGCAAATCACGCTTTTCGATTTTCTCCAATAAAAATAATAATTCCTTCTGAAGCGCCGTTTTCGTGAGAAAATCGCCTAACGGGCGGGAAATTCACCTCACAGGGAAAATCATATCAAGCATTATGTGCGAACTGTGTTCAAAATGACTGGTTATTTATCAAACAATGTTTTCTATATTATTTCAAATCCTACCGCCAAGTTTTCATGATATTTTATGTAAAGTTTTGTATTTCTGTTTTAAATATCAATAACGAAAACAGATGCAGAGGCTGTACGACAGGAGAACGAATTAACACAAGATAAAAACTCTTGGAAGTGCTTTATCCAAACAATGGATCCCTGACCCTACACAAATTCTAAGAATCGTAATGTGGTAAGCATTATTATATGAACATTGATTAATTGGAAGGCGATAAATAATTTAATACTTAGTTCGTGCAAAGGCCCTGATCCTAAGGGTCAATAAAGTCCCTACTGTTCTTATTATATAACGCAGAACACTTTGATTGCATTGCATCCAATACAATTACGATTATGACGTGTCGTAACAACACTTTCTTTCATCAGAACTTAACAGTTACGACGGACAAAACCAAATGGATCGACCCGCTGACCTTTTAGCCTAAAAGGGGCTAATGTTAGATATTTTTTTTCTAATTAAGACGATACATTAAAGGAGTACAAAGGTGGCCTATAATAAAAATTATTACAATGCAATTAGAGAGATTGATCCATTACAGCCTCCTAATCGAGATCAATGAAAACAAAACATAATTTCATGGTTGTATTTCATTGTACCCGTTTTGGCAAGTATTAATATGTGTTACAATATTTTGATCGCGGACTTCAGAAAACAGCGGATGCTAGGCCGATAAGTAGTGGATTGAGAGTTTGGTTGTAAAATTTATTTGATATTAATTTAAACATTGTTTTCTATTACAGTCTCCGCAGTACCATAACTCTGTGATAAAGTAATTACATTTTGCAAACAGATCGTTAACATTCTGAATAGTGGCGAAATTGTGTCAAGTAAACCATGAATATTTAAGATTTTAAAAAAATTGATATTAATAATAATAATTTAATACCTCATAAATTTAATACACGTTATTTTAGTTGCATATTGATGGGTATTTTGCCTATGGTAAATGTAGTCAAACCGACTCAGTCTTTCAGTGAGAAGAAAATATTGTATCGTTTTTTAAATGTGGAATTCGATCTCAAAACATCCCGAAAAATTTGTAGATATTTCACTTTAGAAACCATTGGAAAACTTCAAATTTTACAGTGGTTAAATACTGCCAAAATGTGAGTCGTATCGGCGACAATCCACTGGGTCTTGACTTCAAGAGATTATTCAAAAATATTATTTTATTTTTAGTGCATACAAACCTCAAGTTTTCAAGAGAAATTTGTAATATTTACATATAAATTCTAAATGCGGATGCTTAATTACCTGTTTAATTTGTATTTTATGTTGATTGGTTGATGTCACATAAGGGACCGAAGATTGTAAGCCATCGTCACGGAAAGTACAACATTGTGAAATTTCAATTCGGTAATTAATCACCTTCAATATTAGAAAAACCTTCTAGTTGTGACTAATGTTTAAAAAAAATGTTTTAGTTCACATTAATCGTGTTAAAAACTAATAAAAAGTTGTTTAAAGACTTACCTAGAAATATTTTCAAAAATTTGAAGCACAGACTCCCCCCACCAGAACCAGAATTCGGATACTTCATTGTGGGTCGATCTGTAATCAAATAAAACATACACATTAATTAAATTAATTAGTTTCGTGTCCCTATCATTCTAGTCGGTAATCTCTCGTCTCGCGTCCCTTATACGTAAATGATTCGTGTGTGCTCCATATCAGATATAATGGCGGCGATCACCTTGATAGTCAGACGATCATTCTCGCCCTTTATGGGCATCGGTAATGTAGAGGGAAATGAATGCACAGTATTATACCGGCCCTACCATACTGTGTTTATGGTACCCTGGTATTATTGAATAAGAAATTCTGAATCAAAACAATTTATGAAGGTGTATCATATAAAAAAGCTCCTTAAGGATATTGCCAGTGTAGCTGAAGGTACATCATATTTCCGGTTATCAACATATAGTTTAATATTTATAATTTTAAAACAAAAAATTCATAGTGGAATTTCATTTTAATATGATTTTTTTTTATTAAATACCTCTATAACCTTTAAGGGCCAGCAATCAAAAACATCACTTTGTAGGTTCCCAACTCAAGTAATACCTCAAATGATTTATATGTAAATTATATAAGGGTAGTTAGGAAAATATACAAGGTTTCAAAATACTAAAATCCTCAAACTTTAATACTTAAATTCTATGAAATACGTCCCAAAATGTGTTTTTCAAAAAGCGATTTTGGAATTTTTATCTAAAATTCTAATACGTATCACGGGGAATTTAAAAAATTACAGTTTGGGGATTATTGTCCTTTGAAACCTTATACATTTTACCATTTACCGATATAGAAATAACAGATAAAAAATAAGTAGTATGTATTCAGTTAGCAACCTGCAAAGTGCGTATTTTTGGGTGTCGACCGTTAATATGAACAACTGGAAAAAAAAATTAAATAACGGTTTAATTTTTTTTAAAGGCATGTGAAGTTTCCGGGTTGTAAATAATAGTAACGCAGAATGTTTTTTTTTATTTACTTTACATATGAGGCCCAAAGGGAATAAAATGTAATAAATAACGTTAAGTAATACATTATAAGAAAACCATCAGGGAAACACGAAACAGTACCTACGTCTGTTTGTACTTCAAAAATTGTCTGTGAAATTGCTGAGTTATGTAGCCGAATATAGTGTATTATCTGTACATTATTACTACATAATATACACTTGCAAGATCTAGTAACAATTAAAAATTGGATGCGTTAACATGGTAACTCTCAAAAGATTTAAATATGCTTTTCAATATTGCAATATTCAAGAAAATTTGTGTTATGGAGATAATTCGTTACTTGAGCAATCTATCCCTCGTAACCAACAGCGTGAGAATCAGCCTACTAGTACGAATTGATCGTGTATATAAAGCGGGGGAGGATAGAGCCATTAAAACCACTTAGGTAGATCACGATGTCGCCGGTCGACCTTGAGAAGCTGGGAGAGAAGAATAATAAATTTGCTGGGAGCAAAAGCAATAAATCGTCGAAAGTGGAATAGCAATATCAATGACGGGAAAGCTCTAAAAGAACTGTATGACCATCTGAAGTAAAGAAGTACTTGAGTAAACACGTAGAGAAGTGTAAAAAACTATCAAACAAATAAAACAAGAAGAAATAAAAAATAGTAAAGAAGTATAAAGCAAAAAGTAAAAAAGAGCACACCAAAAATCAAACAAACAAACACGAAACAAAACAAAATAACACGTTGTTTGAAACTCACAACACACCACATTTTGAGATTCCATAGTCCAATGGCCTTCTGGCAGTTGGGACTCTTTGCGCGTTTTTCACTTTTTATTCAACGCGATTTATTGATATGTTGAGTCGTTTTGAAGACTGAGTTTATTTTAAAATGAAACTAATGAAAATTAACCGATGTGGAGCATCAGACGCAAAAAAAAATTATAAAAATTAATTGGTCCACACTTACACAAACCCATAAACTACAAATTCGATAAACTTCTCATAAGATCAGGTCAATGCAGTGAAATATTACACAACAAAATCCATATACCGACGCTATCACAAATCGCTGATGAATTCGAACTAAGATAAAACACGACTTGGCAGCGCATTTAAGAAGAATGTGATCCATTTAAATTCCTGTCCATATGACATTTTCAGATGAACCAACCGAAATGAGGACGTTGCACATATTACATTCTGCACTTATACTATCACAACATGAATGGATGTAATTTTTGTTGAGATTAACGAGGTATTTGAACAAGACGTATTTTTTCTTTAACCCATATAGCACTACAATGCACATATCTTTTCTAAAGAGACCAATGTTAATAACGTAATCAATCATCTTTAATATAAATATTATGTTTTGTTCTTTAGTTACGATCGAATTGAGTTTGAAGATTAATCTGTTCGTGATTCTGTATGGTATCCACCTTTCTGAAGGTAGTCTTCTTCATATCTAACCTTGATCTATCCATTGAAGGGTGTATGCATTTTTGCTGTCTTTCCAATGTTTCCTGTTTTGGACCCGGGTCTGCCATTTCAGCCCTCTACATCTTTTGCAATCTTCTCAGTGGCCTTTTTCTGTTTGGTGTTCCGTATCTATTGTTGCTTCGATTATGTGTTTTTCTTTCAATGTGTTCTTTTTTGTTGTGGTTTTAGTTTTTTTTAAAGAAAGGTTCACATTACCTGCTTAAGAATAATTCTTCAATGTTTTAAAAATTCCTACTACAATTATAATTAGCAGAAGATGTCGCTTGTATAATGATGGAGAATATTGCTAGCAGAGGAATTTAACCCACGATGCCTAGGTGGAAACCTGACGCATTTATTGATTTTGTTTATATGGTGTGGCCTGTTAATTCCCATTTCAACTATATCATTCTGACATTGAAATTTCACGTTATTTTGTTGAAATTCACGTTATTTTGGCGAAATTCGTGTTATTTTTGGTGAATTTCGCATTATTTTTAGTGAAATTCACTTATTTTAGGGAAAAGCGGTATTACTTTTCAGCAAAAGCACTGATATTTTGCAACCAATGTGGTGTTATTATGTTATTTGAAAATTTGATACAAAGCTGGTATTTTTTTTAATTTCTATCAATGTTTTATTTATTTAGTTTTTTTATAATTTTAAGTAAAATATTTTATTATTACTATTTTTTTTTTCGATTAAACTACGCGGCATTTGACATAAAGTTAGCTGCGTTCAATTTTATGGCTATTCAAGCGTGGCAAAACCACAAACAATGAAATATATTGAATGTATAATCTTACTTTCTTATTTTAAAATATCAAAATATGAAAAATTGACGTTTTTTACAATTCGCGCGCTGCTCACGTCTCTAGTTATATGATCTTGTACAACATACTTAATTTACCTCTCTTTATATCACTTTTATTGTTTAGATTGCTTTTAGTAAAAGCTCTTTATACCATAGGTCATGGACTGGGGGATGAACTGGTCAAATCTAATATACAAGCCTTTTGTTTTTCTATTAATTTCATTCCCATCATTGAATTTAATTCGACTTCGAAGGTAAAGTCTTTGAATAAAGTGCATTGCTTTTATTCAAACAAACCCGAGATTAATTCGAGGGTGATTACATAAGACAGTAGAGAAGATTACCATATTTATTTTTCAAATCGAAAGTTCAAGGAAAATTACGTATTCTCTCATCTCAAATATGTATCATCTATATACCATTTACAAAACAAGGTCTTGAGAAAGATAATGGAAGTTTTTAAAATAAAAGTGATTCAATTAAATTATAGAATAATTATGGAAATATTTCGTCATCTTCCTGATTTTAATTTTAATTACAGGTATTATCAAGTGACAGCTTAACACTTTAATCAAATACGACATTGAACTATCGCTTTTAATTCCTCGTTTTCTTCATTCAAAATTTTGGTCATAATACGTGGCATAGATCTGGATCACCATGCAATTACAGTTTATTTAGTATCTACCTACTTATTAAAGAAATGGGTTTGACATTTAAAATGCACGGGGAAAAGTATTACGCATCGATAAACAAACATTTATATATAAAATAAATACCTTCAAATATTGATATAACATTTCTAATATAATTGTATTCAAACTTCTTAGATTTTAAAGGCCGTTTTATGGACAATACGGAAAATGGGAAAACTTTAAGGTGACATGTAAACTAATTACAACGGTTATAAAATCTTACAAAATATCTTTCTTCGATAGATGTGTAATTATTTTGCGGCGTCATTATTGATATAATTAATAAGAAAAAAATTATTATTTATATTATTTATTTTTCAATTATTTATATATTTTTTTAAATTAATTTCTTACCTACTTTCATCACTTTTGTTAATTTTTTTATTATGTTTGTAATTTGTTTATTATTTGTCTATACTTGTCATTGATTTTTTTTTAAACTTTAACTGCCCAATTAGGAACAAATCCAGATTTAGGACAGTCAAATTGACAAGTTTAGTTCATATTAAGTGCCATTATATAAAAACAGAAGGGGAAAAGTTAGTATTGACATAGTGTGGTAATATAATATATATGTAGAAAAAGTATAATAAATAAGTATAAAGAAATGTGAAAAAACAATTGTGGACCAGATAATTTGAGTATAGTGTAATAATTAATATACAATAATTCCTCAGTTCAAAGACATACGAAAAAAAAGGATAGAGTAATCATTTACGTGTACCAGATAATTTGAGTATAGTATAATAGTTAAGTATGAAGAGATGAGAAAAACAAATTTTATAAAGTATACAATTATGTCTATGTGTTTGATAGATACTGGTGATTGGTGCCATGAGGAAAAAAATGCGTTTAAAATTGAGTACTCAAAAAACAATAATATCATTAAGTAATATTGATAAGATTGAGCTACGTATCACCCAGCTTTATCAGCCGACGACGAAACTCGGGGATGCAGCTCGAAGAGGGGCAGTAAATAGTTAATAACATATTAAATATATTTTATTCAATAACTACTCAAAGCAACTTTAGTAAATTGTTTATAACCAAATGTTTGTCATTTTTCCTTTCCTCGGTTAGTATTTTTAAACCAGTTAACTTAATTTCTTTTTTAGTATTTTGTTTATTTTGATGAGAGAAGCTTTGCTTCTGAAACATGTAGATATTTATATATTAAAAACAGTGGTTTAAACAAAGTTAATCTTATTAATTATTTGGTTAAAATATAACTGCAGGTTATGTCAACAAAATATTTGACATTCGTGTGGCATTGAATTTTTTTTAATACTGGTTTGACATTTCTTCTTTTGATTGTATTCATAGTTGTAAGACACTGTAGGTTGTAAATTATGGTTTATGATTCACATAACCATTGATGGCATATAGGTAGCAGTGGCATGCATTGCTCTATGTCGAAAGGTAGGGTGTGTGTATTTTTTCGTGTTTGGGTATGAGTTGTGTATTAAATATTTGAAGACGGTATTTTTTTTCCTCTTCCGCTGATTGGTTTGACCAACAAGCGTACAAGTTCCTTATCAAATTCATGGAAAAAACCTTTTTTTCTGAAATTTGTCGCCTTTTTTTTATTTTTCTTATCGTTTGTTTTTATTTAGGTACGCACGACCTTTATGGACTTCGGGCCACTGATCGGTAGAACTTTCTAGAAATGAATTGCGTTGCCAATTTTTTTAAACTGTAGTAAAACATATTTACTTAACCACTTTTAGCATAAGAAACTTTGTTGGCTTACTTGTAAAACTTCATTTGTATATAAATCTGTATTAAAAGCCGTTTGTTTCTTACAAATAAATAAATAAATTTCTCATGCCCTCCCTCAAATAATTTGTACAAAAACCATTCATCTGAAAATAACGTTTAATGAAAAGGTAACCAAAAATTATTTCCATAGCGACTACACATAATTCTAATCATCTATAATTTTATCTTTTGATACATTGACATAAATAAATAACACGACATTCATGAAAATTCGGAAATGTTTGTAAATATACGAACGGTTCCAACACGTACAAAAATACTAGCTGACCTGATCTTGTTCGGGATTTTTTTTTAAAAATAAAATTATGAAGTTTTGAATTCTTGCTTGTCGTTTGGGTACCATAATTGATTTGACGGTGAAAGTAACTCTCTCTACAAATAAATGTACATTAAAAAAAATTATTTATTTTTATTACATTTTTTTTCAAAATATATCTAAATGATAAAGTTCTTAAGTAGGTACCCGTGTTTTCCTTTTTTTAAATATTCTACCCTAATAAACCTTCTTCTTTTGAATATGTAATCTGTGGCTAACCAAAGTGGTATATCTATGGGTTAACCTCAATACAACATGGCGGGTTCAATGTTTTAACTACTCTCTAATACTTCACTAATATGAATACACTGTGCTATTTTCAGCGAAACCGGTCGAGTAATTATCGATAAAATCAAAAACAGACAGACAGACAAAGATTCTTTTTTTTTATATATGAAGATTAAGCATCACGCACATCTCCCAAAACTGAAACAAAGTACCATGCTAAGCAACAGTTTACTAACAAATTAAATTGTAAATGTCCAAATAAACGCAATTAGATTTATGCCTTCCTCCATCCCAGTGAATTGAAGCATGCAGACACAATATTTCCACGAGATCCACCTTTTTCCAATGAGTATAATTTTATTATAAATTTGATAGACGTGACATACGGCATGTGTTATCATTGTATTTGACATTTCGAAGTATTACTCGAAAACAATAAAAGGTTTCGATAATCGATTGAATTGTTAACCAATACTTGAAAACATTGTGGCGATGAATAATAAATAAATTAGTGTTTGTTTTTTTAATTGTTTCTTTACATTCTTCTCAATAATACGAGTAATTCGGGGCGTTGCACGCCTTCATGAATAGTGTGGCGACATTTTTAAAGAATGTTTCGGTTCGGTATTTAAAAACGTATCGTAAAGGTCAATTGTTTATCCACTTATTGCCGAAATCATGGTTTATTTATACGCGCTGGGCGTGTTTAATACATTACCGTCTCAGATCAATCATATCATTATACCGACACACTAATTCGGCAATTAGAACGGATTATTTTGAGAATCACACGTCATAATCTTGTCACCAAGGACAACATCGCAGCTTTTTCGGTGATGTTAAATTGATTCACGGATTTTAAATCTATGAGAACAATAGCATAAATATTTAACATCTTATCGGTAGTTTGTATCATGAAAGGCTGACAGGACATGTGTGGGATGTGGGATTTACTTGATAATTAGCATAGGTATTTCTTTAATGGAAAGACCGAGAAATTAAATTTATACCACTTATTCGTTGTGTTGATTAATCTTCTTCTATAATTACCTCAGTATTTTTTTAAGGCTCAAGGCTTCGTGAGGTATTTTTGATTTGATTATAGGTACGATAATGTCAATTCTCTTTAAAAGCTTCCGTGACATTAATAAATAATAAACACATTCCAATCAATAAATCCATTGCGATATATGCTTTTTGATTTTTTTTTTATTAGTTTCTATATAATTTTGATATTACAAGATAAGGTTAAAAATACATATATATTATAGAATTTTTTCATAGTCCTTCTCACTAGGAGATCCTGTGCTGAGGCGGACCAGGTTTTGCACAAAGGGGTTTTTTTTAATGCTTGTATCCTGATGAGGGATGCTTAACTTCCGATACATGTTGATATTTATAAACTAAACAGTGGTTTAGACAAAATATTTCTTTTTGCATTACTTTAATCGAGTTTTTATTTAAAAAAATTTAAATTTAATAATGAGTGTTAATATTCAATTTAAAAACGGGTTATTTATAAAAACGTTCTGCTAGGTAAATATTATTACGCTTCTCCACAGTTTTATAGTGCCTTTGGAAGGCGAAACAGCTGTCACGCGTAATAATAATTACCAAGCAGAACTTTTTTTACGAATAAACATTTTTTTTATTTGAATAATAATAGTTCTAGAAATTAAACTTGAACACAATAAAAAAAACTGCAGTTTTGTTTGAAGAAAAACCTGGATGTTTATTTAAATAAGCAGTTGCCTCCGGATCCGGGTGTTATGATGTTGATTATTAAGTTTGTTAGACCTTTCAAAAGAAAAAATATCGGTAGGTAAATAAATCAAAATACCGATTGTAACATACCGGTTTATTGGATTTGTGCATGTGGGAAAATTCTGTTACTTCATTAATTTTAAAATATAGATAGGTATGTAAGAACAATATAACGTTTTATAATAACTTAACAGTTGTATGTTGAAAGAAAAGTGTGTATTAGGTAACATTTAATGGCAAGAGTATGTAATTTTACCAGTTATTTTTTACTTGTGCATTGTGAAACCTCTCTAGACAAATAACTGTTGGAAATAATGATTGTTTTAATCATAAATACACTGCGAAGTATGTAATGAAGTGGCAATGGTTTATTTTTGACCTTTTGGTGGCATAGTGTTCAACAAGTAACTTATCTGTAAATATTTATACGTAAAGCGTGATTTTTTAAACCATACTAATTAATCATTACGCCACTACCTAGTAGGAATGCAGAACTATTTAGAAAAATAACATTGATTTGGATATTTGTGAAATAAAAGGGAAAAATAATGCATCATCTGCACAATACCTTTAAATTAATCCAAATTATCCTCTGTAAAATCTGACCTGCACAACCTAACCTAACCTACACAAATGATAAAAGGGGGGCCTGCGTATGAATAGAACACCCAATGAGGCCGAAAAAATCAGAAAAAAAATTATTAAACAGTGAAATAATTCATTTTCACTAACGATCCCCTCCCTCTCTCTCTCTATCCACCTCCCGGTTCATTGCAGCTCGTTACGCCAGTCTCCTAATCTCGATCATAAATGCGGCAGTTAAGCAATTGACATTGTTCTTTAGCATTATTACTTATGTGTGAAAAATACAGCGCGCCGCGGAAATTTCATTTTCCCCCCGAAGTTGGCTATTATACGTCAGGTGCGCCAGAGAAGGTAAACCAACGGAATTAAAATGATTCAAAATTTATATTTATTTTAAATGCAAGAGAAGTTTTCTCTTTCGTCAAGTGGTGTGGAAAGATTGAATGACATCATAGATAATAGAAACAAGGGAAATCGGCCATAAACTATGCGCGTGCAAAACTGTATATACAATTATCTAATAAACAGAGTTGATCTAAAGTGACCAGGGCGGCAAGTGTAGCACTGTATACAGGGTATTATCACTGTATAAAGGGAATCTGCTTGTAAATAACACAAATAAATTGTAAATTTTTACGGTGATACAGTATACATTTTTTTATGTTATCGATCGATGAGCTGGTGGATGAAATCTATTTGAATCAGATGAAACGCTCAAACTTTGTTTTAACCACATTTATTTTACACGCCTACCGGTTTCGGAACAACTGTTCCATCATCAGGGCAAGTATATACTGGGTATTATAATATCTGCATGTGTGTATAATATCTATATACGTATATAATATCTGTATCCAGTATACACTTGCCCTGACGATGGAACGGTTGTTCCGAAACCGGTAGGCGTGTAAAATAAATATGGTTAAACAAAGTTTGAGTGTTTCATTTGATTATAATTGATAACCACAAAGTGATAGCTTCATACAATAGTATTAAATCTGTTAGCCTTAAGTTATAATAAAGTATCCGTACTTAGTAGTAGAATAGAGCCTTGGAAAATTTTCTAAATATTACTATTCTCAATATGCCACCGCGCCCTTATAAATGTCACAAAAATCGTTTACCCATACTAATGCAAACTGCATCGTTCAACTTTGATTCCATTTACACACAAAACGCATAATTTTCATTGGCTCTGCCGCTTTAATAGTCCGTGCAGTTTGGCCGTAGCTCAGCGACAGTTGACACGCTTCCACGCAATATCTCCGAATGGCATATACAGGATATGTACTAAGAAACTAGATTATAGAACTGCAGCGTCACAAAGTTAACCTCTCCCTTGTAAGGCAGATCTATCAATCCATAGAGCCCATCCGTGTTTTTGGAAAAAAGCGATATTAGTTTATGCCTTTCAACACATAAAATATAACAGTAACTTACCATAAGTACAAACCTTACTTTTACAAATTTAACTTTATACGGAGAGCAAATATTTTTGACATATTGCGTAAGCTTGCAAAATTGCATAAACCAGGGACGTTTCCGGCTTTTGTATTAACAAAGTAAATGGTTTATTTTCACCCCTGTCGAAAAGGAGAGAATAAAATGTGTTACATACGAGTATATTGTTTTCTGGCATTTTACAATTGTGATTGTCTTTGATCCTATTTGTCTATTTCATAATCTGACAAGTGTTTCATCCCCTGCAAAGACTCGGCCCGACTAAGAAGTCAAACAAAATATTTTATTGTATCATGAGTCGTTTTTTCTCAATTGCGAAGTAACATAATGAAATTGAGTCACGCTTTCCTGAGATTTTCACTAAGATTCAATTTGTATTTTTCTTCTTTTTAATTTTTTTGTTACATTTGATGATATATATATACGTCGGTATGTAAATAAGCATTAAAAAAAACATAATTTAGGGGGAAAAAAATCAAATAATAAGAAAGATTTAATAAATATATGCATATATATACTCGTATATTGCGTATAACGAAAAATCCCAAGTAGGCAAGGCCAGTGGGTGGGTATACTTGGAATTAGTTAAAAGCGGTTATTTTTTCATAAATTTACTTATTATCAAATTAGCATTTTTCTATATCTATATACAAAAGCCTGCATCCCATATAGGTACACAAGCACTGCCAACCCTACGTTACTTACATAAAAATATAAAGAATTTTAAAATATATACAAATTTTGCAAGAAATCAATCTATACTAACAAAAATAAGCGCGAAGTTCCAGTTGTGAATCGCAACCTCGCGCGCGCCCCTACGACAGCCCTACTATACGTGTCGAAAGCAGGAACTAAGAATCCAATATGACGCACATGTTATATTCAAATGTTGACTTATTCTACACATAAAATGTACATGTGTGCGTAATGCACACTCAAAGGAAGACTCCTATGTGTTAGTGTCAAAAAAAGCTGTGCCTTTCGGTACAAATCACATGTAGCAATCAGTGCCATATGCTGGTATATCTATTAAATAGTACAACATTACTAACGAATAACTTTTCATAATATGTTGGTTTTCTTTCTGTGAGGTTGAAAAAAATGACATTTTATATTTCCAGTAATTGGCTATGCGTAAATGAAGCGGTTATTTCGACAAAGTTTTTTTAAAGCTGTTTTCCTACTGCCTACCCTGATTAAAAACTCTGTGCACGCCACTGTCCATATATATGTGCATTTATTTATATGCATACATTTTTATCTATACTATTTTTACGAAACAAGTGAGCTTTTCACAGTAGGCTCTAAAATATGTTGGATATATAACAGTTTGGATAGTAATTAAATAATATAAATATTTGTAGATAAAAATGGAATAAGAAGAAAATAAAAAACTTTCGTCATTTGAAAAATATGTTTTTAAAGTTTAGAATAAATTTTAAAGTTATGGTCCCAAAAATGTAAATTTCTCATTATCACATAAAAATAATTAATTACTCCAACGGTTCAAAATAGCACAGTATGTTCTTATTAGTGCCGGAAAGGTTTAGAGAGTAGTTTGAATGAAATCCAATATACCACTCTGGTTAGCCAGAGATTACATATTCAAAAGAAGAAGGTTTGTTTGGGTGGAAAATTTTCCAAACGGAAAACACAAGTACCTACTGAAGAACTTTATTATTTAGATATATTTTGAAAAAATAAATGTTTGGCATGAAATAAATTTTTCAAATTGTTTATTTGTTTAGAGATAGTAATAGGCGTCACAAGGCATTACATTCCCTGTCAAATCAACGATGGCACCCAAACGATAAGCAAGAATTCACAACTTCATAACTTTATTCCATAAAAAATCCGTTAATATGTTATATATTGTTGTATGGACAAGGATTTCTATTTGCTCAGATTTAATTGGTAAAAACTGCTGTGAGATACCCGTCATAAACATATTAGTAATAGTCTGTTCTAAATAAAGGAATCTGCATGAACGCAATACTAGATTCCATGATTTATCTCAGACTTCTATTTCATAAGCTTATATCTCGCGGCTAGAGATGGAAACAAAGCTCATTCGGCGGAATATCATTTCATAAGAGTTCCGCAATGCTTTAGTGTCAAATAGAGATATTTAAACGAAAAATTAACAACACCTTAACGTCATTGAAATTAAGTTATTTCCCCATTGTTTTGCGCGAGTTCACGAATTAATTATAATCAAAGCCGAGCGTAAATAAAACGTTAAATGTCCCATTTGTGGTTTTTTACGATTTTGCGTAATTTTTCATTATTTTTCGTGGGATGCCCGGATTCTGCACGGTCTTCATATTCATTGTGTCAAGATTGGTTTCATGGGTTTCTTCAGGGACACTTCAGGGATTTATGTTCGCATTCAGTTAAACGTATCATGTTTACTTTATTTTTTATGTGATCCCGCACAAGAATCACAACTTCCAGAAGGCAGTGGAACTATGGCATCCCCATTCTATAGAAATTTTGTAAGTTTGAAGGCATCGATAACAAAAACATCTGATAAGTGCTAAAAAATGCCTAATTCCTGGAGTTAGGAGGACTAAGACACCTCCCATTAGGAAATGGTTAGTGGTGGAATAAAAAAGGAGAAAATCACTAACAAAGCTAAAGCAATTTAAAGCTACGTTTTAAATCTATATGGAGTTCTCTCACCAGTGCCACACGTTGAGTATTTCGCTTTCTGAAATACACTTTATAGATGACATTGTATAAAAATTGTATAAACTACGTAAGGTTGAAACATTAAAATAATTTGGATCGAATATGTTATTAACTATTTGCTGCAGTCTTTTCGGGCTGTATCCTTTTGAGTTTTGTAGTCTATCCCCACAGCTGAACGACACGTAACCCAATTTTAATTAATGAGTATTATTGAATCTTTCGACTTCTCAATATTAAATCATTTTTTTATTGAATGTATTTTTTATTAACCGGTACCTATAAAAATATAATTATTATACATAATTTATTAGTCTATAATAGGTTTTTCTGATTTATTTATACTTCATTTTTCTGGTATGCATAACTGATTATCGTATACTTTTTTTTCATGGCTTTATATTTAATTTTTATAAAATACTCGTACAAGACTATTATACTATACAATAAAAAACACATAAATTTGTTGTAGACCACTTTTATTTTATCAAAACTCTACCGGTTTCGGAAGCACCCTTCCTTCATCAGGAGAATATTAAAACTAACTTATGATATAAAATATTGACAAGACATATAAATTTTAGGTGTTGGAGTGGGGGGTAAGCAAATGGGTAGGGGTAATTGTAGGATTTCCGGGAAGAACAGAGTGATTTATTGGGAAAATATTCAGAATGGGACTAAAAGATAAGTTAATTTGGTTATTTAAAATACTAGCATTATTATTAAGGGATTTTCTAATTTTGAGTGCTTCTAAGTTATCCAATTTTTGCTTTTATTGTTACGGTGAAGAATTGTAACCCCTGTGTCCTTGTTAAAAGTGTGATCTTTGGAAATTAGATGATTGGCAAATTCTGAGAAGTTATTATTATTTAAGCATCTAAATGTTCTGTGACTCTAATATTTATATTTCTAGTTGTTTTACCTATGTAGAACGATGGACAATCATTACAACATAGTTGGTAAATACCTGAGTGGCTTAATTTATGCTCTCTATCTTTAGTATTTTTTAGTAATTTACCTAAATTGTTATCAGTATAGAACGCGGGTTTAATGTGAGAAGGAAATTTTTTGTGCTAAGTGAGGAAAGGTTGGATATATATAAGATTCTGCGCCATTGAACGGGATTTATTATTTTATTATTATTTTCAGGTGTATTAAATAAAAATGTATTTGTTGAAATTAGTTTTAGTTTCTTATTGAGGATTTTATCAATTAAATTTGTAGAATAACCATTATTTAGAGCAATTTGTTTAATTTTTGTAAGTTCAATCGTGAAATTAACAGATGATAGTGGGATTTTTACTAGCCGGTGCACCATTGAATGATAAGCAGAATGTTTATGTGTGACCGGATGGTTTGACATGTTATGGATTGTTATATCTGTGTACGTAGGTTTACGAAAAATGTTGAATTCAATTCTGTTATTTATTGAAGTTAGTGTTAAATCTAAAAAATTAATCGATGCATTACTGCCTATCTCTAAAGTGAATTGGATGCTTTTGTGGAATGAATTTATTAGAAGAAGGAATTTAGTCAGTTGCCGATCTGTCCCTGTCCAGATACAGAAGATATCGTCTACGTATGTTTTCCATGTAAGAACATTGTTCAAAAGTGATGAATTACAATTAAAAACTAAATTCCTTCTTCTAATAAATTCATTCCACAAAAGCATCCAATTCACTTTAGAGATAGGCAGTAATGCATCGATTAATTTTTTAGATTTAACACTAACTTCAATAAATAACAGAATTGAATTCAACATTTTTCGTAAACCTACGAACACAGATATAACAATCCATAACATGTCAAACCATCCGGTCACACATAAACACTCTGCTTATCATTCAATGGTGCACCGGCTAGTAAAAATCCCACTATCATCTGTTAATTTCACGATTGAACTTACAAAAATTAAACAAATTGCTCTAAATAATGGTTATTCTACAAATTTAATTGATAAAATCCTCAATAAGAAACTTAAACTAATTTCAACAAATACATTTTTATTTAATACATCTGAAAATAATAATAAAATAATAAATCCCGTTCAATGGCGCAGAATCTTATATATATCCAACTTTTCCTCACTTAGCACAAAAAAAATTCCTTCTCACATTAAACCCGCGTTCTATACTGATAACAATTTAGGTAAATTACTAAAAATACTAAAGATAGAGAACATAAATTAAGCCACTCAGGTATTTACCAACTATGTTGTAATGATTGCCCATCGTTCTACATAGGTAAAACAACTAGAAATATAAATATTAGAGTCACAGAACATTTAAGATGCTTAAATAACAATAACTTCTCAGAATTTGCCAATCATCTAATTTCCAAAGATCACACTTTTAACAAGGACACAGGGGTTACAATTCTTCACCGTAACAATAAAAGCAAAAAATTGGATAACTTAGAAGCACTCGAAATTAGAAAATCCTTTAATAATAATGCTAGTATTTTAAATAACCAAATTAACTTATCTTTTAGTCCCATTCTGAATATTTTCCCAATAAATCGCTCTGTTCTTCCCGGAAATTCTACAATTACCCCTACCCATTTGCTTACCCCCCACTCCAACACCTAAAATTTATATGTCTTGTCAATATTTTATATCATAAGTTAGTTTTAATATTCTCCTGATGAAGGAAGGGTGCTTCCGAAACCGGTAGAGTTTTGATAAAAATAAAAGTGGTCTACAACAAATTTATGTGTTTTTTATTGTAAATTATGGCGAGCCACAAAGTTAATGCTTTTTACAAATATGTAATATCGGCGAGTACGGCCAACAAAGCAAAATTATATAAAAACTTTTCTATTAAATATAGAATGTTGAGTTTAGATATATATTTCTACCAGCGGTGTATAAAGAGTAAAGTGTTCCCAAATTATATTACTGGTAAATTCAATAAAATGTGCGTTTCTTCGAATAGTTCTGCATACAGGGCTAAAGTTGCTTGGTTAAAAGAAGATTTGATAAACGCATTTAAACAAAGAAACGAGTGTAAACTTAAAATCATGCTTCTTCACACTGAACTAGTGCATGAACTACATCCAATTGAGTGGACTTTATTCGATGATAAAGTCAGAATGTATACCTCGGAAAAGGCGTTCAAAAAACAAGGGAAATTAAATAAAAAACTGCAAAATTTGTGTAAAATTAATATCAATAATAAGTGTCCAGATAAACCGGAACATACATTCTTCGATCGTGTGCAGAATCTCTCTTCCCACGTGTTTCTCCCAGAAGAGATGAATCTATTATCTAAAGGACTAAAATATAATTTAAATTACAGTAAAAATAACATACAAAGTGCTATTGAAAATGTGGCAGTGGACATTGAAACGGCTTTATCTTACCAACCTAAAACATTCCTGTACAAGAGTGCCGAAGCCATTAAAAATCAAATAGAAAAAAATAAAATTAAAAAAGTCGTTCATCCAGAGATTCTGTGTACGAATAACATTCGCAAAACATTGGCTGAAGAAAATTTAGTGCTTACTAGGGCGGACAAAGGAAACACAGTGATTATAATGAATAGAATGGACTACCAGTGTAAAATGGAAGACTTTGTAAAAAGTGATGATTTCGTTACTTTTAACGAAAGACCCCACTAATAAATTTCAAACAGATGTTAAAAATGCAATAAAAGCTTGTAAATCTCGAATCTTCAAAGATGATTATCCTAACCAAAATAAATTTGTACAGTCTAATCCTAAAATTCCTAAGTTATACGGGTTTTTGAAAATACATAAAAGCAATAAACCCATCAGACCCGTAGTATCATGTTGTGCTTCCCCGAATTTCATAATAGCTTCTCACATAACGAATGTCTTTAATAATATTAATGTGTTTTCCCCTAAGTATACGATCAAGAACTCCTTTGAACTGATAAGTGCAGTTAAGGACTTATTTATTCCCAATAATGCCAAACTTATTTCCTTTGATGTAATTAATTTGTTCCCAAATGTCCCAACTACTGATTGCAAAGAAATAATTGTAGATATCCTAAACTCCTCTAATTTAAATATTGATATGATTAATGACCTGTCCCGCCTATTCAATATGTGCATAAACCAAAATTATTTCCAATACAACAACTGTATCTACCAACAGAATCAAGGGCTTCCGATGGGCGCGCCGACGAGTCCACTGTTAGCAGATATTTTTATGAATAACTTAGAAAATAAGATTTTTAATTGTAATTCATCACTTTTGAACAATGTTCTTACATGGAAAAGATACGTAGACGATATCTTCTGTATCTGGACAGGGACAGATCGGCAACTGACTAAATTCCTTCTTCTAATAAATTCATTCCACAAAAGCATCCAATTCACTTTAGAGATAGGCAGTAATGCATCGATTAATTTTTTAGATTTAACACTAACTTCAATAAATAACAGAATTGAATTCAACATTTTTCGTAAACCTACGTACACAGATATAACAATCCATAACATGTCAAACCATCCGGTCACACATAAACATTCTGCTTATCATTCAATGGTGCACCGGCTAGTAAAAATCCCACTATCATCTGTTAATTTCACGATTGAACTTACAAAAATTAAACAAATTGATCTAAATAATGGTTATTCTACAAATTTAATTGGATAAAATCCTCAATAAGAAACTTAAACTAATTTCAATAAATACATTTTTATTTAATACACCTGAAAATAATAATAAAATAATAAATCCTGTTCAATGGCGCAGAATCTTATATATATCCAACTTTTCCTCACTCTAGCACAAAAAAATTCCTTCTCACATTAAACCCGCGTTCTATACTGATAACAATTTAGGTAAATTACTAAAAATACTAAAAATAGAGAACATAAATTAAGCCACTCAGGTATTTACCAACTATGTTGTAATGATTGTCCATCGTTCTACATAGGTAAAACAACTAGAAATATAAGTATTAGAGTCACAGAACATTTAAGATGCTAAAATAATAATAACTTCTCAGAATTTGCCAATCATCTAATTTCCAAAGATCACACTTTTAACAAGGACACAGGGGTTACAATTCTTCACCGTAACAATAAAAGCAAAAATTGGATAACTTAGAAGCACTCAAAATTAGAAAATCCCTTAATAATAATGCTAGTATTTTAAATAACCAAATTAACTTATCTTTTAGTCCCATTCAGAATATTTTCCAATAAATCGCTCTGTTCTTCCCGGAAATCCTACAATTACCCCTACCCATTTGCTTACCCCCCACTCCAACACCTAAAATTTATGTCTTGTCAATATTTTATATCATAAGTTAGTTTTAATATTCTCCTGATGAAGGAAGGGTGCTTCCGAAACCGGTAGAGTTTTGATAAAATAAAAGTGGTCTACAACAAATTTATGTGGTTTTTATTGTATTTTATATTTCATTATATTTTTAAAGCAGACGGGGTAGAACTTTTTTTTTAAATCACCGTTAGCCCCCAAATAATTGTTAAAGGTGCCTCTAAAAAAGCGAAAAATCAATTCCTTTATTGGTCTATAATTCAAAATGATAAATAAATGATTCCTAATCCGTACTAGATATTTACTATACTTTTTGATGAAAAAAAAGATCATTAAGGTTTAGGTGAGTATTTAGGCCTCAAATCCAAAATTAAGTTATGTATGTGAATCTGCTAGAGAGGAATGTGGAATAAGTACGCAAGGTAGGAAGAAAGGCGATGCTTGGTGGGATGATGAAATTAAAGTACTGGTCTCAGAGAAGAAGAAAGCGTGGTTATGTCTGATAGCGACTGGCAATGTTCCTAGTGAAGAACGGAACGAAGCGAAAGAAGTATACAAGGGGTGTAAGAAAAGAGTAAGTGTTGGAGTGAAAGAACGAAAGAAACGTCTATAAGAGGAAGAAGGAATCAAAATGACAAAACACTTCCAAGAAAATATTTAACTGTTTTGGAAGGAGGTCAAAAAGTCCAGAAATGGTCCAGAAAGCGGAAGTATTTAAGTGATAAAATCAGAAGATGGAAAAATGTTAACGAATGAGAAAGAAATAAAAGTGAGATGGATGAAATACTTTGAAGAGGTTTTTGAAAGCAACCCGACTGAAAGTGGTCCCAGTGGCGAATCAGGTATGAATGACGATGGCGTGAATGATCCCAAAATCAGCATGGATGAAATAAAAACAGCGATTAAATGTATGAAGAATGGTAAGGCTGTTGGTTTCGTCAATATTGCTGCTGAATTCTTGAAAGGAGATAGCCGTATAATTCTCACATGGTTATGCAAACTTTTTAACCAGTGTTTAGAGGAGGGTTACACGCCATTAGATTGGAGGAGGGCTGTGATCATCTATACAAAGGTAAAGGGTCACGTATGGAATGTGGAAATCACAGGGCTATTAGCCTGCTAAATTCAGTTGGAAAGCTGTATAGTAGGATATTGATTGAAAGGGTGCAAACGAAAACAAAAGATAAAATATGGGATGTGCGAGATGCATTTATGAGCGAAAGGGGGTGTATGGATCAGATTTTCTCGTTGCGTATGCTAACAGAGAAGTTTCTGGCAAAAAACCCAAAACTCTTCTGTGCCTTTGTAGATCTACAAAAAGCGTACGACCGAGTTGATAGGAAAAAATTATGGAAGGTATTGTTCAAGTATGGAGTGAATACGAATCTCACACAGGTAATCGTGTTTCTGTACGAGGAAAGCGTTGCATGTGTTAATGACGAATACTTGGAGCAGGTCGATGAGTTTGTATATTTGGGAAGTATGTTTACAAGAGATGGAAAGACTGATAGGGATATTGAAAGAAGAGTGAATGCAGGAAACTCCATTAACGGAGGACTGAACGCGGTTGGCGCTAACAAAACGTTGTCCAACGAAGCGAAGCTAGCAGTCCACAATGGAGTGCTGATACCAACCCTGATGTATGGCAGTGAGGCATGGAATTGGCAGAAGAAGGATGAAAGTAAACTGAATGCCGTAGAAATGAGATCTCTGAGACGAATGTGTGTTAAAACCATGTATGATCGTGTGAAAAATATTGAAATTCGTAAAGAATGCAAGGCTGATGTAAGCGTAATGAGTAAGATTAAGAAAGGGACGCTTAGATGGTTTGGGCATGTGGAGCGAATGAACGAAGAAAGGAGTGTAAGAAGAATGTATGACGCGAATGTGAATGGAAGAAGAAGCCGGGGACGCCCGAGGAAGACATGGCACGATCAAGTGAATCAAATACTTGAGTCGGGCCATGTCAGAAGTCGGAATAATAGAAGAGAATGTATGAGACGATGTATGAATGTGAATAAAGCAAGAAGTGTATGCCAAGATCGAGTTGTTGGTCCGTCCTCTCTGCCTACCCCTGCAGGGAAATGGCGTGATGGTTAGTTAGTTAGTTAGTTAAGTTTTGTATGAAACAGACCACGCAGCCGTTCCTCTTAACCCGTTTGTCGTCAATAGGACGTGAGAAACGTAAATCATATGAAGCTCTAAAAGTAGAGACATCTATAGAAATAGACATAGAATAAAGAAGAACACAAGAAATGCCACGTGATTCAAAAGTCTGGCCAATCGGACCTTAAATTTCGAATACATTTTGAAATTCAAATGGGATGACGATAGACGAAGTCAAACAAGTCCAAGGAGACAGAACGCTAGAACCAAAAAGGATCGAGTCATTGGTTTCCATGGAATAAAGAACACATGAAATGCGATGTGGGCGTGTTTCGTGATCCAAGTCTGTCCATTCGGGCCGTACATTTTTAATACAAAAAAAAAATCACCATTCATTTCATTTCGATGGAATGGATGAAATGGAATGGCAATATACAATGCAGGCAGCGTAAAAGGGAGCGCTGTACTTTTTTTGGCTCTCTCGGGGCTAGAACCAAAAGGTACTAAGTTAAGGCACTTCGAGCACGTGGAGCTGAAGTATAATGGCATGGCAGCTGGCAGCCCCAGGACTGGCACCGTGACGTGTGACGTGCGGCGTCAGGCGTGTGGGTGTGGGAGCGTGCTTGCAGTGCGCGGCGTGCGGAGTGCGGGGTGCGGACCGTCGCAAATAGAAGCCGGAATACTCACCGAGATATAAATACACGACGATACTGATCGCGTAACCGGAGATAACACGCCGATTGCCGATTCGGTTGACCCAGGCCCGGATGCATACGACTGCAGGGGCAAAACGGTAATACAACGGAAGGAAATAACTTCTTCTTCCAAGGGCTTTCCGTACCTAATACCTTGCACACTCAACAGTAGCGTGATCTGTGCCGTCTTGAAAGAAAACGTATGTCGCCAATATGAACACGACGTTTCTATTTTTAGACGCCAGACAGGCCAATGAAATTGAAATATTGAAAGAATTTCGATATCTAAAAAAAGTTTGATCAATTTCACCAGAAGGAAAACTTACTTCAGATACACGCACACGCCCATAACACACTTATACCGGTTTACCTCTTCAGTGCTTTCCATAGAGATTTATAAATAGAGTCAACGTTCCTACCAAAATCAGTCTAAAAAGTTGTTCCCTAGTGGAATTCGAAGGTGGTGAAGCGGCTGTCGATGCATCCCGAATCCCTCCGACCGCGAACGAACAGAACGCACTGCCGGCCGGATCATTTCTTGCTGGCGGCGCGTACCGACTTGAGATGCTCTTTGAGTTTTTTTGGCAATAAAAAGGCAAATTTACGGTTTATTGATTATGGTAAAACCGATGAAAGGTTATACCATTTTTTTCTATTTTTTCCAGAACGATTTGTGCAGTCATGTAGGCATTTTGCAGTAATCTTTGGAGATCGAGCTAGCGCTTGTAATCGACTGAAGCCCGTGTTATCTCAATGTAGCCAATGAGGAACTGCACTGAAAAATATAATGGCTTTAAAAATATGTATTCATATAGATCAGCAAACGCCAATTTTGAATACATAACTTTTATTATATATAACTATACGTACATTTTATAAATCGTTATTTCAAAGGGAATAAATAATCATTTCATCAAAACACCTCGTTATGTTGGTATCATTGCATTTTGACCATCTGACGTCACGTGTGCATTCTGTTTTTGGATTATATGGACATTTTTTTTAGTTTTGGGGAAATTTAAACTTAATTTGGGTGACTATAAGCTATTTAATTATTGTACAATATAAAAAAACTATTGTTAGTGAAATAAATTAGAGTAAAAAATTATCAACACGGATATTAGGATAATATTTGTGCTCAAAACTATTATTATTCTTTGAGTTAAAACTTTTAAAAATGTATTTGATTATATTACTTATGTTTAGTTGTGGATTAGTGTGGTTTAGTTTCCAACATTATTCTGTATACTTTCTACTCTATCTATGTATACATCAAGCCGCTATCAAAGCGGTGGTATTCGTGTAGTGTGTGCAATATTATTTGAAGAACTAAGAAATATGGCACAGAAGAAACGTAGTTTAATATGAATCATCCGAAGCAGCACCGGACCTCGTTGATTTATTTGTACGTCGTACGAATATTCATAATTTTCATTTTTATGTTATCGAAGGTCAACTCCGCGATCGACATATCTCCCTTGAGAAATTCACAAGCCCGATTTCGTTTATTTCTGTCCTTGTACTCAATTGATTTAAGGTTCCAGAGTGTACAATACTCGTGTCATTCAATATGTCTGTACTGGTAAATCATTTTTAAGAGATTCTTGCTTGTGTAGTGGTGTACTGGACAAATCGAGAAATTATAATTAGTTTCCATTTTAAGGTTTGACGTTCGAAAGCAAATTCAAATTCATAAAACTTTATTTTATAATAAATATGTTTGATTGTCTCTACGCAGCCAGTACCCTCGGGATGCTGCGGGCGGGTGTTCCAAACTGGTTCTAAAATCTTTTTAAAACCTTCGGCTACTATCGGTGTGTACAAATACATTCAAATGTGCGCTCTTTAAAATGATTTGCCTGTACTGGTGTGCACACGTGTGCAGAGGGCGAAGTTCGCGTAGCTTCTATCGATTATTCTATTATGAATAGGACTAAAGTTGAAGGGGATTCAACATTAGGTTTCTATTCTCTGTTCTTCTGTTCTCACTGATCTTTTTCGTAGATGGAACTAGATCATTAAAATAAGTATTTAATGGCATGGAAATTAAAATGTCCCATTATTTTGACGTAAGAGATAGAATGCGAGCTCTCAAGGTTGAGCCATAATTTTAATAAAGAAACGTTGACAGCGTTTTTACAATTTAATCAAAAGGGAAAAACATGGATAATTTGGAAGCCGTAGAAAGTATAAGATTGAATTTAACCTGAGGTACACCACAAGTACCCGATAAAAAAAACCTTCGGAAAGCATTCCCTTCTTTGCCCTTGGCCCCGCCTCTCATTTGATGTGTTATGCAGATTGACGTGGACCAACCTACAAAATATAATTATTACGAGTATTCAAATATTTGGAGAAAGAATAATCACATGTAAAATGTTTTCATATTCCAGTTTGTGTCACCTCTTATGGACAGAGAAGTTTTAAATACAATGCTATTAATCTATTCAATCCCCTACATGTTCCTAGTCACATCAGAAATATACAAAACAAAAGTTCCTTTAAAGTGAGATCATTGATCACCTCCAATAAACCTATCAGCTCCTAAATTCTTTTATACCTTTAAATTAGTTTATTTTTGAAAAAAGAAACTAATAGTAATCTATTTGTCATGTAAATATCCCAGCTGAACAACCACTCTGTAAATTGCAATCTCAACGCAGGCGTTTCACACCCAGTGAGATGGGCAATACGTCAACCGATAACAAATGTTTATATGTAAAAAAAAAAATTAATAGTACCTAAGAAAATAAGTTTAGCTCTTTCTATTGTAAGTCTGGCCCTGAGTTACTTGCTCTCTCCGAAATTCAAAAAAATCTGCCGATCGTCATTTTATACGAAAGCTACCCACCTAGTCGGTTTTATAGTACTGTGAGAAGTGTGCTGTGGGCGTGTCGGTGTGCCGGGAATTTAACTCAATACTTCCGTTGAAATTGATCAAGCTTTCAAATATCGAAATCTTTTAATAAATAATCAATTTCGTCAGCCCCTCCAGGGCTAGGGGACGAAAAGTCTAATGAAATATATCGGTTTTCCTCGATCGGAAAATCACACTTAAATATGTTCACTGCAGCTTTCTCCTGATTTCAATAATTTCACATTTCCCTTATATTTTATTTATTACAGTATTGTCCATCTCACTGGGTGTGGAACGCCTGCGTTGAGATGGCTATTTGCAGGGGTGGCTGTTCAGCTAGAATATTTAGATGACAGATAGATTAATAGTATTCAGCTAAACAAATTAACAGTTATTAAATTATTAATTCAATACAAATAAACCGGTCAAGGTCAAAAATAAATGTTGAATAAAGTTAAAAAGTGTCTTTTATTTAATCGTACCTAGATATTAATGTAAGGGATACATATCTAAAAAATATATTTCGTGATTGATAATATTTAATTGAATATTAAAACTTTCTCTATTTTCTAAAAAAAACTAAACAAATAATTTTTTTTAAATTGCATAATTTAAAATGATGCGACAGTGTTTGATCCCCACTTTCCGTTGAATTTCCCGATGAACTAGAGCAACAAGATTAGTCTTGTAACTAATAATGGGTTTTATAATAAGAGAAATTTCTCGTAATTCCCCAGCAATAAATGCACAAAATAAACAAATGCTCCACTTTGATGGTACCCACATGTCTCTCAGCAAAGGACGCCGAATGTATTCAAAATAATATATACACGATAAGTCCATTAGGTATACGACTATTTACGATGTTAAAGATATGAGAATTGCTTTGCACTAATTGAATTAATCAGATAATATGATTTTATTGAAATGCATGATTCCGATCCATAGAATGTATGGGTACAATTTGACCATAAAATGTTTTCATTAAGAGGAACGGCTGCGCTGCCTCTTTCATACATGTTAATTTTGGATTTGAGGCCAAAATACCCGTCCAAACTGAATGATATATCTTTTTTTAATTGAAGGTTTAGTAAATATCTAGTACGCATGAGAAGTATTTTATTTATTTTTATTGTAAATTATGAAGTATTTGCCATGAAAAAAATATTTTGTAATTTTAAATGCAACTTAGAAAATTATTTGCGGGTTTATCGTTTTTTTTTAATGATTACCATTTTTAATGATTGTAAATATGATTACGTAAATAAAAATTGTAAAACAAAACATTTAAAAAAAAATAACGTTTTTTCGGGTCATATTTTAAATTATGTACGGTAATTTTGTGTTCCAACGTAAATTGGTCGTTTTTAATTTAATTTAAAGTCCACCATAATGATAATTTTTTATTTCATATTTCATTATATTTTTGAAGCAGATGGGGTAAAACTTTTTTATAAATCACCGTTAGCTCCAAAATAATTGTTAAAAATGCCTCTAAAATCGTTACCCTTTGCGCTATGCACAAAAATCTTGTCTTAAAAACTTCAGTTTATCAATTAATAAATATTTGACAAGTCAAAACATTTTTCACCAATAAAATGTAGACATAATTTGTCTCGACGCCATCTATTGAGGGATTTAGCCGTTACAAGCCTTCCTCATACTAATAAAGTTGGTTGTTTACAGGTGAAATATAATAAAAAACAGTAATTATTGAATGAAACACTAGTATATATTGATTAACTTGGCAGGTTTGCGATAAGTCGACGTAGCTCAACGGTAGAGCATCTGACCGGCAATCAGAAGGGTGCAGGTTCGAGTCCTGTCGGCGACATTTATCTTTTCTCGGAAGGTTTTTTCAATTTGGATGAGTGTTTCAGGCTAATAATTATTGTTTACAAAAATAAATAAATTACGTTTAGACGTAATTAGACGGATTAGTCCTTGCTAGATATTTACTCTACTTTTTGATGAAAAAAAATCATTAGGTTTAGGTGAGTATTAAGCCACGTCTCCTGCGAACGTTTTTTCGAAATATTACACAAAAAAACCATTTGTTTTCATGCACATTCAGTCTCCTTATAAAATGTTTTGTTTAGAAACCATTTTGGGTAGACAACAAGACGAATTCAAGAATTATATTTTGAGCGAACTACATATTTTTAATAAAAAGTTTGAATAAAAAATAAAACAATACAAATGTCAGTGAATGTAAAATTAATAAGAAATATTTTGTTTAAACCACTGTCATACAGTCAATGAGTATGTTAATCACGATGATACAAGCACGGCTTTCTTAATATGCACAAAATTAATGAAAAACACTTTTTATTAGTTTAACCGTCAGAGTGCGTCCCAGCGCCATCGCGCTGTAAGCTTTAGTCACGTATTGGGACGCAGCGCTATAGCGCTGCAATTTTCAGTGTCCTTTTTGTCGTCCTCGGGAGAGCGCGTATTCAATTTGAGCGTGGTATATTGCGGTTGGCGTGTGTCTTGAAAACTATATTTATTATTTATCCTGTTAAAATAAATACACGCTAAAGTGAATCGATATTTTTCACCATGTGGGAATTTAGTTCTATTGCGGATGATCGAATGTATCAAATGACAGCGGCACTACGGATGACGAGACCTTTGTTCCCATAAATGAATGTGTGCAGCAAAGCAAATGAGATAAGGCGATCCAATCTCATATTCGCTCGCTGTCAAAAGGGACTACACATTGTGAAGTGAAATAATCTTATATTTCTGTATTTTTTAATGTTTTTTGTATTTGTAAATGTATAATTTTTTTAATTAAAACTATAATATTCCTACAATTTCATTCTTTACTTGTATGATTTTAAAAAAATCATTAAAATTTATTGATATTTTTCTGAGTTATTGCATTTTTATTGAATACCAAGCTTTTTTTTAAATTTAAAAACACAGAATATCTGTAGCAAGTATACATACTTGCAGAATAAGCATAGCACTAAAACGGTTAATTACGATGAGGAACAACTATTTCAGTCACTGGAGAATAAAATTCTGGCATTTTAATTCATTTAAAGTTTCAAATTTTTTGTATGGCTTTTAGTTTTTTTTTTTTTTACGAAAAAACCCAAATTAAAAACCTATTTTATATCTAATTAATATATTGTATTATATATAAAATAGGTTTTGGGTTCTTAGTTTAGATTTTTTTTTATAATAATAAAAACTAACAAGAAAAAGACGTGCTTGTATGAATATTTACCTCACGATGTGTACTTTAAAAAGTTCTAAAAACCATCGGACGGGACGCACAGATAGACCCTCACAGTGCAACGAAAAAAAAAATGAAATAAACCCTTTCCCCCCCTTCCCTCTTCAGCCGCGAGAGGAATGTTTTCCATCGGTGTCGGAAGGCGAAAACATTGTATGTTCGCACACGAATATGTACGGTTGAATAATAAATTATTTTAGAGTTTGATGCAGAATCAATCACCTTCTTTCCGAAAGTACCCAACGGTGTAGGTATACGTAATGTGAAAAGTATACACCTGGACCATAGTGATTTCGAAAAGGGACATCCTCATCAAGACAGCGAGCGCAGGTTTCTTTCACCTGCGTCAAATCAAACCAATCAGGAGAAATATTCTAGCTAATGGCACAAAGATGTTGGTAAATTGTTACGATGTGTCACGACGCTATGAAATATAGCTTTCAGAACCAATAATAATATAGGAACAAGCCTAAAAAAACTCAAACACTAACTATCCTAAACTTAATAATAGTGGCATACATGAATTAAAATGTGACCACGCCTACTGCAACGCTACCTATATAGGGCAGACGGGAAGGGCTTTCTCAACTAGATTCAAAGAACATATACGATGTTATAAAAATAAAAGCGTTTTTCAAAATTCGCAAAACATCTCTTACTGAATAATCGCGTTACGCTTGAAAAAACGAGCCTAAACCCTTACATATAGAAAGAAAGGACCGTAGATTAAATTTCCATGAACAATTGGAAATTAATAAACGAACGAATGATCTTAATATAACATTAATTAATAAAGCAAGGAAAATTACTTATTCCCACTTGTCAGCATGCTCACAAGACCGAAACAATACAACATATTTAAATAAATCAATTAAGAAAACATTGTCATTTAAATACGAGGAAAACACATTTATAAATTTAAGTACCTCACAGAATAGAATTATTTTCTAAGTAAATCGGTTTTACCGGTAATAAATAATTTTAAACACCGTCCAAATTAGAATTGGGTGGGAGTGAATAAAGTCATACTCGTATAAGTAAATCGTCGCAACGTAAGCAATATGAACAACTTTTGTATTTAATTCGTAGAACTCATTTATTTTTTTAGAAATAATGTAAATCAAATTTAATAATATTACTATTAAGTTTGCAAGTATTTTCGTTTATACTATTGTGACAGCTGTTTCGGCGTTTAAAGCCATTTTCAAACGGTGGAAAGGCCACTTTAAAAAAAATTGGACTGTAGTTCCTTATTAGAATACTTTACACTGTAATAATCTTGTCCGTTGGTGCCAAATGAAGTAGAATTTGAAAAAGCAGGAATAATGGAGAAACCACTTTACTCGAATGTAAGAATAAACACGATATAATTTTACGTAGAATTTATGAACCTTAATTTCTTCTGCTAATAAACTCTTTGGAATCTTTAGAACACATACGTTAGGTAGGATTCCTGTGTATGTTCTAACAGTACTTCAAAGAAATGTCCTCTGAGTGGCGTCATGGGAGATGCGTCGAAAGTGTGTACAGAATCTATTTGCTCTTGTCGCTTTGAAGAACCCACATTAAGAAAACCCTCCCTTAACCCGTCACACAACGTCGTTCAACCGGATGGCGCTCTAACAACGTATATTTCAGGTCATTCGTAGTTCGCATTTCCACAAGTGAAGGCCGTGCTCCATTTTGGTTACGAGGTCAGTGGAATCAAAATCAAAGACCTAACGGCTAAATAATGGTGAGAATTTTAATGGTACTAAATGAATGTTTAATATGTTTAATAAGAAGACCGATAACAAAAACCAATAATATTAAACTAAGCCAAATAGGCGTAAGTGTATGCGACAAATCAATAGGTACTTTCAAGAATGTTATTTCAAATTCTGAATAAATGTCCTGGGCTCGCCAGAGCTCATTAACTTTGTAGACATTCACATACCGTCAAGACCAACCCGATAAACCATTTTTTTATTTGCCCGCATGCAGGACCAATCTTAGGATAAATTCTCCAATTCCCCGTATTTGTGCGCAATATAACGCACAATTTCACAATATAGACATTCTTCACAATACCCTTTCAAAATATCGAATCGAAGTAATACGTACGATTACAAATTGAAGCACGAGTATAAAATGTATCGAGAGCATCGCCTGCCCCGATCCTATCTTCCTCTTCCTGTCCCCCCTTCCTTCTTGTTTTGTTTTTTCTTTATCTTATTTAGCTTCATAAATAAAACATTTGTATTTAACCACTGTTAGCACAAGAAACTTTGTTGGCTTACCTTTTGTTAAACATCCTTTGTATATGTATTTGCATTAAAAGCTGTTTGTTTCTAATAAATACACAAATAAAGAAATCGAAAACAAAGCATTTTCTTGTAAGTTACGTAAGTGTTAATGTATTTTATTTGAGATAATAAAATTATATCGTTGAAGTACTAACAACTCTCAAAATGAAACTGAAAAGAAAAGGAAAAGGACCTCATGGCCTATCCGAGACCTTGCGCTCTAATCCACTGAGCTACAGGTACCCCAATCCGTTCCGTCGTTTTTATCGGTATCATACTTCGATTCCTAAGAACTGCCAATATCATCTTCGATTAATCCCATATATTTTTGACTGCTACCCTTTTTATTGTGACTACAAGATTCTACCCAAATGTATTCACATTCTTTAGACAGTGTCTCGAATATACCAAGATATCAGATTTTTATTTAAATTTGACATCTGTTGACTTTTTCAATTTTGGAATAACTCCTTGAAGTTTACAAACCTCATTAAAAATATAAATATCTAAAAATGAAACACGTGTCTTTTCGGTTTCATGTTTCATTTTGTAAGTTATTAATATTACATTCAATGATTGCAAATATATTACATTATTGCAATAAAACAAATATGAAGGTTAATAAGCTATTCCAAAATTTCCACTCAGTTGTTTTATGTACTTCGTTTAATCTCCCGAGAAGTTGCAAAGTGTCACTTATTTTTTTTCTATTTTATTTTATATTTTTCCAATATATATCTATGTGTTGGGGTTTTCAACATCCACTCGCGTCGTCAAATAACGTAGTTGATGTTCGGTCGACAATAATATCGGTCGGAAAATAATCCGTAGACAGTTCTGCGGAAGATTTGTACTAGATACCCGTTTTGATGTAAACATATTTACTAGCAGGATTTTAGGGGGATCTGGAGCCTGGCCGTCTGGAGTGGAGGGGGCTGGAAGGGAGGTATTGGAGATAACATTGCGTAAGGCTCTACAACATCAGGCTAGGGTTAGAAAAAAACAGTTAGTTTAGTTGGGTGAATGACCGAATTGCGACGTAGTGTACAATAGGTGTCTGGGAGTGGTCTACTCTGAGTCGTAGCTGTGGGTGGGGGGGTTGGGGGGTGGGGGGGGGCTCAGGGGGAGGCATATTCCCCGGGTGCCGAACCAGGGGAACTATTTAAATTTAATTTAACACAATAATTTAAACATAATATTATATTAATATGTTATTAACTTTTGCTCTTCTATGTTTATATAATGGCACTTAAAATGAACTAAACTTGTCAATTTGAATGTCCTAAAACGGGATTTGTTCCAAATTGGGTAGTCTTTTTTATATGAACACCGCACAAGAGTCCCAACAGCTCCCAACCGTCTGGAGCCAGTGAGACTATGGCATCCCCGATTGGGGAATGCTGTGAGGCTGAAGGTATTGGGGAGGGGAAGGAGGGGGGAAGAGAAAGGTGGGGAAATACCTGGCTAATCAGATCTGGTCACCAAACACGGCTGAAAGCCATTTCAAGCAACGTTTCAATTCTGAATGGTGGTCTTTCACCAGGGCGATACTGATAGTATTTTCCACTCTGGAACGTGCGCAAATATACTATATACGAGTATTATTTTTTTAAATTAATTAATTGTGAAACATTACAAATTAATTAAATAAAATTTACCTGTGCACGCCGGGATTTGAACCCGCGACCTCCGGATTCGTAGCCCTCGACCATGGAGGCCGTCAAAGCTTTCTTAAATGTTGTTAAATAATGTGTGTTTCAAATAAATAATAATTATTATTATCAAATAATTTTAAAATTTCACATTAAAATATATCTGTGGTCTCGGATCAAAATATGATAAGTGCACAAATGTTAATTTTGCAGTATGCAATTTAGTCATGTTTTGTGTCGTGTCCTCTTTCATCGGGTAAACCTAACTATGATGAACCTATTATATACACAAATGGTCAACCAAACCAAACTAACCGTCAGATTCCATTTACACGTAAAACTTTAGTGTTTTATTGATAAATCTCATGTTTGCACTCATGTTATATTTTGACCGAGATCACAGACTTTATTCATAGTAGATTTTTATCTGAATAAATATATTTAATAACATCAAAAGTACAAAATTTATCGCCTGCGGCTAAATATTTTATAGAATTTGATTTCTGAATGACAAAAATCGACATCATTTTTATTTGTTTTACCGTTTCTGTTAATGAATGACATCATTCGTATACCTCTCCCTCGCAATATACCCAATTGTGGTATATTCCGAATAATAAAAATTGACAGAAATAATTTGAAATTCTCATTCATCTCTTCATAACGTTTTACAAAATTGCAAAAAATGTGACCTTACTGGGGTATCCCGTTCTAAAGTTACATTGTACATAATTCTAGCTGTAAGGTAATAGTTATACGTCTAAGTGATATGTCATATAAATCATTTGTAAAGCGCCCTTGAGGTGATTTTCCCATGAAAACGACGCTATAGAAGTAATCCAATTATTATTAATATTTTTACATGGTTTTATGTACGAATTATAAATTAGGTCAAGTCTTTTATAAGTTTGTTAAATATTTTAAGTGAGTTTTCGGAATTATGTTAAAATATTACTACAGGATAATTATAATGCAATAAATTAATAAAAATTCTAAAATCTAGGAGAAAACATTTTTGGCTTATATTTGTAGTACATTTGGTAGGTCGAAACTTTTAAAGATTTCTGTCGAAGTCATTCTTATGGATACTTTAAGTATGGTTTTTATTATTCCCCTTTGAATTGTATTTAGATTGTGTATGTACTGAGATGTCGCAGATCCCCATCCTATAATAAATTCTAGATTAACATAATGCATAGTAGACTTTGTTCGTTACCTTTTTGTTTGCCACGTTTCTTAGATTTGAGAAAAAAATAGACTTGTGAGCTTTTCTGTAATACCTTTAATGTGTAGGTACCGTTTAAGATTTTCGTCAATACTACTCCGAGACATGCTTTACTTTGTAATTTTGATCAATCAATACCTACATATTTTCATTCGTTTGGCGACAGCTTCCATGAAAAACCCCGGATCTGCCAATTAATCCAGTTATATTTCATTAAAATTTGTATTACCACTTGAAATAACATATTTTAAATTGTGAAACTTATCTAAGATGGGGCGCCATTTGGATAGTTTGTCCCCGGGCGCAAATACCCTAGTTTCTCCTCTGGGTCTACGTGTCCTTTAAAAAGATTTAATTTATCTGGTCGTACACTGTACCCACGATAAGCAAACAGTTTTAATGTTAAAGTGCCCTTCCTGTCTTCGCCCTAATTCCACCTACCTTTAACTGCAATATGTGTTTTACCATTTTTATATTATTCATTAAATTTCCTAAGTATAAAAGCAGATATTTTAGAAACGTGACTTTTCTTTCGAATATAATTTTCAATACTATAGGATATTTATAAAATTTGTACCGTTTTAACGCTGTGAGGAAATATCAAACATAAACTGTGCAAATTTTTTGGTCGCCAGAACTCACCGGAGAGTTTTCTTTTGCTGCTTTATTAACATTTTGCAGGTCGTCAGGGAAAATGGGCAATAAATCGTTTCTTTCAGAACAATGTTTGTCCTTTGAACTGTAAGGCTTGCATACTGAAATATTCGTTTACTAAACATTCTTGTTGGTAGTTAAATCCTCTGGAACGAGGGGCAAATATACTAAATAGTGTTTTTATTCTGTTTGCCCACGATGGCACCTCTGACTTCAGGGCCAATGAGTTTGGGGTTGACTGCTACGGAGATTGTGTCAGTTGGATATATATGAATAATGGATTGGTGATAGATTAGTATATTTTACAGTCCATTCAAATTCATTGGAATTTATTTTTCATAGTTTCCATAAAACAGTTGTACACCAATTTACAGAGATTAAAATGCATTGCAATAAATGAGAAATGGTAAAAAATATACATGGACAAGTATTAGAAATCACCGATAGTGCAACTAACTAAACACTAGCATTATTATTAGTATTTACTTATTATTACTATTTACTTTATTCTATTTACTTATTATAATTTACCTATTATTATTATTTACTATAAATGTAGCGTCCAACATAAAGATTTACTGTAGATTTTATAGTTGTTTATAGTCTGAATACTTTGGTGTTATTAAAAAAAATAAAATAATATATCGTTTCACTAACATTGTAAAGCCGCTCATCTCAACAAAGGACTGTCCTAGTGAGATGAGTGGCTAATGTTATGTAAAACCGCTCATCTCAACACAGGACTGTCCTAGTGAGCTGAGTGGCTAATGTTATGTAAAGCCGCTCATCTCAACACAGGACTATCCTAGTGAGCTGAGTGGCTAATGTTATGTAAAACCGCTCATCTCAACACAGGACTGTCCTAGTGAGCTGAGTGGCTAATGTTATGTAAAGCCGCTCATCTCAACACAGGACTATCCTAGTGAAATGAGTGGCTAATGTTATGTAAAACCGCTCATCTCAACACAGGACTGTCCTAGTGAGCTGAGTGGCTAATGTTATGTAAAGCCGCTCATCTCAACACAGGACTGTCCTAGTGAGATGAGTGGCTAATGTTATGTAAAACCGCTCATCTCAACACAGGACTATCCTAGTGAGATGAGTGGCTAATGTTATGTAATGAATGGCGTGTTCTGGATAAAACAGAAGTTCTCGCTTTCGGAGCATAAAATGGTGTATAAGTTCTCCTACGAGTTACAAATTCACTTCTTTTAATATAGATGGATTACATATGGTTCCAGAGATTAACTTAAACGTTGAGTGCTTGCTACAATAAGATATATGGATGTGCGACGCCCGACCCAATTACTCTGACGAGTTCTAATTGATTGCAGCATGAATGAAGGGCGAAATGGAATGAAGGAAGGTGAAATGGCCAATCGTTTGCCGGCAAACGTAAACAACATTTGAACAGTCCAGCGGCAACAGAATATCTGCTTATTAGACATTTCTAAGAAAATTAATCATACATTTTAAGATCGAGAAAATGACCGAAGAATAACATGAAAACTGAGATTTGTAAAAGCTTCAAGAAAACTTTTTACCAAAATACTTTAGCGCGGGCCGAATATAACATATTTACTAATTCTGTGAAATATAACATGTCACATTGTGCTAGGTAGCTTAATTTTTTAATGTCACCCGGAAAATATGAAATGTTTTCATCGCCGTTCCGTCCCGTTGCAATTTTCTTTCGGCTTTGCCAGAATTAATGCTACTTTTTCCAAAGCTATTTTTCCAAACTCCCATAAAGAGTTATTAAAAAACTATCACACAATTCATATATTTTTTAAATTCTCCAAGACTCGTAAAAGAATAATGATGAATGTAAAACTTTAGAAAACGGGCTGAATTAATAGGTCAGGTCTAGTTATTGTACGGCTAGAGCCATTTTTCAAGCAACGGATCGATTCTGAATGAATCTAACTCTCTGTAACGTGAAATAACTCGTATAAATGAAAAACCTTGGAATCGCCATGAAGCTAAATACATCCTACGCGCAATAAATAATATAGATAGATGTTCAGTATTCTATCGAATTCCGCAAAATCTAATAAAACAGTACAGAGCTGAGTGTACAGAACAGTAATGCCACGACTACACGATGACCAAACCTCCCAACTCGAACGTTTGGGCGATTGTGTAGAGGGTTAGTTCGCGCGCGTTGGGACAACGTTGGCCCGAGATCGCTCCGGTGGTTGGTTAAACTAGTTGGCCGAACTCGCGTAAACCGGCCTCTACACATTGTGCCGTTCAGTATGAATTCGGCAGGCGATCCCGACGGACGTGCGTGAAGAATAAAACAGGACTGAACTATGTTTATAATGGCGAAAAAAGACCCAAATATGCAAATAACCCCCAAATATATGTCCATATATGCATTATGTAAATAATAGAAATAATTGAAAAATTTGCTTAGCTCCGTTTTTTCATGAAAAATAACCCCATTTTCGAAATGCATGTAATCTGATTTATAATCGGGGCTAGTTGTTATATTTTTTTGCGCTGCAATCTGACTCAGGATGTGCGTAAAAATAAAATACGGAGCTCAAACAGGCGCAATAGCTATCGATAAGCGGTGAGGACTATCAAAATGAAATTCGTCATATTTTTCTAACATTTAGAAAAATACAAAAACATCTGACAAGATATTTTTTATTGTGAAGTTAAAGAAACAAAGGATGGGTGATTTGATAATAATTATTTTTCTTGTATTATGAGTACCTAAAGAGAAATTAATTGTGTTAATAAAATTATAAATTTCGATAATTTTCTATGAATATCGGTAGAACGATAGATTTCTGCTAAAATGGCATCACTAGTTTGGAGTTTGTAGTTGGAACGTTGGCCGATCGTGTAGTTGCCCGATTTATAGTCACTACGATCGGCCAAACGTCCCAACTCCGAACTGAGTTCGGGTTGGGGCGTTGGGCGATTGTATGGTCGTGGCATAAGAGAAGAGAGCAGGTACATAATAGGTATATTATGTAAGTATAGCAAGTCTAGTCGAACACAGACAGTGTGTATTGTGTGAAGCAGTGACTGAGCAGTGAGCAGAGAGCAGAGAGCAGAGCAGAGCACTACTGGAACTGATCCAAGTCTCGGAGACGCCGGCTCAGATAATTCATTGACCATTATAACCTCGCGACGTGCGGAACGCAGCTAAATCCTATTCCAATGAGATTCGCGATTTTGCGTGTCTCCATGATACATTTGAAGCAATGCACAAGTCAAATTATTGCTTTTTGCCAGAATATTCAAATGAGATATTTTGTCTTGGATATAAAGACCGCCTTAGATAAATGCGGAGAAATTGATTACGACCCATTGTTATATTGCGTAAAATACTAGTTTTTTGGGACGGTACTTCATCGTCAAAAAATGGCAACACTTTTAACATAACCATAGATCATAAATGGAAGTAACTGTGACAATTAATTTTAAAAGTTTTTATAAATATACCGGATATTGACAATACCGAACAGAGACACGCGTTTACAATCAGTAATAAACACAGCTAGTATAATTTTTTTTTACCAATATTATAATATCTTTCTACATAATATGTAAAACTATAGTTACTGGACGACAATCGGTATCAAAAATAGAACTATTACTATAAGTACTTCAATATTAAATTAGTATTCACTTTGTGGTGTCATTATTAATCGATGAATTAAAAATACACTTTGTTTTCACCACTTTATAAATATACATTGATATCTACATGTTCGTTGCAGCGTCATCTCTTGCGTTCGCGTTACGGATTTGTCTCTTAACGTAAACACAAACTTAACTTGTTTGCGCGATACGGACTACCAAACTGTCAAAATGTGTTGTTTATGGCCGATTTAACTTGCGTTAGCAACCTCAAACCGCAATAAAAACCAGATCCAAAACAAATAAAACCCTGAATATCCCGATAACACACAACTCACACGGGCAAAAACACTTCAAGTATTACGCAATCAAACTTTATAATTGCATGCCCACCACTCTGAAATAACTACTAACTGTAAATATAATATCTACAATTAATCTCAAAAATATGTCAAAGCCTGGATCAAAAAACAAGGTATTAATTTTATTCAAAACATGATAAAACCAAACCAAAAATAACCCAATACATAAAATACTATGTTTACTGTTAGTCTCTTCTCTCTTTTTCTGTGCAATATAATTTAATATTATCAAACTTAGCCTATTGTAACCAAAACAAAAACAAAAACAACAAAAAAATGTTTCTCTTCAAATTCTACTTAATTTATATAACAAAACTAAAACATTAAAACTGAACTAATCAATACACATCAATACTTGTACCACATTTAACACATCCACGTCAACACCCCAGAACAGGTTCTACCGGTCACGACACATATAACACTCCATTCACAGTATCACCTCTTCAAACCTACCTTACACTCCACATTCTAAAACACCATACACAGCACCTTTATTATACTTCAAAATGGTACTATATAGTATATAGATATGAATAAATAAATTTAAAAAAAAACATATCCTTGAAGGCTAGGTACGAGGTACACAATTGAATACCGAGGGGATGACGGATACGTAAAGCACACTTGAAGTGAAATAACACAAAACTGCGCTATATAAATGCTTTGTTATTATTATTTTATTATGACGCCTCCAGTGGTAGTGGAATTTCAACCCCTTTCTACGATTTCCCAGAAAACAAACATTTGTTATTGCGGTTGAGAAGGAATTCCCGGTTTCAATTCCTCTCGTTAAAAGTAAAATCGATAGATTAACTTTAAAGGTCAAAATGCATAATCTGTAGATATCTCTAACGGGTTGAGTTTGTAAGATAATCCAATAATACTTCAATATTTGAACGCTTCAATACTTGAATGGAACTTATCGGAAAGACAGTGTTCATATTTTATAGTTCTACTTAATTGGTAATAAGGAACTCCAGTTCATTTTTTTTCTCAATAATGACGATCAAACATAAATACCAGTCTATTTAGTTTTTTTTTTCTAAAGCGAGTTTTCTAAGTTAAAATAATTTTCAATGTTTCAATTTTTCAAAACCCGGCAAAACGCTCGAAATCTATGGCCGGTCGGTTTTGATCAGTTTTGAGGTTAGAATGTCAAAAGAAGGATGAGCTCTACTATTCACAATTTTATACTCTATTCATAGTAAACCATAAATAAACGTAAGTAATAAAATTATGTACCTTTTTTGAAACTTTAAGTCAATGAATAATAATAGTATTGAGCATTAACATTATCATAATATCCGTATTGATAATTGGTTTGCTCGTGAATACTCTAATTTGTTTTTTTTTTGTTATATTGATTAACAATTATAGAGCTTAAAGTCACCCAAATTGGGTTTAAATTTCGCCAAAACTATAAAGATATGTATTTAAAACACAAAACAAAATCGGAAAATAAAAATGTCCATAATAATCGAAAAACAGAATGCGCACGTGACGTCAGATGTTCCAAATGCAATGGTACATATATATTACAATGGTAGTTATATGTTCAGAATCGGCTTTTGCTGATCTCCATGAATATATATTTTTAAAGCCATTATATTTTTCACTGGAGTTCCTTATTCGCCAGAGTGCAATCGGTGAAGTTTTCCCGATAGAGGGCGCGAGTTAGTTAGCACAGTTTCCCTCTTAATTCGGAGTTGGACGGGGAACAAGCAACTGGGTAACCAGGCTAGCGGGACGGCCAGAGCAGTATGCATAGTCATGTAGGCACTGCTTCGGGGTTTTGGCCTCTTTTCAAGTATTGAGGAAGCGGGCTAAGTGGATACTAACTGCATTTCCGTAGTAATATTTAGTTGATCGTGGATTTAGTGTCACAAGAAAAAAGATATAAAATGTAATCGGTTCACTTTCGTTTCCTTCTGGAATAGATACTTCGTCTTGTTTCCTAATAAAACTGAATAATTTTCACTTTAACATTAATTTACAAAAAGTTGTCCAAGGAACCGAAGCTAGCAGTCCACAATGGAGTGCTGATACCAACCTTGATGTATGGCAGTGAGGCATGGAACTGGCAGAGGAAGGATGAAGTAGACTGAATGCTGTAGAAATGAGATCCCTGAGACGAATGTGTGGTAAAACCATGTATGATCGAGTGAAAAATGTTGAGATTCGTAAAGAATGCAAGGCTGATGTAAGCGTAGTGAGCAAGATTAAGAAAGGGACGCTTAGATGGTTTGGGCATGTAGAGCGAATGAACGAAGAAAGGAGTGTAAAGAAGAATATTTGACGCGAATGTGAATGGAAGAAGAAGCCGGGGACGCCCGAGGAAGACATGGCACGATCAAGTGAATCAAATACTCGAGTCGGGCCATGTCAGAAGTCGGAATAACAGAAGAGAATGTATGAGGCGTTGTATGAATGTGAATGAAGCAAGAAGTGTATGCCAAGATCGAGTTGTTTGGCGGTCCGTCCTCTCTGCCTACCCCTGCGGGGAAACGGCGTGATGGTTAGTTAGTTAGTTAGTTATATATAAAATATAATGTAAATTTATCATAATATCCGTATTGATAATTGGTTTACTCATGAATATTCTGATTTCTTTCAATAATAATAGTTATTTTTAGATTAAACAACAATTATAGAGTTTAAAGTCACCCAAATTAAGATTAAATTTCGCCAAAACTAATAAAAATAAGTAGAAAAATATTTTTTTTCATACTAATCCAAAAACAGAACGCGCACGTGACGTCAGATGTTCCAAATGCAATGGCAACAATATAACAAGGTGCTTCGATGAGATGATTTTTTATTCACTTTTAAATAACGAATTATGAATTCTACGTATAATTACATATAATAAAAGTTATATATTCATAATCAGCGTTTGCTTATCTATATAAATATATAAATATATATATATTTTTTTTTAAAGCCTAGACTTTGACTGGAGTTCCTTATTGTGATACAGTGTTGGGGTTGTCACAATACTGAGGCCAATAATGCCTCGATGTTGATTGCGTGGTACATGGAAATAAATCAATTATAATAATAGTTCAGGGCTGTCAATAATTGAATTTATAATTTTGTACAAACAAGTTAAGTAAGTAAATATTGTACGTTCTGAAAATTTTAATAAAGTTAGGTGACAATCATAATTGATACATACCCTCGCAACCCATTCTGAAGTTAATAAATCTTATGAATTTATTTTCCATTGTGACACTGTTGAGTTATACTGTATTTTACTCCAACTAATGACACGTATAAATTTTTTCTTGGTTTGAATGTTATTAAATTGGCTACATACTCGTATTCTTAATATGTAAAACTTAATATTTTCAAAACTTTATTAGACGTAATTTCAACATGATTAATAAAATTGATCTCTTCTTAGCAAAATATATTTAAAGGCGTATAGTCTTAATCAGCACCCATAAAAACACACTATGTATTCTGCTAACGCAATAAATAGATTCTATAAGGTATAAGGTTTATAAAAACAAAAACCCTCAAACTGTAATCTCTTAAATTCTAAATGAAATACGTACTGGGATTTTTGATAAAACATTCAAAATTGCCTTCACTGGTTTTCAAACTGCACCTATTTTCAGATATTTTGGTATGCATTTCATTGTTTTAAAGGGAATTTATTTGTGACTTTTTCAAAGTAATATCGCTCCAGGTACCTAGGAGGAAATATGATAAAATGTTAAATAAAACATTGGTGAAGCCGTTATAATGCATTTAACATGTCGGTAGCGAGTAATGTATTAGAAAAATATACACACTGGTAATTAGTGATCAGAACTGTAAGTACAAGGTTCTTTCAATTGAGGCAAATTAAATCAGTACGGAGAAACCTGCCAACAGAGGCGACTAAACTGCTTGTCAATTCGTACGTTGTGTCACGTCTAGATTACTGCAACGGAATACATGCAAGTCTCCCCAAATATCAAATTAACAAATTCCAATCAGATTTCAACGCTGCTGCAAGACTAATTACCGGCGTATCTAAATATTCCCACATTTCAGAGTATCACAAAAATCTCCACTGGCTCAAATGTCCTGAAAGAATCCAGTTCAAGCTCTACTGGATGGCATTTAAGTCACTTAACGGAATGGCTCCGGTTTACTTATCGCAACTGTTTATTCCCGAAAACACCAATTCACGGCAGTCCACCCTTAGGTCAGCAGCGTCATCAGCTATCGGGAAGTTGAAGGAACCAAAGCGCACACCTAATACTGAGTTCGGTGATCGTGCCGCAGGAGTGTCAGGACCTAAAGCCTGGAATGAACTGAATTCAGAACTAAACTTAAAACTCATTTTTTCAGACAATCATATCCATATAAATTGAAGAAATGCACACGTAAAATGCACAGCTAGGCTAGCCGGTTAGTGCTCACCTAAAGTCACTAATATAATAAGTAAAAAATTGCACGCACCGGTGCTCAAATGCGTTCACAGCCCGCAACACTGTAAATAACAAAATGTGTAAAAAAATAATGTTAAAATCTATTGAAAACTTCTTACTCTTTTTAAGGTAATTTTATAAATATTCCCATGTCCTAAAAAATATAAATAATTCAAATAAATACCAACTCTTCTTGTGCGACCAATCTTCTAATAAATGTAACATCAATAGAAAAGGAGGATAAAATAGCAAATGTAAAAATCATATCATCTCTAAATTTAAATTTTCTAATAAAACTGTGTTCATGTAAAGTGACCTGCCAGCTGCAGGTAAGTATGTTTTTCTGTATCTGTTTGTGCATAATTAGATAAAGAATAGGAAGTAATATTTGTACAGCGCCCTTGAGATGATTTTTCACAAAAACGGCGCTATACAAATCATTCAATAATAATAATAATGACTATTATCATCCAAACACAAATAAGCCTCTGCTGCGGGTAGACCCGGAGACAGGGTGAAACGTCATATTGTACAGCATGCCGACTTAGTGAATGAACTACTCTCCCTTCTCCACCGGCCAGACAGAGGGAGTCGGGACAAATATATCGAATTTCTCTATTTTGGTATCTGCAAGGTTCATCTTATCCCCTACCCCTGCACCTGTGCTAAATACTGTGATAGAAAGATATGCATAATTACGATGTTCTGAGGAAGAAATTTATTAGATGTTCTGATTGGTAAATCACATGAAAAATGAAACATATTTGCTGTATTTATGCTATTTTGGCCTTTCTTACATTGTCTATTGAACAAATACATGGTCTCCTTGATTGTATGTCTCCTTGATAGCTGCGGGTATCATTAAAATTATTCAAGTGCTACTATTATATTAAGTCTATTCTCACTGTAACAAAATTGTACAACTGTTTTTATTTTCTTTTAATTTTTTATTTCTAATTTTGTTTGCTGATATTTTGATAATATTATTTAAATCAATATTTTGTATTGGAGTCTAGTATCTCTATAACAAAACTGTTATGATATAAAAAAAATCGAACTTGTGTACATTTACCACAATATGCGTGAACTTATATTATTCTAATTTAGCGCTATATTTGTATGATGATTGTTATTTATTGTTGTATTATATAATATGGTTAAACTAAACTCCCGCTGACAAGCTACTCGCAGTGGCTTAGCGGGTACAATTTTCCATTATATGTAATTAATATTATACAATAATATTGTATTTCTTTTTATGAATTTTCCTACCAAAATCTAAAAACTGAACTAACTAATCATAAACTAGAGAAAGGGGTTTTGAACCCGTAAACCCGTTTTCCGCTCATACCGCGAAACTTCAGAGGTGTTCGAATATCTGTTAAATCGTCACGAAAAGTGACTTTACGTAAAAAGATATTCGGAACAAACAGAAGCACATGACCTTCAGTGCGATAAAGCGTAGGTGTTAAATATACAAGTCCACATGTTTAAATTCACGTATGGACCACCAGTCACGTTTTTATGACGAAAATAGGCATTTTTCTTCTCGTAATGGTTCCGCATAATTTGTAAAATATCTCCGCTTTGCCCTTGTAAGACACTCGCCATGTAAATATCGAATATACGCTCGTGTTTTTCTTCCACGGAAAACATTAGATACTGGAAACGAAAATGTTATTTAATACCGTTGAAGCGTTTTATCTAAGCACGGGAGTGTCGGAACGGTAAAAATGCTTTTTTCAGGAAACCGATTTGTATTCCGGAATGTGCCGAATGCTTCCGACGCTCATTCCGAGTTTCTTCGGGTTCTTGCTTCAGTCAGTGGATAGTGATGTGTGGTGCGTCACCGGTCGCCAGTCGCTAGTCTGTCACTAGTGCTGAGCCTGGAACGGCTATTTTTGTGTCCCAGGATCATACGGAGCACCGGGTAACTCGCGAAGCATATATTTCAGTTCTTATAAATTGAATAATTCAAACGGTTTTCTCGATTCACACGTGGATATATAGATACGGTCCCCATAAGCACGTCAACGACGGAAACCTTAAAACAGTTCGACGTTCCAAGTGTACAAAAAAACTTTGCCAAAACTATTCTGATTTATCATCTCAACAAAGGTAACAGACGAACACCGCACATAATCATGATACCAGAGCAAAGCAAATAGGCAATCTAAATGTACCTAAGTGCATTAATGCCTTTGAACATAGAAGCTCTCAAGTTTTAGCTTTAAAGTTATATAACAAACTCCAATCTAATAATAAGGAACTCCATTTTATTTCTTTTTTTTTAACAATAATGACGTTCAAACTGAAATACTAGGATATTTCATTTTTTCTAAAGTTAGTTTTCGTGGTTAAAATAATTAAAATAGTTTCAATTTTTCAAAGCCCGCCAAAACGCATAAAGCTGGTCGGTTTTGATCAGTTTTGAGATTAGAATTTCAAATGTCAAAACAAGGATGAGCTTTACCGTACATAATTTTATATTCTATTCATGGTAAACCATAACTAAACATAAGTAATACAATTGTATACCTTTGTAGAACCTTTAACTCAAAGAATAAAAGTAGTATTGAGCATTAAAATTATCATAATATCGGTATTGATAATTGGTTTGCTCATTAATACTCTAATTTCTTTCATTAATAATCGTTTTTTTTTATATTTAAAAACAATTATAGAGTTTAAAGGCACCCAAGTGAAGTTTAAATTTCACCAAAACTAAAAAAAATACACATTTACAATACAAAACAAAATCGAAAAATAAAAATTTCTATACTAATCCAAAAACAGAATGCGCACGTGACGTCAGATGTTCCAAATGCAATGGTACCAACATAACAAGATGTTTTGATGAGATGATTTTTTATTCACTTTTAAAAAACGATTTATAAATTCTACGTTATAAAAGTTAGAAATTCAGAATTGGCATTTGCTGGTCTAAATTAATGCATATTTTTAAAGTCATTATATTTTTAATTGGAGTTCCTTATTGCATTAAGTTCAGCAAAACTTGGCTTAAGTAATTAACAGAAGAGGAACTGACTACTATTCTTAAAACAACGTCATTGTAATTTCAACGAAACGTCTGAATTTAAAAAAAATCCATTAAACAGGGCAAACAGATCGAAAGATTACAGCCTCCATTCACGACATATTTGCCTTCTGTTATTGGAAACAACAATTCTTCTATGAAACTTCATAACCGTTGCGAAATTTCATATTATTGTCGCTATTTCTGAGACTTGATACAGTACAGTTTCTAATTTTGGCCATTCGTTGGAGACATATTTACATTTGTTTCAATAATCTATATTATTTTTATTTACTTGAAACACTCATTATTTAATAATAAAAAGTAAGAAAGCTTTGACTGCCCAACAGGGAACAAATCCCGTTTTAGGGCAGTTAAATTGACAAGTTTAGTTCATATTAAGTGCCATTATACAAAAATAAAAGGGGATAAAAATTTAGTATTGACATAGTACGATAATAAAATATGTTTAGAAAAAAGTACAATAATTAAGTATTATATTTAAGTAAAGAGATGTGAAGAATAGTATAGAAAAAAAATGTATATCAGATAATTTGAGTATAGTATAATAGTTAAGTACTTATGAAGATATGAGAAAAACAAATATTATAGAGTAATAAATTATGTATTTGTGTTTGATTGGTGCTGTGAGGGAAAAATTCATTTAAAATTGAGTACAAAAAAAAAGATAATATAATTGAGTAATATTGGTAAAAGTGAGTATCACATAGCTTTATGAGCCGACGACAAAACTCATGGATGCAGCCCGAAGAAGGTGCAGCAAATAGTTAATAACGTATTAAGTACAAAAAGTATCTATTACATATACATATCAAGTATCTTAAGTACAATATATGTTTTAGTTTATATTTTCAGAACACCCTGCACTGGAAAGCGGAACCGTTCTATTTGCAACGGACACTATCAGATAACCTTGAAAAAATAAACATTCTAGTCCGGTATGTGGCGAGGAGATTTATGTTTCTACGTCGCTTCCATTTATTTGTTGCAGCTGCCGTCACCTGTCACATCCGCAGATCATTGGCAACCGACAGCCACGTGTCGATATAATCATTAAACATCCAAACTCGAACTGACCAACTATAACCATCGTGCTATATTTCCACCGGGGTGGAATTCCACACTACTATGTTTTACTTTTTGGGCACAATCCAACATGTATCGTACTCTTCTGCTGTGCCGAATCTTGACTTGACCCGACTCAAGTCTCACGGGTCATAATAATAATAATAATAAGAGTTAATTTCTATAGCGCAGTTTAGTGAAGGTTCACCTCAAGTGCTCTTTACACTAACGGCCGTTCTTCCCAACTTTTCGAATGATCAATCTGAGTCACCGATCAGTTAAGTGTTTTGTTAAGTATTAGCTCTGTTTGTCTGTGTGACATCAAAGTAAAAACTTTTAATGTAAAATTAACACAGGCGAGTTAATATTGTATTTATTATGAATACTGTCATTTGTTTTAAAAACTAATACATAAACTAACATTTTATACTTCATAATACGAGTGTTTACTTGACTTTTGATAATACCGCGAAGCACCATGTTCATTTCGTACATTTGACATTTGACGTTTCTCGATGAGTGAAAAAACAAGACAAAACATAGCTTATAATTACTTAAATAAGTTGGGTTCTCTTCAGCTCTATTTAAAACATACAAGTACAATAAACATGTTTTGACATTCGAAAACGGAAATACATATAAGAAAGTATACAGGTATTGCGACGATTTTTATTGACAGTGGAAAAGTGATAAATTAATTAATGAAATAAATATATTATACCTCCATTGCAGCGGTCTCCATACTCCAAATCCTGCGATCCCTTGGACCTGTTTCCATCCGCGTCATACAGACTGGCCAGAGAGGCGTGGATGCTCCCATTCTGCAGGGAGCCGTTACCGCCCCCGTACTGCAGTGAACCGTGTAGGCTCCCGTTTCCGGTCCCGTGGCCGTGCCCGTTGTGCAGCGACCCATTGCCGCGTCTCTCGGCTTGCTGCGAGGCGCTTTCTGTTATCGTGGCCGGGGCGGGCGCGTTTCGCGACAGGAGTCGCTGAATCTTGTCACGCATCTCATGCGAGCGACTAAACTAAACGACACAAAGTGCAACTTCTGTAGTCTCTCGATAGTCTTCCAAAACTTCCCCCCAGAACTCAGTGTTAATGCACGCAGAATCACTCTTGTAGTGTTAATTTGACTACTCTCGTTCCATGTTGAAGTTTACTTCAGTGACGCCTGGACCTGGTACGACGCCGCTGCGCGTCATGACGTCACACTGACACAATATTGACGCTTTACATTGTCACTGACTTCTGTTACCATATCACACGATAATAGAATTAACACCGTTTTATAAATGTGATGTAACACTGGTTCACACTCGAATTCCGCTCTCGAAACTGAGAAATAATAATTCATAACGATAAGAAAAACTCATTTTCAATGGCATGCTTTTTTAAGGCCACAAATTTACGAAATATCAATGATTTACTGACAAAAGTTTGAAACCATAAAATATTATCAAACGGGTAAGCGAGGATTTGTGCGGGTGTAAAAATAAAAATAAAGTTTGTAGATCCTCTAGTATCGGAAATAAATTTACAGATTAGAAAAAAATCATAACTTTAATATTGCTATTAATCTCAATTTGTCAGTGGATTTAGCAATTTTTGTCAGTCCCACGATATTCAGCGTTTTAATTGTAATGAAAGAATTTGAAAGAGCCAGCTTGAAGGCGCGTACAAAATAACACAGAAAAGTGGAAACCGTTCGATTCGATATCCTTTAACATGAATAATCGGTTAACACTGACAATATTTCGGTCTCGACAATAAAAATACGAGTCTAAATAACAGAGTCAGAGAGTACGTAACCGTTGAAGGACATTACAGACAAGTGATCCAGTAGTGTCGATCTCTAACCGTTACGAAGGTAATTATAATAATAAAAGTACGCAGATCATAGTGTCTGGAGAAGTAGGCCAAGAATAAGGAACTACAGTCGAATATATATTTATTAAAAATTTAATCATAATAAATTTCAAACTTAAATACCAGTAAACTTAGTTTTTTCTTCTGAAGTAAGTTTTCATAGTGAAAATAATTTTCCAGGTTTCAATTTTTCAAAGCCCCCCAAAACGCTCCAAATCTATGGCCGGTCGGTTATGATCAGTTTTGAGGTTAGAATTCCACAAATGTCAAAACAAGGATGAGCTTTACCGTACATAATTTTATATTCTATTCATGGTAAAACAAAACTGGACGCAAGTAATAAAATTATGTATCTTTTTTAGAAACTTTAACTCAAAGAATAATAATAGTATTGAGAATTAACGTTATCACAATATCCGTATTGATAATTGGTTTGCTCATGAATACTCTAATTTATTTTATATTGAACAACAATTACAGAACTTAAAGTCACCCAAATTAACTTTAAATTTTGACATAACTAAAAAAAATACATATTGAAAATATAAAACAAAATGTTCATACTGATCCAAAAACAGAATGCGCACATGACGTCATATGTTCCAAATGCAATGGTACCAACATAACAAGGTGTTTCGATGAGATGATTTTTTATTCACTTTTCAATAAAGATTTATAAATTCTACATATAATTATATATAATAAAAGTAATATATTCAGAATCGGCGTTGCCGATCTATATGAAAACATATTTTTGAAGTCATTATATTGTTCACTGGACTTCCTTATTATAAAACACCAAACAAAAACCGACTGATTGCTAAACTTTTACGAGTACATTCTCGTTTAACGATATGTGTGCACATATGATGGCCCAATAATAATAAAACGGTCGATTTTTAATTTATTGATGCTAAAGTAGTAAACATTTAATCTCTTCTGAAGGGCTGTAAAGGGATTATATCACTTTGGTGAAATGAAGACATCACTGAGTGTACGTAATATTATCACGCCGCGCGGGAGAGTTGCTTGAATTGGCTTTAGCCGTGTCACATAAACACACAAAGGCCTCCATCGGAATGACTTCTCACCTTCGATAAGTAGTTTGCAAATTCTTTTGTTTTGTAGTCTCAACAATCCTTGATAATTAAGTCCGATCGATTTATCATCCGGAAAAATAAAAGAAAATGTCTCCAGGGAACAAAACAAAACAGATTTACTTGAGATCTGAGGCGAACGAAAACAACAGTCGGAAATAGGTTGGTATTGACTGGTCCTTGTCTCACTAGACTGGGACTGGGACTGCGACTGCTCTCTCCGCAGACAGTAAATAATAATTTCTGCAAGTTGACCCACATTTTAAATTATTTTTACTCCATTAGTGTATATTTACATATTATGCGATACTGACATGACGAATGGACATTTGCCGGAAAACAGTGAGAAATCTACAGCAAGCGTGTACTATACGAGTGTTGTTTTGGAAAAAGGGAGATGTGGCAGTAAAGATGCGACACGGAGTTGAGTGCGAGAATGCTAAACTCTAGAGAGACAACTTCAATAACCATTGCAGGAATAAGGAACTCCTGAGAAAAATGTAATTACTTTAAAAATATATGTTCATATAGATCAGCAAACGCCGATTCTGAATATATAACTTTCTTCATATATAATTAATTATACGTAGAATTTATAAATCTTTATTTAAATTGAATAAATAATCATCTCATAGAAACACCTTGTAATGTTGCTACCATTGTATTTGGAACATCTGACGTCACGTGTGTATTCTGTTTTTGGATTAGTATGAACATTTTAATTTAGATTTTGTTTTGTATTTAAAACGTGTATTTTTTTTAGTTTTGGCGAAATTTAAACTTAAATTTTTTTGTATTGTGTATATTCCTGATGAGGAAAGATTCGCTTTCGAAACATGTTGATATGTATATATTTATAAAGTGGTGATTACAAAGTATATAGTGTATTATTTATGTAATTATGACGAACTAACTAACTGTTGAAAATAAACTATGTTCTCACATTGAAACATTCAAAATTCCTCTTTAGACTAGTTTAAATTTAAAATCATCCTTTATCGATTAATATCATCGACATTCCTCATCGCTCGATGAATCATCCAAGTCCGTACTGGTAAAAGTAAGAGAATTTACATTAATTTTAGGTGCAATATTAACGTAAATGTCAAATATGAGAGATGGGATTTGTCACTAGTAGCTGGCAGTGCTCACAGCGCCGGAACTAGTTCCAATTATCGGTGGCCAAATTAGGAAATTTAAGTTTTAGCAGTGATTTATGTTACTGACAAACCGGCCCTGATGAGGTGTCCCTGGAGACGTTTTATTTTCTAGAACTATTGCGGTAGGTGCGAGATAAGACGTTATAGGTAAATACTGCGCGTAATCTCGCAGGTAGGTTGATATTACTGGAACTAACGATAATAAAACACTTTACAGACATTAAAACTTGGATTGCAAGTACTTCATACTTCGAAGAAGCATTAAACAAATAATATGACGAACACTCCGGGAATCTATAAATTTATGTACCCGAACATAATAAAATAGCAATTAAATTTATATCGTTTCAATCTTTAAAACAGTTGGGCTACGAATAACCTGACATTACTATCTTCCCTTTTAAGAAAATGTTGGTCGTATAGAGATGGAGGACTCCGACTTGGAGGATTGAATCTGGGAATCTCGGAATTGGGAGACTGATGCTCTGAACCACTCGCCTAAAAACCGATATACTTATATCAATTTCGGGAATTGAACAAACTGGCGCCATCATACTTGACTGGTCTCTGCGTGAGGAACAATCTTACTCTGAGGCAACTCAAGCTCAGGTCGGACAAGTCACAGACTAGTTGAACCGTCTCATAGGAATCCTGTAAAATTTTGGGTCAGAGCTTTTAATGTGCTGGGTCCACATTCTTAGAATGACTTTCCATTAGGACTAAGGTCACATATATTTTTTAAAAAAGCTACAAATTTTAATAAAATGAGGTGTTTTTAATCACTGCGGAAACGAAAAAGGCGCTATAGAAAAGTTACCAGTTTATTATTATTATTATTATTAAGGTGCTGTGTCATTGATCCTTTCGAGACCGATGCACAACTGACGACCTCTGTGGCAGGGTGAAAACTTTAGCTCACTCATATCATGAGGACAGGACAGACAGGACGGCCCGAGACAAGTAAGCAGAACTGCACTCGTGGCAGTCACTCACTCTACTTTAAATTACTTTTCCACTGAACAGTAATTCCCTAGAAGTGCGATCTATACTGATTGACTATAAACTATTTCGCCTTGATTCCAAAGTTAGCTGGTAGAACGCCCTACAAATAGACTCATGTAACTGTATAGATAGTGTACACTGTACCTGTACAAGTCTCCCGACTCCCAATGCCGGGCTGGGGGCGGGGGGCGGCACCACGTGGCCCGTGACTTGACTAAGCTCGCCAAAATATATTATCTCATCTGTCTCTATCTACTAACTTTCCACGACTATACCATCTACTGTCTGTACTTTTTACTTACAATTACAGCAAAGGAAGGAGCGGAAGTTCCGGGAGTCTCCCACCGTGGTGCGATGCGATGGCTTGAGAGAGTCCGGCTGGAGAGGCTAAGGAGTCTCCCTCAACCGGCCTCTCCTGATCCGGCCCATCACGCAGCTGGTGGACAGACGCAAGACCTAGAAACCCTCACCCCTGCTAAATCACCAAATGTAGCGAACCAACTGGGGTGACAGAGGTGTATACGCCTCCCAAATTGTACTATTGTCTACCGTCTACTCTGAGGAACTACGTATAGGTGCGGCGAAATGTTTATAAATCGTTCCACTATTATTTACCCTATTTTTCTAATTGAAAATTATTTAACCTAACAATAAGGAACTGTAGTGAAAAATATAATGGCTTTAAAAATATGTATTCATATAGATCAGTAAATATATAACTTTTATTATATGTAATATACGTCGAAATTATAAATCTTTATTTAAAAGTGAATAAATAAACATTTCATCAAATCACCCTGTTATGTTGGTACCATTGCATGTGGAATATTTGACGTCACGTGCGCATTCTGTTTTTATATTAACATTGACATTTTTATTTCTAACTTTTGTTTAGTATTTTTAAAATGTAAATCTTAATTTTCGTGATTTTAACAAAAAAAAAATTTATTGTTACTGAAACAAAATGAGCATGAGCAAACCAATTATCAATACGGATATTATGATAATGTTAATGCTCAACACTATTATTATTCTTTGAGTTAAAGTTTCTAAAAAGGTATATAATTTTATTATATACGTTTAGTTATGGTGAAATAAACAATGAATAGAATATAAAATTATCTACGGTAAAGGTCATCCTTGTTTTGACATTTGAAATTCTGAACTAAAAACCGACCGGCCATAAATTTGAAGCGTTTTGGCGGCCTTTGAAAAATTGAAATTTTAACGACGAAAAGTAACTTTAGAAAAGTAACTCTTTTTCTGTATCCGTTTGTACATGATTAGATAGAGAATAGGAAGTAATATTTGTATTTGTACTTGAGGTGATTTTTCATAAAAACGGCGCTATACAAATCATCCAACTACTATTATAAATAGGTAAAGTTACTATCACTGAAATGTTGAAATACGTTGAATCCCATTATTCAAATGCCACAGAAGTAGAAATCTGAAAACGTGTTTTCATCAGGTATTTGATTGTAGGAACTGTGATTAACTGGGATAATCCACTGGCAACTTTTGTCAAGTGGCAATACTAACACGCGCATGCGTGTTCACCAGCGAACGAAATGTCTGAACTTTTGAAAAAAAAGAACTGACATTCGACTTCGTGTGACGTTGGGCTTGCAGTTCATAATTCATAATCCCTACATGCGAGTATTAAAATCTCCCCGTTTTGCTCCTTCTGATAAAACATGGTGTGTGTCTAAGCGATATAAGAATCCTATTATTAAGAATATCCGATCCCATCCTTTATACATATTCGTAGCACCCCGACAGTATTTTACAAATGTGTGATAAACCGGTTATCAAATATTTCTATTAGATGCACACACAAAGCAAACAGAAAACCAACCATTGCATTTTTAATCCGTGCTGTTGTGTTTTTTACGATTTTACAGAACAAAACATCAAAAGTATCGGGGCTCTATAGAAGCCCAAGTAAATCTGGTTTCCAAGAAACTGGGCGTCTTGTATGGGGATAGCAGATTCTTCAATAGTGATCCATCAACTGCCAATCCTATACAAATCTCAAGTACGTCCAACAATTGAATTTGAATGTCACCTCTGGGCTGGAGTTCCCAAATACTTGATAAACCTGCTTGATTCTGTGGAAAGGAGGGCGGTTCGTCTGATTGACAATCCGTTGTTAACAGATCGACTGCCATCTCTAATGCACAGACGCATGTGGGTATGCTGAGTCTATTCTACAGATATTTCAATGGAGCCTGCTTGAAGGAGCTAGCAGCGTTGATCCCCTCCGCGCCGGTGCACGTGCGTGAAACTTGACGGACACGAGCGGAACATCCGTTGACGGTTGATGTCGTCTTCGTGAGAACGGGTCGTTTCGCCGACTCGTTTTTGAGTAAACCGGCTCGTATGTAGAACGAACTATCGGCATAATGAGCTACGGAACTTTGAAATTTCAATTTGAGAGTCGCTCTAAATGGCGCTAGACGCCACTTTCTAAATTTATAATACAAGTGAAACTAGTTTAAAAATCAAATTTAATAATGTTATTATCAGGTTCTGCACGTGTTTTAGTTTGTCTTGGCTGTTTCGGCGTTCAAGACCATTTTCAAACTGTGCGTAGGTCAAATTGAGGTGATTACTTATGTGATTATATTCATCCTAACCCAATTTTAATTTTTACGGTGTCTGAAAAAGTTTATTAATACTTTTCAGTATAAACCGATTTACTTAATAATTGTGAAAATTAAATTCTCTATTCTGTGCGATAACTACAGTTGAAATATGTTTTTCCGCATTTAATGATTGCCGGATTAAAGAGAAATTATGACAAGTGAAGTTCCATGAATTAAACACGTTAGCAATTAAAAATTCTAATAATGGTTTATCTGTAACTTCGTTGTTTCCTGTGAATAATTTTTTAATAAATTTCCTTTGAACTGTAAATTCTATGAAATATATATTAAAATTTATAATAGAGGTGAAGCTTGAAAAGCCTTTTTGAACGTTTTACCTAAAGTTCTGGTATGTATTTTAATAGAAAGACAAACATTCCCTTGTTACGAATAACCCGACAATATTTGAAAATCTTCTACTACCATCACAGTAAGCGGAACATGTTGCTTGTCGAATATATATAGAACTTAAAGTTGAATAGGTTTATTCACTGAAAACCTTAGATATTTTCAGTATAATTTTTCATATAAATCATTACTAGTATAAGTAATTACAGTTAAAAATATAATTAATTAAAAAAAACATATTAATTTAGATCAGCAAACGCCGTTTCTGAATATGTAATTTTATTATACGTAGAATTTATATTTCGTTATTTAAAAGTGTATAAAAAATCATCTCATCAAAAACCTTATTTTGTTGGTACCATTGCATTTGGAACATCTGACTAAACTAATGACGTCCTAAAGTGGGTAACTTTAAGACGTCATTAATTGTTGCTCAATATAAACAACTATTATTAATTAAAGAAATTAGAGTATTCACGAGCAAACTAATTATTCATACGGATATTATGTGAATGCTCAATACTATTATTAATCTTTGAGTTAAAGTTTCTAAAAAGGTATATAATTTTATTACTTGTGTTTATTTATGGTTTACCATGAATAGGATATAAAATTATGTACGGTAAAGCTCATTTTTGTTTTGACATTTGACATTCTAACCTCAAAACTGATGAAAACCGACTGGCCATAGATTTGGAGCATTTTGGCGGGCTTTGAAAAATTGAAATTTTGAACATTATTTTAATTATGAAAACAAACTTTAGAAAAAGAAAGAAATATACTGGTATTTAAGTTAATATTCATGTTAAACTGGTAGGATATTGCAGCAGAAGTAGAGAAAGTACACTAATTTGCAAATAGAGTTGTAAGATGAATGATGTTTCCACCAACAGAAGACTTTGGAGAGTTTTCACATAAATAGAATAAATATAATCTCTTCTGTAATAGTACCTACATTCATCAATTTGACAAAGCCGACATCATTGTGGCGGACGTGCGTTATAGGGGAGAGGGGGACGTCGGAGAGGGACTATTTATCCATCTGAAATAATGCTAATATTTTTACGCAATACGAAAACAAAATGTTTTCAAAGACAAAAATATACAATCGTTGTAGAAAATAATATTAACATAACCTAAAAGAAACGTGAAAATGAAAAAAAAAAACGACTGAAAATAAAAAGATTTCAGTCGCATCTGGGACTGTTTTTAAATCTCAATAAAAATAATTAAAAAAAGGCAAAAATATAATTTTTTTTTTATTTACACTTTGCATTTATCAAGCTCCAGTCAGAAAAACGACCTTTGCTGACCGTCCTACGAATGTTTTACAAAATATTTCAAAATGTTGAATATTCTCAAAAAATACTGTAAATGATGAGAAATAATATTTTTTAAAAAGAAGAGCAGTTTCATTTTTTCATAAACTCTGACGTAATGTTTTTTTTTTTTTAAATTTTTTATGCGGATCGCTAAACTTTAGTTAAGTTTATTACAAAAAAAAGATTTGCAATTGTTTTTTTAAACTTTTTGGTATTTTTTCCAGTTGGGACTCAAAAGTACAAAAACACATAATTTAAAAAACAAAAGAAAAATAGTTCCAGGTTCATAAAAATAAATAAAAAATATCTGCATACGAGAACACGGAGGTCCAAAAAATTACACTTCATTTTTTACTTTTAAAAAAGCGTAAATATTGAAGAAGAATTGACGTCATTTTTAATGTTAGCGTGAAATGACATTTGTCAAAAGTACCAACTGTATATTTATAACATAGGCTGTTTCTTTCTTAAAAAACCCAAACTAGAACCTTTCTTTTATTTCGGCATGTGCAAATATTTTATTTTTTCATTTTTCTGAATCTGAAAGTATTTTTCCTAACAGGAAAAAAATATCAACTTTTTAAAATTATTTTGTAAAACATAAATAGGACGGTCAGATAAAGTCTTATTTCTGATTTTTATAAATGTCTGTGTAAATTGAAAAAATATATATACATAATTATCGTTTTACTCTTTAAAACATAATGTTTACCTTATTACGGAATAATATTATCATTATTTTGAATTAATAAGTGATCCCCTGAACGTCCCTCTCCCTTACGACATTGTGGCGGACGTGCGTTAATTTTACTGGTTGCGTTTAAATACTTATTTTATATTTAGGGATCTTAAGTTTGGACCAATATTCACGCCGAAGGTAGATTATAGCGTTTAAAAGGTGAACAAACTATTAGTAGTTTTTAACATACGTACATATTATTTAGAATCTACAATTTTTACAATAGTGACGTTTCGCGCGGCACAGAGAAATGTCTCAACATAAAGTGTAATATATTTTCACGGTTAAAGTTTTGGGTGGTTTTCCAATTTGCTAATTGAAATGAAAAATCAAGTTTTAAAAACTGCACTTGTTCGATTATTTAAACAAAATCACGAAGTTGTGTGAAATTCACAAATCTGTTTAACACACAAAGTTTAGAAGTGTATAATATAACCGGGCGCGTGCTCTCGTAGCGGTATCGGCGCGGCACGGCGCGGCGCGGGCGACAGACTGTACTGCACTGCGAGTACTGGCTAGAGAGAGGTGGCGGTGGCGGTGGCGGTATTTCGGGCACAACGCTATTTGGTGCGCAGAACGGCGCGCACGGGAATAGACGCCAGGGCGCATGGGACGCGTCACGCGTCACGCGCCTCGCCACGACCGACGCCATCGTCCGCTCTGAGAGAGGCTCGTCTCCAATCCTCTTTCCTAAGGACTAGGTCATTTCATAGATACTCGTCACGTGGAGGATGTGTCCAAGGATAACACGTCATTCTCGGAAGCGGGCCACGTGTGATTCACAATAACAAAAAAAGGCTTCATGGTTGAAAAGTATATCTTCATACGAGAACGTGACATTATTTTGTCGTACACATCGACTGGAAAATACTCGTTGGCCAGAACTTATCTATAGTTAAGATATTTGAAGTGAAAGTCAATATATATGTCTTTATAAATATTCACATACCGTCAAGACCAACCCGATAAACCATTTTTTTTATTTGCCCCCATGCAGGACCAATCTTATCATAAATTCTCCAATTCCCCGTATTTGTGCGCAATATAACGCACAATTTCATAATATCGACATTCTTCATAACACCCTTTCAAAATATCGAACCGAACTAATACGTACGACCACAAATTGATGCAAGAGTATAAAATGTATCGAGAGCATACAATCCCAATACTATTCCTCTTCCTCTCCCCCTTCAATCATATATTTTTTTCCGTTATCTTGTTAGCTTCATAAATAAAACATCTGCATTAAACCACTGTTAGCACAAGAAACTTTGTTGGCTTACCTTTTGTTAAACTTCCTTTGTATATATATATTTGTATTAAAAGCTGTTTATTTCTTACAAATAAATAACTATGAGGAAAATGCAAATAAAACTAATCTGAAACAAAAGTTAAAATGTTTTAAAACGCTGCAGTAAACCTGTTAGTGGTTGTCGCTAATGTTCACAGACAGAGACAACATGTTAGTATATTAGATTCAGAAGCAATGATGTATTAATTGATCCGACATATATAAATAAGTATGGACAGAGAACGTTGTGGAATACATTATCAAATATTATTAAAAACATTAAATATTATATGAATTGAGAGATTTAACAAGAGTACAATATATAGCTTTGTTTATTCTATAAATATCTTATATTCATGTTTAAATAATTCTGTAATATATGTACATATCCTAAGTTTAAAAATAAAGATAATTTTGAAGAACCTGTTGCCGAATACCAGATTAACGGTACTTTATTGTAATAAGGAACTCAAGTAAAAATATAATGGCTTTAATAATATATATCCATATAGATCAGCTAACGCAGATTCTGAATATATAACTTTTATTATATTTAAGTATAAGTAGAATTTATAAATCGTTATTTTAAAGTGAACAAATAATCAACTCATCAAAACACCTTGTTGTGTTGGTACCATTGCATTTGGAACATCTGACGTCACGTGCGCATTTTCTTTTTAGGTTAGTATGGACATTTTTGTTTTTCACCTTTGTTTTGTATTTTTTAAATGTAGTAAAGCAACAAGCAACCATTGACACGTGAGAATAGTTGAATCTGCATGATTACTCGATTACTCGAGGGATGAGAGTAAGATTGGTGGAGGAAATTCCCCATCTCATAGCTATGACACCTACACGAGTGCAGTTCCGCTGAAATACAGAATAGATAGAAGATAATTGAGAAGAAGAATGCAATATTGTACCACCAGATAGCTAAAGCTCGTCGACATCGTCATTTCATGTCCTTTGCACATGTTCTCGCTGATAGGTATACACTACCCGTATACAATTTAACACGCAAAGCCTTGGCCGACAGGAACGGCCATATCGATTGCATACCACATTGCACTTGCGGAAAGTCGTCGTTATCGCCCAATCGTGTGGTGTCAGCTGTCATGCCATCCGTTTTCTCTCAAATCAATATAGTTTAAAGGGATTATCTGTTATCTATAGTGGGTTTTACATTTAATTTATAAACCTAAACTAAAATTATTAAAACTCTCGGATAGAAGACTTGTTTCTGACCTAACTTTTATTTTCAAAATTGTTAATGGTTTTATAGGCAGCCCCGATATTGTCAGCCTAATTAAATTTAATATTCCAACCAAAACTACTCGATATAAAATTTTATTCAATTGTAACAATAATTTCAGGAAGAATAACTTCATTGACAAGAATTGAGTCAATCAAAAATTCTCTTGTACCTAGACTTCACGCAGAAGGTAATACTTTTTCAGACATAGTAGATATGTTCAACTGCTCGGAATACAAATACAAACAGACAATTATTGCACACATCCTCAACAATTATTAAGATATGTATCTAGAGTATAAGTATCAGTGGATGCGAGGTATACTTACAGTATGTTATTCCTGCATTTGTTCGTGAGACAAATGAAATATTTAGTTGTTGTATTTCATAACGGCTATCTATTTTATCTATGTACCTACTGTGGTGTGTTTTGAACCTGTGTGACTATTGCAATTAACTAAATATATATATAATATATTAAATAAGTAAATCTATGACATCTCAATTTATGTTCTGGGGCCAAAAGGATCTGTGGAGAAGGGAAAGAGAATGTAGAAAAATACTTCGCTATTAAAATCTGGTAACAGGAATACACATTTCAAGTGACTTCCAGTTCTGAATGACCTCAACGCCTCAAAAGACTATTTTCTTCATTTTCACGTTTATTTGGTTGCACCGTAAACGCCAGAGATCAACGGGTTGCGACTTGTCATACAGTTTTCTTTATTTGCAGACAAATAATGTTGAAAGACATATCTTCCTTGTGAACACTTACGAACATTGAATCGCATCGATGCGACGTAACACTTGCACCATATTCCAAAGAATGTATTGTCCGGGTCTGAAAGTTCAATTCAATTCAATTCTTTATTCTTTTTTTTTTAAATTACAAAATTTACATTTTAAGGCAGTTTTAAAGATATTATTAAAACATCCAAAACAATTATAAAAAATAATAAAAATCAAAACAAATAATGTAGACATATATAATCTCAGTAAATTGCACACAACACATACTGTATTATACAAGTAGCAACAAAGCTTTATGTTCAAACGCAGCTTCATTGATGCTAAATATGTCCATATCCCAAGTGATTCTATTTATGGTATGACCATTGGCAAGTTGGTCGTTGGTCCTGCAGATCGGGAGATAAAACAGTCTATTCTGTCGGTGACGGAGATAACCATCGGGAACATAGAAATTAATGCTCTTCATGATAGCCGACTTTTCGAACCATCCGCGAATCAGTCCGAAGAAATGTATAACAATGTGTACATCCCTTCTGACCCGAAGATGGTTCATTCTGAGCATACCCAAGAGAAAGTCGGTAGGATAGAGCCACGGGTAGTAGCCATACTCCTTCAGGTAGGGAAATCTCTAAAATGTCTTCTGAACTCTCTCCGACATGAGGAAATACTTCATCTGACTTGGGCTTTAAACCACCGACCCACTCTCAAGTCTACTCCTTACCAATTGGTTATATAATATTATGAGAGGGTGCCTTTAAAATTCCTTGCAGGACGTAGGATGAAACCCACCATTTTCAATGAAGTATCACAGGTCATTTCAATATGAAAATGAAATGTCAGCCTGCTATCAAATCGAGATCTTTAATAGTGGACACGTTTTAATAAGTTGAATGAGTTCGGGTCTCTTTTGGAATTGAGAACACAAGCTGATGGCTGCAGTGACCTGTATCCAATCACAATGTATCATCTGTGCCATCTGCTGAAGGTGGTTAATTGGGAGATTCCTTTTCAATCCTCGGGTAGCTTGCTGACATTTCGGAACATTTAAAAATAATCGAAATGACAGAAAGCTATTGCTCGCACAAACCTCCTTGAAAGTACAAATGTTGAGCATTTCTAGGAAATGTTAGCTCAGTGAAGGTGAAGGTCACCTCCATACACGTCTGACAGAGCCGTACCGAAAAAACGATACATAGGGCGGCGTCAAAACTTCAAAGTTAATTTTTCAAGTTCCTACGAAATCACCCATCGTCCCAACCCAAACTCGAATCGAAGTTAGGACGTTGGACGATCGTATAGCTACTATAAATCGGGCAACTACACGATCGGCCAACGTTCCAACTACGAACTCCAAGCTAGTGATGTATTTTAGTTAAAATCTATCGATCTACCGATATTCATAAAAAGTCTACCGAAATTTGTAATATTATTGACACAATTCGTTTCTCATTAAGTACTCATGATACCGGAAATAAATGTAAAGGATAGCTGTTGCGCCTGCTTTAGCTAAGTATTTTATTTTTACGCACAGCCTAAGTCAGATTGCAGCGCAAAAAAATATAACAACCAGCTCCGATCATACATAGGATTACATGCATTTCGCTATTGAAGTGATTTTTCATGAAAAGCGGCGCTATACAAATTATCAAATTACTTACAAACTCGCCGAGCGCGAGCCAACGTTGTCCCAACACGTACGAACTATCCCTCTACACAATCGCCCGAACGTTCGAGTTGGGAGGTTGGGCGATCGTGCGGTGGCGGCGTTACATCATGGGTCACTTGTTTCATAGTGCTAGAATCATAATAGAACTGGAATACTAACTTTGAAATTTTGATGAATCCTTCAAGTTTCTCGAAACAACCCGTTCCCTGTTTCCCGCACTTTGGTGAACAGAAGTGATGTACCCAACCTATATCGTGTGGAATGTTTTTCTTTGCAAAGGAGGGCGGTTCGTCTGATTGATATTCCGTTGTTAACAGACCGACTGCCATCTCTGATGCACAGACGCAATGTAGGTATGCTGAGTCTGTTCAACGGATATCTCAATAGAGCCTGCTAGAAGGAGCTAGCAGCTTTGATCCCCTCCGTGCCGGTGCATGTGCGTGAAACTCGACGGACACGAGTCCCGTGAGAACGGATCGTTTCGCCCACTCGTTTTTGTGTAAACCGGCTCGTATTTGGAATGAGCTATCGGCATCTGTCTTTCCTCCAACATTTAATCTGGGCCTCTTCAAAGCCCGCATTAACAAATCCCTTCCTACAGCCCGCTCACAACGTTTCCTAACCGGGTAGCGATATAGTTACCCTATACGTGCTCTCTACATACAGGGGCGCTAAAAAAAATACCGATTAGATAGAAAAGTATCCTAGCCTACTATTAAAGAATTTATAAAATGTAAGTAAGATAAAATTGACCTTACTTCCGGCACCCGGACACACCTCTATCGGTGTATTTGTTCGTCGGGTTCGTGGCTACATAACTCGAAGATGGAATTTAAAAATGGTTCTGTCAACGATCGTAAATCAAATCAAGATCTACTGAATATTGATCGAGAAAATCATAGCACCTTCTGAAATGACCTTTTGACATTTAAACTCGGGAGTGGCCGAAATGTCATTGTTAACCGCATCGTTGCGCAGAAGGTCCTGCTTTTCAGAGTAAACAATATTTAAAAACTAAAAAAGCCGCACAGTACAAACAATAAAACCAGCTGAAAACACTGCCTATAAGTAGAAAACTTCTGAACAACTTTTATTAGCATCTTCTGTCCCGATATATCTTTTATCGATCGTCCTCATCCTCTCACCCCGTTCTTATATTTTGTTTCGCCTTTATCTTGTTAGTTTCATAAATAAAACATCTGTATTTAACCACTGTTAGCACAAGAAACTTTGTTGGTTTACCATTTGTTAAACTTCCTTTGTATATATATTTGTATTAAATGCTGTTTGTTTCTCACAAACAAATAATTTTAAATTGCTCAAAATCATAGTTACATATCTCAACATCGTATCTGTGAAATCCTGTTTCCGCGGGAGATGAATGTAACTGTCTATTTTACTTTATTTTTTAATCATTAACGCCTTTCGACTTTTACATAGTATAATTTAAAGTATAAGACAGACTATAGTGTGAAAATATGTAAGCAACGAAGAGTCCTTAAGAGTGCGTTTAATCACAAAGATAAGTTCAAGAATATCTGTAAACAACAAAGCAAGAATAACCCTCCATTGAAGGTATGCAAAAAGTAGGATTGATGAAAGAAACGAAAAACTTATTAAATTGCAATGTTAATAATATTTCAAATTGAAATGGTTTATAATATATCTAAACATTATATATTTAGTTACTAATTACAATAGGTAAAGATGTTCATAAGTACAATACATTTACAGAAGAACATCCACAGGACAGTGATTATATCAGAGTAGATAAATGAGTTCGTGAGTAAATGTTCGCGATACATTCCATACACCCGTGATATGCGAATATATATATTAGCAAAGTTCTGAATTCTATGTAACGGAGTGTTCAATAAGGAACACGAATGAAAAAATGTAATGATTTAAAAAAAACATATTCATATAGATCAGCAAACGCCGATTCTGAATACATAACTTTTATTATATATAATTATACGTAAAATTCAAAAATCGTTATTTAAAAGTGAATAAAAAATCATCTTGAGGGCCTCCATGGTCGAGGGGTAAGCAACTCGACTACGAATCCGAAGGTCGCGGGTTCAAATCCCGGCGTGCGCAAGTAAATTTAATTTAATTAATTTGTGCTGTTTCACAATTAATTAACTTGAACATAATATATGGTATATTTGCGCACGTTCCAGAGTGGAAGATACTCTCAGTATCGCCCTGGTGAAAGACCACCATTCAGAATTGAAACGTTGCTTGAAATTGCTTTTAGTCGTGTTTGGTGACGAGATCTGAATAGCCAGGCATTTTTCCCCACCTTCCTCTGCCTCTTCTCCTTCCCCTCCTCAATACCTTCAGCCTCACAACATTCCCAAATTGGGGATGCCATAATCTCACTGGCTCCAGACGATTGGGAGCAGTTGGGACTCTTGTGTGGTATTCATTTAAAAAAAACTCAAAACGCCGTGTTACGTTGGTACCATTCCATTTGGAACATCTGACGTCACGTGAATATTCTGTTTTTGGATTCGTATGAAAAATTTTATTTTTCGATTTTGTTTTGTATTTATAATATGTATTTTTTTAGTTTTGCTATATTTAAAATGAATTTGGGTGACTAAGCTATTTAATTGTTGTACAATATAAAAAAATATTATTATTGAAATAAATTAGAGTATTCATGATCAAACCAAATATCAATATGGATATTATGATAATGTTAATGCTAAATACTATTATTATTCTTTGAGTTAAAGTTTCTTAAAGGGTACATAATTAGATTACTTGTTATGGTTAACCATATATCGAATTATGTACGGTTTGTTTGTTTTGACATTTGACATTCTAACCTCAAAACCGACCGGCCATAGACTTGGAGCTTTTTGGCGGGATGGTAGGGGGAAGTCGCAGCTACCAAACGCGCCGCTGCTCAATCCTCTTCGAGCAACGGTAGAGCTAGCACAGTGATTCGCGTAAAGTGTGTTTTGTCGTTGCGTCGGAAATCAAGATGCAACATTTGCTGGAGCAGCGGGCAGCCATAAAATTCTGCGTTCGGCTGAAAAAAACCGGTATCCCTGGCCATGATTCAGGAAGCCTTCGGAGATGAAGCCATGTCACAGGCAAGAGTTTACGAGTGGCACAAAAAATTCCAAAACGGCCGGGAATCAATTAAAGACGATGTGCGCGTTGGACGACCGTCAACTTTCAAAACTGATGACAACGTCACAAAAATGAGGGAAGTGTTACAGTCTGATCGTCGTCTCAGTGTCCGCTTAATATCGGAGAAGTGCAACATGACAAAGAAACGGTTGCGCGAAAGGATTCGCGGCGTTCGAAAGGAGATCGCCAACATCTGGATTTTGCATCACTACAATGCACCCTCACACTCAGCTCTCGTCGTCCAGGAGTTCCTCGCTAAGCAAGGCGTGGCGACACTGCCGCAACCGCCGTCCAGTCCCGAATTAGCACCGCCGGACTTCTGTTTGTTCCCCCGCATCAAGCGAAGCCTAAAGGGACGCCATTTGGAGACGTTGGATGGGGTGAAAACCAGTGCCGACGACGCAGTGCCTTAAGGGGGTTCCGTCTTCTGCCTTCCAGGGTGCCTCCCAAGACTGGAAGAAACGCTACAAAAAGTGTATTGACGCCCAAGGGGAGTATTTTGAATAATATTAACTGTTTGTACGTTCATTGGCAATAAATTGACTGAAAAAATAAATTTTCGATATTTTTGCGACAGACCCTGTATTTAATTACTAAACACATCGTTTTGTAGTAAGTAATAAATTCACAGAAGAACATCCACAGCGATTATATCAGAGTAAATAAATGAGTTTGTGAGTACATTCCATACACCCGTGATGTGGGCATATATATTACCAAAGTTTTGAATTCTTTGTAACTGAGTGTAATTTAGTGTAATTGGCCCCAATTTAAATAATTTTGAAGCAATTCTTTTTTTTTATTTAATCAATGCATTACATATTTAAATATTAATAAAATAAAATAAAGAATTGCCTTCAAATATTAAAAATAAGGAAAATGGACAGTTACTTATAAACATGTTTGTGTAGACGACATCCAACTCAACTCACAATAATTATTACAGACGATCCAAACATTATCGTGATTTAAAAAAATTAATTTCTTTAATAATATTTACTAAGGAAAATAAATAATGAATAATAAACTGCCGGCTCTCTCTTAAGACCACTTTGCAGATATTTACATCGCAATCAGTGCCTCTACACCAGGGGTACACAACCCGCGGCCCCTATTTATTGCGGCTCACTTTCCTAATAAAAATGTCAAAGAAATATCGCTCACACTATGTATGTTAAGATTCGCATCCTGAAATGGATGCAAGGTTACAGGGCTGTTTTTATACTCAACAGAATTTATCATGAATTTATGTTATATCACAATTTATTAATTAATTAATTTATTTTTCACTTTTTTATTTCTTATAAGTTGCATTAGAAGTAATTTACAAAATATATTTAATTAAAGGGTATTCTTGGTCTTGTATTATTGTACACCTTACCAGAAAGGAGGAGTTCTTGTGTCTGACAAGGGAGCCACGATTCTTAATTTGGTAGGTGCATAATATTTAATTTACTTCTATTTATATTTTTTTTTAAAGAAGAGTTTAAATTTATTTATTCTGATTGGTCATTAATATAGCGCATTTAAATGGGGGAGGTTATTGTAGTTTTTATGGCTAAATATAATATATATGATAAATATAATAGTTTTGCATTTGAGTTGCTTTAAAATTATTCCACTTCTCATAGATTTGTAATATTCCTGATTTTCGTTAAGATTTTTATCTTTACACATTTTTATAATAGAAACTTGCTTAAATATGTCTTCAACATTTGCTACTGGAAATAGTTTGAAAAGTGATTTCGTTGAGAAGGTGGAATTTTTTTAGAAAAAATGTCTTTAGTCATGTTTGAAGATAAGATCTGAATAGCCAGATGCTTCCCCCGTTCCTCTTCCCCATCTCCGCCCCCTCATAACTTCCTTCAACCTCACAATATAGGAACAACCCCTGGTCTCACTAGCTCCAGACCGTTCGAAGCAATCGGGAGTCTTGTGCGGTTTTCACATAAAAAAGAAAAAAAAGAGGATATTACTCGATAGAATTAAGAGATTTTCGGTATTTTTTTCTAGTTGGGAATCAGTTGAAAAACTCACAGTTTAAAAAAAAAAGGAAAATACTTTCAGATTCATCAAAATAAATAAAAAATATTTACATATGCAGAAATAAAAGAATAACAACCTATATTTTAAATAGCCATTTTATACATTTGGCACTTTCGACAGATGTCATTTCATACTAACATTAAGAAAGGCGTCAATTCTTCTCAAATATTTACGCGTTTTTTATATAAAGAAAGTAAAAAAATTAGATTAATTTTTATGGACCTCCGCGGATGCAAATATTTTTTATTTATATTTATGAAGCTGATACTATTTTTAAAATAATGTGTTTTTCTACTGGAGTCCCGACTGGAAGAAAATACCAGATTTTCCTTCTGAAAATGGTTGGTTTGGAGGGCGTGCAGAAAAATAAATTAGCCATTCTGTTAAAAATATTGTGAACCCCTGTTTCAAAGTGAACACTTAAGCGTCTCGTTCAATTAATAAGTCACTTGACACTAAATAGTTTATGTATTGGTCCTGGAAATTAGCGCTTGACGCTTCTGTCAACTGTCAACTGTCAACAATACCTACGTGAGATTCTGCACAGATTCGATAGGAGTTGCAATAACAGAGACTACTTCCCCTTCTATAGCCAGGGGCGCGGCGAGCGACGCATCGGCCCCCGGGCGCGTGACAAAAATGGAACTCTCAGTTTTTTAACTCCACACATGAAGCTGTGAGGGAAATAATTTCCCTCAAAACCTTTATCTTCTTTGGTGATGCTGTGTGCAGGGTCTTTTAGAGGATAGGGAGGAGTGAACTCGGGTCTTGAAGATACCCAAGTCGTAGGAGGGAGGAAACACAGAGACCGGCAGATAATTCCACAGCCAAGCTGAAGAACACAAGAACGAGTCGTAGAAGTGACCCGTTCTCATGTGACAAATGTCAAACCGTCTGCGAATGTTGGGCGCGCGTTTCGCGTATTTACCGACTATACACTGGTGCCGAAGGGATCAATGACGCTAGTTACTCAGAGAATATTCCATTAAAATACCGGTAGAACAAGGACAGCATTCCCACCTGACGTCTGTGCTCCAAAGATTGCAATCCGTTTGTTAAGATAGGGGAATCTATCAAACGGACCGCCCGTTTCTGCAAGAGTCAGGGTTTTTTTCAGATATTTTTGGGGCTATACTATACTGCATCATATAAGACGGTTTGGACAAGCAGAGCGGATAGACTGAGAGATGAGCACCAGGAGAACACATGATGAGCATGTGGATGGAAAAAGAACTCGGGCGCCCACCGCAAAGTACACGTTAATAGAATTTGTCTTAATTTTAATATTTTCAAGCGTCTGTAAACGTATTCAGACAAAGGGCCGGTTTTCCAGTCCGACATAAAAGGTTTTAGCGAGCTTAGCAAAAATCAGTATATAAGTCATAGCATAGACAATATAGAAAATACCAATATTACACGATTTTTCTACGTTCTTAATAGAGGAATGTGTTTCTTTGAATATTCAAAAATGTCACCGCGATGTATGAAACATCAACTGCCACAACTGTTAATTCGTCGCGGGTTTTATTTGTGTGTTGATTTTTGTTTAAGTCCTTCACACAAACCAGCACGGTTCCATATGCGAGGAACCCAATTGTAAATAGTATTTGTTTTGTCGAAATCTGTGCATTATTCATGAAATTATGACTAACTAACCGTTGAAAACAAACTATGTTCTAATATTGGGTATGTTTGACTGCGAGAGATTAGAAGTCATCCTTTATCAATGAATATCATCAACATGAATCGCTGGATGAATAGTTGAAGTACACACTGATAAAATTAGGCAATTTAAGTAGATGTTAGCGAGATTAATGTATGCATTGTTATTTACGTAAATATGAAATATGACAGATGAGATTCGTCACTAGGTAGTGGGTACCAGTGCCGGCACTGTTTGCGGGTGTGTTTGCATAACCATGCTATCGTGTCACCGCGATGTTTATTTTTACACGGGTTTTATTTAAGAGTTGATTTTTAATAAAATCCCACACACCAATCAGCATGGTTCCATATGCGATGAACCTAATTGTAAATGGTATTTGTTTTGGTGGAATCAGTGCATTATTCATGAAATTATGACGAACTCACTGTTGAAAACAAACTATGCTGTCACATTGAAAATTTGAAAATTCTTCTTTAGACTCATCGCTCATCGCTCCAAATCGCTCCATCCAAATCCGTACTCGAAAAAGTGGGCAATTTACAAACTTACTTAAACATGCAGTTATTTACGTAAGCCAAATATGAGAGATGGGATTTGTCACTAGTAGTTCCAAATATCAGCTTAAGCGGCAAAATAGGAAGCTTAATGCCTCGACTACACAATCGCCCAACGTCCCAACCCGAACTCGGTTCGGAGTTGTGACGTTGGCCGGTCGTATAGTGACCATAAATCGGGTAACTACACGATCGGCCAACGTTCCAACTACAAACTCCAAACTAGTGATGCCATTTTAGCTAAAATCTATCGATCTACCGATATTCATAGAAAGTTTACCGAAATTCATAATATTATTGATACAATTCGTTTCTCATTAGGTACTGATAATACCGGAAACAAATATAACCGATAGCTTTTGCTTCTGTTTCAGTTCCGTATTTTATTTTTACCCACAGCCTAAGTCAGATTGCAACGTAAAAAAATATAACAACTATCCCCGATTATACATCGGAATACATGCATTCGCTATTGAGGTGATTTTTCAAGAAAAACTGCGCAATACAAATTATCTAATTATTATTATTATTAGTCAAATATGCATAATGTATATTTGGGAATTTATTTGGGGGTTAGTTCCATATTTGAGTATTTTTTTGTCATTATAAACATAGTTCAGTCATGTTTTAGGCTGCTCTCTGACGGTCCGGTGAGGAACAAACATTTCACTCGTTACTGGAGACACTGCATAGAAAAGTCAAGTTTGCTAAAGTAAGGTAACGGTTTACAACGCAGTCCATTGTGGGACTTTTCTGCGCAGTGTCTCCAGTAACGAGAGAAATGTTCGTTCCTCACCGGACCGTCAGAGAGTGGGCTTATTCTTCGCGCAGCACATCCGTCGGGATCGCCTGCCGAACTCATACTGAACGGCCAATGTGTGGAGGCCGGTTTGAGCTAATTCGGCCAACTAGTTTGAAGGTTGGATCAGCTAGTTCGCCACCGGGGCGGTCTCGGGCGAATTTGCCGAACTCGAGCCAACGTTAGCCCAACGCGTACGAACTACCCCGCTACACAATCCCCCAAACGTTCGAGTCGGGAGGTTTGGCGATCGTGTAGTCGGGGCGTAAGTTTTAGCAATGATTTCCAGCACTGATAAACCGACCCATAGTTGCAACGAAACACCCAAAGGAAGATATTGTTATCTGGTGAATTCGACAAATCGTTGTTAATTTTTAGTTTTCCAGTTTATATTGATTATTTTTGAAAATGTAGAATACAATCAGTCAAACAGTATACCACAGAAGCCGTACAAATTGAAACGTAGATGAATGGGATACTTGTATCTTATTATACAATCACACTAAATATAACTTCTCACTACTGTGTGAATCCCATCTTTGGGGATGCTTTGACTTCGTAACGTTCCTAGAAATAATGGATTTATATTAATAATAATAATAATGTTTTATTATCTTCTTTTTTTTATAACTAATTAACAAATAATTATACCCTCGTTGGGATTTCCCGTGCTGAGGATTTCATTTGGAAAATATTAAATTAAATTGATGTCCTTGATGAAAAAAATAAAATAATTGTAAGGTGAGGTGTTTTAAGTGCAGTTGAGTGCTTTCGGTGTTAGTCTGAATTCGGTGTTAATATATTTTCTATTTAAGATCTCCCTATGTAACGTCTCCAGTGTTTTATTTGATTTTTGAATTTATTATGGCTGTTTAGATTTTTGAAGGATAGTGGGAATTTGTTGTAGAGTTTAGTACCATAGTATAAGAAGTTTTTTTATCCAAATGTTGTGTTTGTGGTTCCTTGTTGTATGTGTTTTTGACTCCGAGATGTAGTGTTTCTAATATGTGTGATTGTTGTTATTTCTTGTTTTCTGTTGTTGTATTATTGTAGTATTGTTTTGGAGTATAATTATTTTATTGACGCAATGTTAAGTTTGTTAAAGGTTTCGTCAGTATTAGTTCTTACATGGAATTTAAGTATAATTTTCATGATAGCTTTTTATGTTCTAATGAGAAAATTAAGAATATTGTAATTAGCACTGCCCCATCCGATAATACCATATTCTAATAGTGATTCGCAGAGAGCCATGTAGATCTTAATCAAATCTTTTGAACTGAGGACATTCCTGATTGTTTCAAAAAAGTAAGTTAATTTATTTTAAATGCTGTTATTTAAATAAATAATCTGGTCAGCCCACTTTAAACTGTGATCAATGTTTGCGCCTGGATACGTTATGTGGTTAACATTTTCCAATGATAGATAATTACATTGACCATTTAATTGTGGTAAGCTTTGAATTTTTTACATTCTTTATTTTAAAAGTGATGAATTTGGTTTTATTAGCATTAAGTGTGAGTGAGTGATAGTCTAGCCATGTTTTGATTCTGTTTAGAGTGACTTCTGATTTCTTGAATGTTTCTGACCAATTTTTCCCATGTAATAGAATAACAGTGTCATCTGCAAAACTTTACCTTCACATTCTAAACGACATAGGTCATTTACGTAAGAAGAGGATTGGACCTAAAATAGTCCCTTGAGGTACCCCGAATTTGATACCAATAAATTTGCTGATTATGTTGTTAAGTTTGCTTTCTGTATTCCATGTAACTTTTAAAAAATGTCATTGCATGTGATTTATTGTATCAAAAGCCTTATTATTGTTAGAGTTTCGGGTTTGCATTCAGAGGTCGCGGATTCGACCCCCCACAAGGAAATGCAGGATTATTTTCATTTTCCGAATTTGAGTACAGATTTAATGGGGGAAACGCTCGGCAAAACAGACGCAGACATCCGTGGAAGTTGGGGTGTGTCAATTAAACTGCCGGTCGTGTTATTTTCCTTATCAACGGTCACGCTGTGAAAAAAATGAGTCGAGTATACAAAAGACAATATAAATAGAATTCACGTGATTGGGTATCGTAAAAAGTGCTTGGAGTATTTATCAGTGACGTGCGTTGCTCTATGACCAAAGGTAGGCTGTTTATATTTTTGCAACATTGGGAATAGTATTTATCAAACGTGTTTTAAAAAGCAAAGAAACCTAATCTTTAGAACACAAGAGCTAAAGTTAACCAGAATGAAATTATGAATATACTAAAATTTAAAACTGCTTTTGGTCAAACGAGCAATGAATATAGCTCTATTTAAAAAAAAAAATTATATGAATACTGCACAAGAGTCCCAAACTGCTCCCAACCGTCTGGAGCCAGTGAGACTATGGCATTCCCAATTGGGGAATGTTGTGAGGCTGAAGGTATTGGGGAGGGGAAGGAGAAGGGGGAGAGGAAGGTGGGGATAAGGGGAAATACCTGGCTATTCAGATCTGGTCACCAAAGACGGCTAAAAGCCATTTCAAGCAACGTTTCAATTCTGAATGGTGGTCTTTCACCAGGGCGATACTGAGAGTATCTTCCACTCTGGAACGTGTTCACTATAATTCACTTCCACCAGTAACATTCAATAAAGAATAAACACAGAAGTGTCTTCCGGTAGATTTAAATGAAAACCCGTGTGCCATTGACATAATACATTTTGGTTATAGCCCCAGTTACAGCAAATACAGCGCTCTGTTTCGTGATCTTGTGATCGAAATTATTTGATTTTTTTTAAAATTAGAAACTAGCTTATGTTTACTCGGCCTATCTCGGGATTACTTAATTTTTTTGGAATAAAGTTATGAAGTTTTGAATTCTTGTTTGTCTTTTGGGTGCCATAATTGATTTGACAGCAAAAGTAATGCTTTGTGACGACTATTACTACCTATAAACAAAGAAACATTCATTTGAAAATTTTATTTCTTTCCAAACATTTTTTTTTTTTCAAAAAATATATATCCTAATAATAAAGTTCTTATGTACCTACTTATGTTTTCATTACGAAAATATTCTTTCTACCCAAAAAAACCTTCTGTTGAACATGTAATTTGTGGCTCACCAGAGTGGTATATCTATGGGCTAACCTCAATACAAAATGGTGGGTTCAATGTTTTTCATACTAATTTTAAAACGTTAAAGCAACAGACACATTATATTTCATTCAAACTACTCTCTAAACCTTCCCGGAACTAATAAGAATAAACTGTATTATTTTCAGCGAAACCAGCGAGTAATTTTCGAGAAAATCGAGGACGCACAGACAAATATTAATATTTATGTATAGATTGTTATGGTCCGAATGGACAGACTTTAAGATGGCGAGACTTGCCGCATCGAATCTCTTGTGTTACATATTCTTTATTCTTTGATCATCAATAAAATAAAACTGAAAATACAAATGATTTCAAGAAACAAACCTGGCCAAAGTTATCCACTACTTTGAAAAGAACGTCGTAGGAGCTTAAAACAAGCAGATTTTAAATAAAACCTAATTCGCCTCTGCACAGGAACCCCCCTAGTAAAAAACATGATGAATTGTGAAGCTTTGTAATTTATTATTATGTAAATATAAAAATAAACTATTGAAACCGAATAAATAAAATTCAAAAAAAAATCACTGAATCTTGCAAAATTGTCGTTTTATCTTCATTTGATTATTGTGGCAAACTGAATAAATTAGCATACAAGTTATTACCAAATTCAATTTTTTTTTTTACAAATTTGTAGTATTTCTAATTTATTTCTATGGTTTATGAAGACATCTGAATGAGCACGGTTTTCAGCCTTTGTGTAGTGCACGCCACTGGTATTTAGTATTAGGTATAAACAGCAGTGCGGCTGTGGGGCCACGCGGTGGCAGAGGAGGCGTGCGCCACGTGATCCGCCTGATCCGGCTTATGTCGGTGGGTTGGTGGGGGGAAGTGTGGGGGGGGGTATGAATGGAAAAGCGGATCAGAGCGGGAAACTGCTTCCCAGTGGAGTTGCGGAACTTTGCGATACAAACTGCCGGTTTGATGTACCTATGTAATTAAGAAAATTAAATAAATCCCCAACATGTAACGAGTCGTATTAAAAGCGGGTGTTTAGATGCACAGGCGTACCGCAAAGCTATCCAATCCCCAAAAATGAAGAAGGAAATATACAAAAGATTTTTCATTGATACATTTCGTATGAATAAATAAATACTAAATACTAAAAATCATTGAAATCGAAAAACCACAGACAATAAAAAAGGTGTCTGTCGCATCAAGGGAATGTTGATTGTTGGGAAAGTCGCATCTGGTAATGTAGAATGTTGGGAAAGTCACATCTGGGAATGTTGATTGTTGGGAAAATCACTTCTGGGAATGTTGATGGTCGGGAAAGTCACATCTTCCCTTATATCCCCCTCCCCCTTCAGCCTTACAACATGCCATAGTCCCACTGATTTCGGGCATTTAGGACTCTTGTGCAGTGTTCATACAAAAAAATTAATAATTAAAATAAAATATTTGTGGAAGCCGATAACGTTGTAGTTGGGTGTTTAGTTAAGTGATGATCGAGTAAAATGAAAGTCCACTTGGCGTAGGTGGGAGATCGGGTCGATAAATGGCGTCGCTCTGCAACATGGCGCCACCGTCTCGCCTCTGTACTACCGACACCCCCTGGTGTACCCACCCCACCTAACCCACCCGGCCTGCGCGGATAGGGCAACGTGTCCTTGCTGAGGATATACCTATACACCCACACTGTGCACTGTGCTGTCTCAATGTCACCCCTGGGTTCTGCCAGCCCTGGCTCTTCGCTCTGGGCCGACCCCGGCCTATATGGGTAAGGAAACGTATCTCTATTGAGGATATACCGAGTATACATCCTCCACCCACCCGTACACTGTACACTGTAGTCTCAATGTCACCCCTGGCCTCTGCCGGCTCTGGCTGTTCGCTCTGGGACCGGCTGCCCTTGCTGAGAATAGGCGAATACTAAGAAACTAACCAAGCAGCGAGCTATCAAGCCACACCACACAAGGACATATGAGAGATTTCAAATTTAAAATGTTCCCACGATCACTACCAACAGTTAGACCAGGCAACGTCAGAACAAAATCAAACCAATGAATCATTATTTGCCCGCTATAACCTAAAAGTCGTAGAAATTCAAATACAAATTTGAACTATCCAAAAGTACGTTGACAGATTTCAACTACGCATATGTCAATCAATAAAAATACCACTAAAGAGAGCACAATCAAAGAAAATCGCCAAAAAAGTTTCACTACTCGGAAGGATAAGAAGATATATCAGTGCAGAATCCTGTAAAACTATATACAATGCCATCATTGTTCCTGATATTAATTACTGTAGCAGTATTTTGTTCTTGTCAAAAGGAGAAGATTTTAGAAAACTAACAGTTTTGCAAACCAAAGCAATACGAATAATTTTAAGACGAAACAAATTTTAAGTTTAAAAAATGCTAAGGGATCTAATCACACTGTCTTTTAAGCAAATTATATACTTAAATGTAATGGTTTTTCTCTTTAAAATGTTTAACAGCCAAAAAAATTCTGAGAAAATACTAAATTCTTGAGAAAAATGAATGAACATCGACACAGACAAAACCACTCTACAAGAAGAAGAAATGAAATAAGACTTCCCTTTCGAAAGAAAACAAAATCTCAAAATTCATTACTATATAGAACCATGAAGATCTTCCAAGAAATACCCAACAATATTTAAGAAGAGGAAAATGTTTTGAAATTTAAGAAGGAAGTGACGTAATACGTAAAGTGCAATTTTTAAATACCGTATTTTTTTATGTTTAATAATTAAAGTAATTCTTAGTTTAATGTAGATATTAGAATACATGTAACTAATGTACGTGTTATATTTTAAGTTAAATAAATAAATAAAAAATAATACCTTTCTTTGGCAAAAATTACGAACCATTGAAAGATGAGCATTTTTCTCGAACTATAAAGCACAATTGTTCATAATTTAGCGATCTATTTAGATACATAGTGCATTTTTGTGAATATTCAAGACACGAGCTAATAAAACTAACTTGAAGGGAGCAACCGTTTGAAGGAGAAAGCGTTAGCAACTAAAAGTGAGAAATTTGCCAAGCAGGAACAATTTCTTAAAGTGGAACGATTGTAACATAAAAAAAAATCAATTTTAAAAGAAATATTAAGGTAGGCACGGCTTTTCATCCCATATGGACTGCACGCCACTGCTACATCGTTAGCACTGTCCACACATAGCGCTCCTGGCGTTCGAGGCAGTTCCCAACCAACAAATATTTTTTTAGATGTCGTAAAGCTAAACGAAATCACTTGTAACCAATCCGACCAAAATATATTTAACCGCTAGCAACATTGGAATATCAGCTGCGAACTGACAGTTGAATTCTCGTGACATTTTGTTCTATCACTTTCCTGGAAACACAGCTCTCTGCCGCACAATTAAATTATTATTAGATTGTTACAATGTATCAATAAATTATTGTAATTGATACTTATTTCATTGTAATTTAATACTGGCTTGGGGAAGTGCATCGAACAAAGCATTAGACCCATTAGGAAAAATACAAAGGGCAACAATTAAAACCATCCTTCAAGTACCGTTCTACGCAGACGACTCTGGTGAAATTTTCAAAACTCATGACAATAAGATAAGCATATGCCAAATCTGTATTATTACACCTCTTCCAACACAAACTTCAAATTCCGATGTAATCTTCAACCACAATAAAAACCAGATTCTGAACAAATAAAACCCCGAATATCCGATAACACACACCTCACACGGGCAACAATTTAAGTATTACGCAATCAAACTTAATAATTGCATTGCCACCACTCTGAAACAACTATTAACTGTAAATGTAATATCTACAATTAATCTAAAAAAATATGTCAAAGCCCGGATCAAAAAACAAGGTAGTCATTTTATTCAAAACATGATGAAACCAAACCAAACATAACCCAATACATAAAATATTATACTTACTTGATAGTCCCTTCTCTCTTTTTCCGTGCAATATACTTTAATATTATCAAACTTAGTCGACAGTATCTATAATTACATGTTATTATTTTTAAAGGATTTGCCCACTATGACTAAAACAAAAACAAAAAATGTTTTTCTCTTCAAATCTACGCCTAATTTACATTTATATAGCAAAACTTTAAAACAAAAGTAACCAATACACATCAATACTTGTACCACATTTAACACATCCACATGAACACCTCAGCACAGGTTCTCTTAGTGAGGTGGTCACGACACAACACTCCATTCACAGTATCACCTCTTCAAACCTGACTTACACTCCACATTATAAAACACCATACAAAGCACCTTTATTATACTATTAAAAAAAACATGTTATGTGAAATGGTACTGAATAATATATAGATAGATAAAAATAAATTAATTAATCAAAAAAATCAATCCGAATACCGTAACAACTACTGCTCGATACTTGTTTGTCTAGCTTACACGTTGCACGCCTCGCGGAGTCAGGACGGAGCTATTGACGCAAGTACAAGCGTGACCTGGAGAAAGCAAAGGTATAAGCTGTAGACAAGCTGGCGCCAATGCCTTCCGAGCAAACCTACTCTATTAGAGGTCAGAGGTCAGAGGTCAACCGGCAGGTACATGAAACTAGAACCTCCGCATTATCAACTTAGTGGTTAAAAATGGGATCATGATTCAATGGTGGGTGTGACAGTGGGACGGGAAATACAAGAATAAGAAGGCTTTGGTTGTCTCGATTGGTCGGCGATTTAGAGCCGCCTCTTGGCTGGCTGAAAAGTTCAGTTCATAGCGGGTGTTGCATGGCCATGGCGCAGATTATGAACTTATATAGCCAACAATAAGGAAGCAGGTAGCTAAGAGGCTATCGAAATTGGGATTGTTTGTTTATTTATTTATTTGTAAGAAACAAACAGCTTTTAATACAAATTTATAAACAAAGGAAGTTTAACAAAAGGTAAGCCAACAAAGTTTATTGTGCTAACAGTGGTTAAGTACAAACGTTTTATTGGAAAAAAAAAGAAATAAGAAGGAAGGGGGGAGAGGAAGAGGAAGGAAAGAGGGACAGGAAATGATCTCGATACATTATGCTCATGCATCAATTTGTGGTCGTACGTATTACTTCGGTTCGATATCTTGAAAGGGTATTGTGAAGAATGTCGATATTGTGAAATACGGGGAATTGGAGAATTTATCCTAAGATTGGTCCTGCAAGCGGGCAAATAAAAAAATCGGTTTTTCGGGTTGGTCTTGATGGTATGTGAATGTTTATAAAGTTAATGAGCTCTGGCGAGTCCAACAAAATCATGTGCTCTAGGTGGTTTTGCCTAAATCCGATATTTTATATTTTCGTTCTCCTTTACCTAAACTAAAATGTTACTTAAATCAAAAACTATATTTGTTTTCTAAACATCTAAAACTCTTAAACGGTGAGCTAAGGCGATATGAAATTAACACAGCTTTCTCTATCTTGATTTTCAGCTCAACTCATTTCATTAATTTTCTTGTTTAAGTTTTCGAGTGGGTGGAATGCGCCCATTATGCGTACTTATATGTAGTAAAATATATACAAAGAATAAACAAATAAAAATATTTAAAGTCTTTCAAAACATCAAGAGAAGTTGGGCGCATTATTCGAGTGTTTCCACAAATTCTTGTGAAACTGATTACATAGTGAACGAGCGGGGGTTGCGTACCTCCTCCCGGGGGTCGGGGGAGGGCTGAACTAGAGGGAGACCACGTGGCTCGTCCACCGCACGAACCCAGCCGAGAATTGAATGAAATATGATGAAAGGTGTTTATGTCACGGAATATCGGATAATGACTATGTCTTTAAATAGCTTTATTGCCACTTTGTCGGCCATAAACACACAGCAAAGTAAAAGGTTGGGGATGCCATTCCAATGGAAACTGGAAAATGTGAAACTAAATTTTATCAGACAAACTAATGAGGTTATCAATAAATCCAATAAAATGCTGGGATTTATAATTCGTCTTTCACAACCTTTTCGCAGCATAAAGACTCTATACTCCCTTTACACAGCGTATTGTGCTTGTTAAAAGACCTTTGTCTGTTAAAAGTCTAGTGAAGTGTCCAAAGTGAGTGATTTACAATGGGAATTCTTTAAGCTATGGTGATTGTAAATAATATCGTATACAACCGGGATACACTACTCAAACTTAATGGTAAAATGTGTTATTTTGGACCCTTTAATAGCTGCAAAGATATCGCTGTATAACGTTTAACGTTGTACCACAACTGCAACCCGTAAAATTAGATTTCGTGGCTGCCATGCAGTGCGCAATAGGAAAAAACACCTGTTTATTAGAATCCAACAATGCATTGTAACGTAAATACTGACCCCGAGTCTATGATTGGGATAATTGTCTACGGAAGAGATTGGTGAGAGGATGTCTATGGGGGACGGCAGACGGAAGGGAGCAACTCAACATGGCGGGCGATATAACCTGACTGGAGCGGTCGTGATCGACGTGTGTTTGTTGGGAGAGATTATGTTTTTGATTTTCTATTTTGTTTGACGTCGGAGGGCGTCTACAAAATTTGCCCGAAGTGGGTGTGTTTTTTTGTTTTATTGATTGATCGATGGCCGGATTGTGAGGCGATGAAGCCAAACCGCGCGTGCCTGCTGCTGTGGTGAAAATCTCGGAAGAAGTGATGAGCGGACCAAAAAGGACATAAGGTAGCATCTGCATATTCCATTGTCTGGACCCCACGGAAGAGGCTATGGCGGATGGCGCTTCAGAAGAGTCGTCCTAGACTTCTTTTTGGAGATTACTACGATCGGTGAGCATCTGGACCTGGAGAGGCCTTCCATGATGCTGAGGAGAGGAGTCGGACCATGAGAGCCATCAATTATTGTTTGAACCTTTTCGTGTTGGGATCAATCCTTCTCTTTACTCTTTTTCTTTGCTAAACCATGATAGACGTGGTTATAGAATCATTAAATTTATGTTCTTTCCTTTTACAAGGGTTTTATTTACTGTATCAATCAATACATCCCACTTCCCTGTGCTTCACCATCATTCTCACCCACGAATCTTGAGATGAGAGAACATTAGCCGTCGTATCATTTTTACGCTACATTATGGCGCCCAACGTGGGGCACGAACCCACGACCCTGAGATTAAGAGTCTCATGCTCTACCGACTGAGCTAGCCTAGCTACATCCCACTTCCCTGTGCTTCACCATCATTCTCACCCACGAATCTTGAGATGAGAGAACATTAGCCGTCGTATCATTTTTACGCTACATTATGGCGCCTCAACGTTTTTTGTGAATAATATTTAAGATATTATGGACACGGACTCGGGAATTGATGGGTGAAGTTCGTGTGGTGTGATGTATGGATTGATACAGAAATATTATTAATTATATCATAATATTGTTTATGTATATGTGTGCATACATGAGGTCAGCGATCACGCCATTAGAAGGTTGGTAAATATTAATTGTCGTAATTTTTGGCATATTTGTGACATTGTTATTCTTGAAAGAAACGGTAATTATTTTTGCGACACAGGCATTTCCTGGCGTCGGAAACTAAAACTAATGCAAATAAATTTAAATAAATGAAATTAAAATGATTCATGATTTTGACAATAGATGGTGTTGCGTGTACACGATTGTTTGCGTCTCGGATAATTTATAAATAAGTAATTTAATTCTGTTTACAATGGAGATTAACAACATTAACAGTTATTCGAAAGAGGAATTGTCCACTATTTTAGAGGAAAAAGAAATCGTTCCGGAGGCGACTCTTGCGGAAATGCGGGCACAAGCACGTAAATTTAACGCGTCTCTTAAAGAAGTTTTAGGTTCAAATAATAAACCCACGGAATCTCAGGTTACGAATATAACAAATAATTATTATTATTCAACAAGTGGCGAGATAGGAGTTTACAAATGGGATTTGAAATATGACGGAACCTCTGACGTCAGAGATTTCTTGTATAAGATAGAAGAATTGTGTAGAAGCAGGAGAACAAAAATAGAGGATGTTGTCCTCGGATTTGGTGATTTGCTGGAAGGAAAAGCAGCTACATGGTTTCGCTCTATATGTAAAGACAATCTGACGTGGAGAGATCTGCAGCAATTGTTACTAGCGCGTTACGAACGTGAAGATGCACAAGTGCAGGCGTCGCGTAACTTGTACAATATGCGACAATCATCGGACGAGTCGGTAGCAGATTTTGTCGCGAATTTAAAAATAGCTAACTCTAAACTTGTTGACAATTTATCCGAAATGCAATTAGTAAAACTAGCCAAGCATAGTTTATTAAACAAATATGCAAGTGTACTTGCTTCAAGTGACACTTCCGACTTTGATAAATTAGTTGCTGTCTGTGAACAACTAGAAATGTTTACTGCGAAGCCAGCAATAAACAACACGCATAAGGGAAATACTAACACCGCTTATTTTCATAAGAGAATTAATAATCAATCTCCTTCTTCTTCTTTTCCTGGGAATAGAGCCGATTTGAAATGCAATTTTTGTAATATACCGGGGCATACGTGGAATTTTTGTAGGAAGAGAAAATTAGGCAACAATTCTCGTAACAATAGTTCAAAAAACTAAAGTACGGTTTTCACCATCTTGCGTACGAAGATGGGGGGAAATCGGCTGAAGTTTCTGGCAATCTAAGGTGTTCAGGAGCGCAAACGATGGACGCATCTATGCCTCTGGAACACAATAGAAATGACACAAGGCCTCATGTTAATATTGTTATTTCGAATAGAATTTTTTCATGTCTTTTGGACAGCGGTGCTTCTGTAAGTTGTTTTGGTTGAAACACTTACAAATATTTTGTTAATTTAGGATTAAAAATAATTAGTTGTAAATCATTCGTCACAACTGCTGATGGTTAGCGTCAGGATATTATTGGCACAATAGAGGTACCAGTAACTTATAGGGAAACAACGGAAAAAATTATTTTCTTCATAATTCCTTCTCTATCAGCTACGATTATTTTAGGGGTCGACTTTTGGAAACAATTCCAATTAGCTCCGCAATTGTTCCCAAGGGTGGACAACAGTAATTTGAAGAATACGGTGGGTGAGATTCGAAAAGTTACTGCAGCCAATTTTCTTACTTCCGGAGATAATCGTAAGCTGCAAAAAATAATTAGACAATTTGAAAACATATCTTTTGAAAAATGCGGATTAGGACTTACGCACCTAGTACAACATCATATCGAGACCACGGGTCAACCGATAAAACAACGATACAATCCTTTGTCTCCAGCACGTCAACGCCTATTAGAAGCTGAATTGAAAGATATGTTAGCTTTGGGAGTTGTGCGTCCATCACGTTCGGCTTGGTCTAGCCCGGTTCTGTTGGTAACAAAAAAAGACGGTTCTGCGAGATTCTGCCTAGACAGTCGTAAAATTAATGGCGTCATTCGGCGAGATTCATACCCACTACCTTATGTATCTCGGATTGTAGATAAGCTACGGGGTGCGCGTTTCATCTCTTCTATAGATCTCTCGAAAGCGTTCTGGCAAATTGCTCTATATGAATCTTCAGCTCCTGTAACGGCATTTGTTGTTCCGGGGTATGGTCTTTATGAGTTTACGCGTATGCCCTTCGGCCTAAAAAATGCACCTAGTGAATTGCAACGTTTAATTGATAAACTGTTTGGCCCAGAATTTGATGATAACGTATTTGGATATGTAGATGATTTAATATTAATTTCGGAAAATTTTGAATCGCACTTAAAGCTTTTGCAGAAGGTTTTCTATCGTTTAAAAGAAGCCGGACTAACAATAAACTTAAAAATGAGCGAATTTTGTAAAAAGGAGTTAAAGTATTTGGGATATATTGTAGATTCGGAAGGACTGAGAACAGATCCCATTAAAGTAGAATGCATTAAAAATTACCCGATCCCGAAGAACTCAAAACAAATAAAGGCTTTCATAGGATTATGCGGTTATTATCGTCGTTTCATTAAATATTTTTCCACGATAGCAGCTCCTCTGACTAAACTTACAGGATCAAGGAAAGGAGTAAGCAATTTTGTATGGTCCAAGGCAGCGGAAAATTCGTTTAACCAATTAAAAGAGGCACTGACAACAGCGCCGGTTATTAACTGTCCTGACTTCAAATTACCATTTGTAATACATTGTGATGCTAGCGCAGTCGGGATAGGCGGTGTATTAACACAAAATTTTAATGGTGAAGAACACCCGGTAAGTTATTTTTCGCGTTGCTTAAACGTTCATGAACGTAAGTATGGTGTTACGGAGCGCGAGCTACTTGCGGTTCTAGACTCTGTCACTCATTTCAGACCGTATGTTGAAGGAACACACTTTACTGTAATTACGGACCACTCGAGCCTACAGTGGTTAGTTTCTCTAACAAACCCCACAGGTCGTTTAGCTCGTTGGTCCACTCGTCTTTCTCAATTTTCTTTCGACGTTGTTCATAGAAAAGGTAAACTAAATACGGTACCGGACGCACTGTCGCGCATGGAGGTAGCATTAGTGACATCAACGGATATACCTACCACGATTCATTTAACAAATGATAAATGGTACAACACTTTATTTACAAACTGTAAAAATTCACCCCAACGTTTTGTCAATTTTCAAATTAGGGGTAATGATCTCTTTAGGCATAGCAAAACTCGTTTCGCTCTTTGTGAAGATACGGCGTGGAAGCTGGTTGTTCCTTTTGAAAAGCGAACCGAAACATTGAAACAAGAACACGAAGCGGATCTTTCTTGCCATCCGGGAGTATTTCGAACTTACAAAAAGGTGCATTTACATTTTCATTGGCCAGGAATGTACCAGGATGTTAAGAATTTTGTTAATCGATGTAAGACATGCAAAGCACATAAAATCAATACATCTGCGCCAGCGGGCATCTCTTCAAATCCTAAGATTGTAACCAGACCCATGCAAATGCTTTCAATAGACTTATTCGGTCCACTGCCACGTAGTTACTCTGGGTTTATGTATATATTGTCAATCGTAGATGTGTTCTCTAAATATACCTGGATTTTTCCGCTTAGAAATGCTACCACAAAAAGTATTGTAAAAAACGTAGAACAGCACATTTTTCTTGTTCATGGCGTTCCACAAACATTTGTATGCGACAACGGTAAACAATTTATATCTAAAGAATTTAAACAGTTACTGTCTGATTATAATGTGCCTCCACCTTTTTACAACGCATTTTACACACCTCAAAACAATGTCGTCGAACGCTATAACCAAACAATAGGTACAGCACTGTCTATTTTGTCCGAGTCTGACCAGCGTAATTGGTCCAGATTTCTGCCACATATTCAGTCAGCCCTAAATAATTCGGTAAATTTTGCAACAGGTTATACGCCTTTCTTCTTGATGCACGGTCGTGAACAGGTCATTAATGGTAATTTTCACAAAAATTCTGTCTCGACAGGCGTATCGGACTCAAGTCTAGAAGAATCGAGAGAAAACTTTGCTAAGAAATTAGAGGACTTGGCTCCTATATATGAAAAAGTTTCAGAGGCTCTGTTACAGGCTTATAGAAAGAATGCTAAGCATTATAATTTACGTCGCAAATCGGTAAATTATGAGGTGGGAGATATTGTGTGGCGGAAAAATTTTGTCCAGTCCAGTGGACCCAATTTCTTTTCGCATAAATTAGCTCCGAGGTTTGTACAAAATGTTATTAAAACCAAAGTCTCTAACTTAGTTTATACCCTTGCGGATATGCAAGGCAAAGTAGTAGGTAATTTTCATGTTAAGGATATAGTTCGTTTAGATTAAGTATTAGGTTAATTTTCTTGTAAGAAGCCAGTGTGGTAGCATGTGGGACTACCAACCCTTCATGTCGCTTCACTTGTTTCTTGAAAGGTGTTATTGTGGTCACATGTACTGGAGTTTGGTACCTTCAATACAGGTGCTCAGAATAAACACAAAGTCTAATTTATTGATGATATTTTTTTGACACTTATCCTCATTAGACTAGAATAGAAACATATTATTTGTTTCTCTGATCTTTTAGATCAGTGGCGCCCTAACAAAATAAACAACAAAAAAAAAAACGGGGATTGATTTTTTTTGTTGTTTTTTATAATAATTTTGATTATTTTTTTACATAGGTACATACCAATAGTGTACCTCGAAAATTAAACTTAAGAATTTTCATGATATATACATATATATCGGATATTATTGTTGTCGCTAAGGTATATCGGTTAATTACCTCTAATAATTCCGAATACTCTAAATGAAAGTTAAATCGGTTACCGGTCTGATGGTGTGTTACCTGACAATATGTATATATTTATAGTAGGTATTCTTTGTATTTAATTTGTTTAGCCGTAGGTAAAATTATGCTTTTAGAGTGCACCGGAGTAAAAGTTAAATTAGAATTTTTGGAGATTACTACGACACACTCGAAAAGGATAGTTAATATATTCTGTCTGGGAGATTTTGAGCTACTTTCTTTCACACAGATAATAAAATAGTTTTAATTTGTTAATTAGTAACTATAATGTTTAATGTATATTCTAAGTTTATAATTATGTCTAAAGTAAGTTGGTATCTCTTTCCTTAAAGAATATAGTATAGACATTTAGAAAGTATGATTTTTTTGTAATAATATTAGTATTAAGTATCAAGTGTAGTACTGCTAATGCATGCACACAACAAACAAATATTTACCAATTTGGAGTAAACATCTTCTGCCTCCTTGAACAGGAGAAGATGATTAGTAGATAGTTTAGATCTAGTAATACCACTGTTTATAATATGTTGATAAGTATTTTTTAAGTTGATTTGTCCAATAGGTTTAGTAAATATGTACTATTTTTACACTGCTAACACCAGCGTAAATTTATCAAGTATTTTTGTGTAACCAGTGTCGATTTTTGATTAAAAAAAAAATCGAGCACCAATTTGAAAAGATAGGAAGATGTAAAATTTCGAGAGAAATTGTACTGTGCAAGTTTATATATATAGATATTGACAAATGTACTTGTTTGAAACCACACGAATAGATAGGTATTGTAACATGTAAACCCTCATCTTTATACTATTTAGCAATGGCTAAATGACAACCAAATAGTTCTATAACTATACGACAAGGAAAATTTTTGGAGGTGAATACGCAAACTATCCAATGGATATTGGTATACTGTGTCTAATTCTTTAGATACATATATAAAAAAAAAAAAAAAAAAAAAAAACCCTGTTGAAACTGCATGGTAATTGTAATTTTTTTTGTTAAGAGGAAGAGAGGATTAGTTAAGTAGGGTATTATTAATAATAAAAATAATTTTTTGAAAATTTTGAAGTGGGAGCTTGAGTTCTCCAAACCTCACAAGTGTTAACCTAGAGAAATTGACTCTCATAAAGTGAGGAAGTGTTTGGTTCATGTAACTTGTTTATTTTTATTTATTTTATAAGTTGCTTGAGGACTATAAGTATGAAGTGTTTCCTTGCTTTTCGGTTATGCTTAACCACCAATGTATCACAACTTGATTTTTTTGTGTATTGTCATACTAAGATATACCATTTTGTTTGTCAATTTTGATTTTTGTTTTATATTGGTTGTTACTTGTTTTCTTTGTTTTCAGTTTTTTTCTGTAATTGAAAAGAGTAGAGAGGAAGGTTAGGTCAAATTTTACTTCACTTCGCGGCATAAAATTTTTACGGGGAAGCGGGGAATTGTAACGTAAATACTGACCCCGAGTCTATGATTGGGATAATTGTCTACGGAAGAGATTGGTGAGAGGATGTCTATGGGAGACGGGAGACGCAAGGGAGCAACTCAAGATGGCGGGCGATATAACCTGACTGGAGCGGTCGTGATCGACGTGTGTTTGTTGGGAGAGATTATGTTTTTGATTTTCTATTTTGTTTGACGTCGGAGGGCGTCTACTGAATTTGCCCGAAGTGGGTGTGTTTTTTGTTTTATTGAGTGATCGATGGCCGGATTGTGAGGCGATGAAGCCAAACCGCGCGTGCCTGCTGCTGTGGTGAAAATCTCGGAAGAAGTGATGAGCGGACCAAAAAGGACATAAGGTAGCATCTGCATATTCCATTGTCTGGACCCCACGGAAGAGGCTATGGCGGATGGCGCTTCAGAAGAGTCGTCCTAGACTTCTTTTGGAGATTACTACGATCGGTGAGCATCTGGACCTGGAGAGGCCTTCCATGATGCTGAGGAGAGGAGTCGGACCATGAGAGCCATCAATTATTGTTTTGAACCTTTTCGTGTTGGGATCAATCCTTCTCTTTACTCTTTTCTTTGCTAAACCATGATAGACGTGGTTATAGAATCATTAAATTTATGTTCTTTCCTTTTACAAG